>CM028140.1:41067481-41414981 GCA_016403345.1 Corylus heterophylla | reverse complement strand
TAGGTCAAGCAATTGAGTTGATTAGAACTCAATCCGTCAACCCAAATTCTCAATCCTAATTATAGTATATATAAGTAAGAAAATTTGATAGTTAAATTTAATTATTTAATTTCTAATATGATAAGCACCACGTAAACTCGCACATCAATTTGTCATAAACGTATAATAAAAGCTGAAATATCTTGATTTATGTTTGGTGATGTTGCATGATATCACCAACTGCCACGAAAGAACCAGTTCACTTCAATTTAACGTCAGTGACTCTCACCATCAACTAATTGTAATATAAAATCAAAGGCTGTCCCAAGTGGCACCGATGAGTTAATTTTCAACCCTGGGATCAAGTTTTTGACCACTAGTGAGAGAAAGAGGGGAAGAAAAGAAATTAAGTAAAGTTCCCATTCTGCCCCCAGAGCTTAGATGTTAACGCCTTGAGCCAGGGGTGATGTACGTTGTAATATTGCAGCACACCGTTGAGCTACATTGCTGATGTGGCAAGATATAATATAGCCATTTGGATCGGTCCTTGTTAAAAAAATAAAAAAATGAATGGCTATTAGACCTTGCCATATATAAATAGTACATATATATTTTAATCTAGAAAATAAAACCTAGTATAGAAAATTTCACATATTCTAACATGCAGGTGTATATGTTGACACAATGTAAATACATTTTTAAATGACATAATAATTAACACTTACATCATTAAATGCAACAAAATCAAATCGAGAATAGGATCTCTCCAGTCCATTTTGAATTGGAGAATATTCAGTTCATAGCTAATATTTTTTCTTAAAAATCGTAAAGGGACAAATATGACACTTGTCCACTTATAACCAAAAATAATAATAAAATATTATTTTAGATTTAAATAAAAATAAAAAATAAAATTATAAAATATTAAAGGGTGACATTGGGGGTGGCTGGACCACCTCAGTCGAAACCACCCCAAACCGCCGGTCTTGAGCCACCCCATGGCCCTTGGGGGTAGCTGGACCACCCCTAAGGGACAAATCTGAAAAAAAAAAAAAAAAAAAAAAAAAATTCGTTTGGCCCCTTGGGGGTGGTCTGGGCCAAATCTAAAAAAAAAAAAAAAAAAAAATTGTTTGGCCCTTGGGGGTGGCTGACCGGCCGTCTGGGGTGACTTCACCCCCGGCCACCCCTAAGGGCCAAACATATTTTTTTTTAGATTTGGTCCTTGGGGGTGGTTGGACCACTCCTTAATATTTTTATTTTTTATTTTTATTTAAATCTAAAATAATATTTTATTATTATTTTTAGTTAGTAAACATATATCCTATTTGTGGCTTTAAAATTTCTAAGAAGAAATCTTAGCTATAAACTGAATATTTTTCAATCTATTTTAGACCAAAAATGATCATATTCCATCAAATGGTCGGAAATGAAAAAGATCATGTTAATTATCAATGAGGGCAGCCTGAAAGTTGACTTGTATTATATAGATACTTTTCTTCTAAGCTTAAAAAAGCAAAAGGCAAGACATGAATTTTCTTTTTGAATATCAAAATATTGTTTAAAAAAATTAAGCATGAGTCTCATATTGAAGGTGCATAATGGGTTACTAAGTAATGATGAGTCAATTTCGAGGAAGCAGTACTGCACCATGTATAATTGCTATCAGTCAGGCTGAATGAAGCATCCATTGCTGTCATTGTCTCTTAAAATTAAATTTTCATTGGATTTTTTTTTATTTTTTGCCAAGTTGGGATCAAAATGGACAGCCTAGATTTTCAATTTCAAAGAATGGTGAGGTCAAATAAAACAAGCTAGAGAAGGAATGAATAATTCCAGTTTCTTCTAATCATGAATCATGATGAACAGTTCACCATCTACATATAAATTATAGACACGTGAACATGAGAAATTGGACAATCATGCATTATTGCAATGCAATTCTTCCATTTCCTTTTCTTTTGGTCCCGCTTTCTTGCAATTATGCGGTTGCAAGAACATTTTGTCATCAATTTGAAATCTCGAAAATGAAAGGCAAGTATTTAATTACCCGAAAAAACAAAAAAGAGAAGAGATATTCCTACCTTATCTTGCTTCAAAATCACATACCTAGAATTTTTTTTTTTTTAAGGAAAAACATTTCATACGCAATTATTGATAAAAGGTCGAGCAAGAGCTCTTACAAACAGATCAAAAAGCTTTGATCAAGCAAATCATAGCCAAAGCTAAAGTTACAGTCATCAACCAATCAGGCCAAACAAAGATAACAATATCCGCAAACCCATGGCTATTCACCAGGTTTAAGATCAAATCTGCACAAAACAGACATTATCCAATGCATAGGTGGCGCTTATTCTTCCGCACTAAGAGCAAAGAACCCTTATGCCGAAACTCATCCTTCTCGACCTGACAGCCAAAATAACGTTCACATCCACAACCCAAAGATCTGGACCAAAAGCAAAATGGACAGATCATAGAGGGAGGACAGAGCCTTATTACAAACAAAAAAACAAGAAAGAAAAAATGTACAAGGAAATAAAATAGGAAAGTTAATAACAAATACATGAAAAACGGAAATACAACAAAAGGAAGCCCACAATACAGGGAACATAACAGGAGAAGCACACAAAATGGATGACAACAACCAAAAGAAGGCTGATCGCGTGTTGGTCGAAAACCGACACGGAGGGTAGCGTTAGAAGCTCATTGCGGGGGGACGCGTGAAAAGACCTGACAATAGACGGTTGACGGCAAAGCAGGCGCGGAGGAGATCGGAGGCACACACAAAGAAACTGGGGGGAGCGTTTGAGTGGATCCCCCAAGAGCGGCATTCATAAGGTGTGCCAAATAAGCAAAAACAACAAGAAACAAACACAAACACAACGAAAAGCAAACGGCAAATAACAGGCAAAAACAGGAAAGGAAAAAAGCCACAAAAACATAATAGAAACAAACCACAGTCGGAGCGACGGATTCGGTGCAAAAGGTGGGATGGACACCGACGGATTCGGTGCGAAAGGTGGGATGGACACTGACGGATTCGGTGCGAAAGGTGGGATGGACACTGACGGATTCGGAGAGTAGGAAGGTGGGACACGCGTCAAGGTGGGTCAAACGGAGGAAGGGAGATCGAGCCAAGGCAAACCTATCCAAAGCCAAGCCCAACCCAAACAAGATGCGGTAGAGATTGATGGTGGTGGAAAAAGACCAAACGGTGGAGAACAGCTATGTGGGCACAGGGGCAAAGGGAGAAGGGCAAAATGCCAAAGAACGGGACAAAAAGGAAAAGGGGTGGAACAAAAGGAGGAAAACCGCACAAGCATAAAGGGGAGGGAGGAGGCAATGGAGCTAGGTGCATCAAGTAAATAGGCTAACTCACCATGCGGAGGTGCGAGGGGAGGAGGGAGGCATCCATTAGCCATCCCTTCTCCCCAAACCTGGGTTTACTAGAGAAAGAGCTAGGGTTTGGGAGCTACTAATGGCATAAAATCTTTTTCTTAGCAAGGAGAGAAAGTAATTAACTCTTTTTTAAACGAGAGAGAGAGAGAGAGAGAGAGAGAGAGATTTATCATCAAAATTCTTGGCAATCAAAGTTTCTTTCTCGTCAACCAATCAGTGTGACCTAAATGTGCCCAACAATGAGGCCCATAGCTGAAACAAATTTTGAAATTAAAATATAAGTTCTTAATATTTTTTTTTCCAAACCCTGTGGGAAGTTGGTGTAATTTGTAAACAAAAAAAAAAAAAGTATAAAAAGAGAAAATGTTACAAGTCAAAGAAGGTGGTTTATTGGGAAGGCTCTAACTCTAACTACCCCAAATTTTCTGGTTTATGTTTGCTGGCCACTTCACAGCTTGATATAATCCCTTTGAACATTTGGGTGGTTCAATGAAAATGATAAGAGAGAGGGTCTTTGTTCAACCAAATTCCACATCTGCGCGAACTGTATCCCCCATCTTTGGCCTTTGCTCATGCAACCATTTGGAAGTCCTCTTTAATTGGCTTACTTGTATATTTATCTAAAAATGTAAAGAAAAGAAAAGAAAAGAAAGTCCTCTTGTTTTTTCTCAAATATCGACCGTTTGGAAGCGCAGATGATTTATGAAATGAAAGCTTCAGCTTCATCATTCCCATATGTATATATATACTTGGTCCACAAAGAAAACAAACAAAAATATACATAATATTAAATATTAAATATTAAATATTAAGGGCCACCCCGCCACCCCTTAATATTTAATAATTTTATTTTTTATTTTATTTAAATTTAAAATAATATTTTATTATTATTTTTAGTTAGTGGACATGTGTCCTATTTGTGGCTTTAGAGTTTTTAAGAAGAAATCATAACCATAAACTAAATATTTTTCAGTCTATTTTAGATCGGAGAAGATCCTATTCCATCGTGGGAAATGAGAAAGATCATATTAATTATCATTGAGGGCAGCCTGAAAGTTGACTTGTATTATATAGATACTTTTCTTCTAAGCTTAAAAAAGCAAAAGGCAAGACATGGATTTTCTTTTTGAATATCAAAATATTGTTTTAAAAAATTAAGCATGAGTCTCAGATTGAAGGTGCATAACGAGTTATTAAGTAATGATGAGTCAATTTCGAGGAAGCAGTACTGCACCATGTATAATTGCTATCAGTCTGGCTGAATGAAGCATCCATTGCTGTCATATTTGTCTCTTAAAATTAAATTTTCATTGGATTTTTTTTTTTGTGGCCAAGTTGGGATCAAAGTGGACAGCCTAGATTTTCAATTTCAAAGAATGGTGAGGTCAAATAAAACAAGCTAGAGAAGGAATGAATAATTCCAGTTTCTTATAATCATGAATCATGATGAACAGTTCACCATCTACATATAAATTATAAACATGTGAACATGAGAAATTGGACAATCATGCAATATTGCAATGCAATTCTTCCATTTCCTTTTCTTTTGGTCCCCGCTTTCTTGCAATTATGCGGTACGGTTGCGGTTTGCGTCGATCAATAAGAGAACATTTTGTCCTCAATTTGAAATCTCGAAAATGAAAGGCAAGTTTTCAATTACCAGAAAAAATAAAAAAGAGAAGAGATCGATATTCCTACCTTATCTTGCTTCAAAATCACATATCTGGAAAATCTTTTTCTTAGCAAGGAGAGAAAGTAATTAACTCTTTTTTAACAGAGAGTGAGATTTATCATCAAAATTTTTTGGCAATCAAAGTTTTTTCTTTTCTGTTAAATTAAGAGTTATCTAAAAACTTAAGTTAACAGGAAGGGGTGGTTGTCCAATCCTTATAAACATGTATAAGATCTTGTCCACAAGCAATGTGAGACTATTTCTCAACATCTTCAACCAATCAGTGTGACCTAAACGTATGTGCCCAATAATGAGGCCCATAGGTGAAACAAATTTTGAAATTAAAATATAAGTTGATCTTAATATTTTTTTTTTACAAACCCTGTGGGAAGTTGGTGTAATTTGTTTATAAAAAAGAGAAAATATTACAAGTCAAAGAAGGTGGTTTATTGGGAAGGCTCTAACTCTAACTACCCCCAAATTCTGGTTTATGTTTGCTGGCCACTTCACAGCTTGATATAATCCCTTTGAACATTTGGGTGGTTCAATGCAAATGATAAGAGAGAGGGTCATTGTTCAATCAAATTCCACATCTGCGCGAACTGTATCTCCCATCTTTGGCCTTTGCTCATGCAACCATTCTCATGCATTGTAAAATATCCCCCGCAAATTTGGCATCTTTGTGAAACGAAAGTAAAATTCTCTTGGCTTTCTTGTATTTATCTAAAAATGTAAAGAAAAGAAAAGAAAGTCTTGTTTTTTCTCATATCTCGACTGTTTGGAAGCGCAGATGATTTATGAAATGAAAGCTTCAGCTTCATCATTCCCATATATATATATATATATATATATTTGGTCCACAAAGAAAACAAACAAAAATATACATAAATTAATGCACATATATACACACAAGAACTTTTGTCTGCACATTTTTTCTGTCATCATCTTCTTACCTGCATATGCAATTTGCACTAATTAAAAATGGCTATATATATATATATATATATATATATATAATATTGTTCTCCATAAAAAAAAACAAGGCGAACTATCAGATTGATAAGATAATGCAATCGATCCACCAATTAGGTTGGTGAAAATCCTACCACGTGGTGATCTGCTTAACCAATCGGCGGTTGACATATCCAGATTGTTTTTTATGTTAACTTTCTTCAGTGGTATGTGATACACACACAAGGGGAGAGAGTCAAATAGAGAGATTGTGGGTATCATTAATTTCCTCTCCCAGTTAAACCAAACTATTTTTGACAATGAGGTAGATATAACATGTGAGTATCCACACAGCAAATTATGTGGATGGTGGAGAGACACAGAGATATATTGTTCTAGCCAGAAGCCATTGTTGGTTGTATAATCAAAAGTAATTATGAAAATGTAGTCATCCACCAAAACCCATTTGTCTCCTTCAATTTTCCTCTAAACAGAATGAGAATTGGGAGCTCCAATTCAAAATGATAGCTTTCTTGTTATGTGTATCATGTTAGTGGCAAATTTGTTCATTGTATTTTGCAGCTCCGATCCAATGGGCACTGGACTTAATTCACAAAATCATGGTCAGATTGATCTGACAAGCTATGTTAGGTAGAGAGAATTATTAGTTTGTAATTGGATTAATAAATATCAGAATAAAGTAGAACATAAATCCTCTCATCATCATCATTAGCTAATAGCTTGCAGTTAGAACTCAATAATGATTATGGGGCCGTGAAACTAGAAGAGGTTAACGTTGCACATGATGACACCTTTTGAACCTGCTCAAGGAGACAAGTACTGTATACTTTTTGTTTACATGTTTTTGTTTCCCACTTTTATCAATAATAGCTTTGGCTTGAAGGGGAAACCAACAAGAGAGTTTGCCAGCATGATCAGCGAAAAAAGAGCATAGAAATAGAATACATAGGAAGTGGCCTTTTCTTGCCCTGGCCAGCAAGGAACAGTAGTTTTGCTTGGCAGCAAAGAGCTCTAGCTTCTATAGCCCCCTAAAAGTCAGAAAGAAGAAATTAATGGCGGAGTAGAAATTATGACAGAACAGAATCTTCGAGAGTGGTCCGTGTTATGAAGGTTTGGGCCAAGCATAGCTTATCCACCCCAAAACCTCATCAAGAATAAGTACAAATTTAACTGTATATGGGACAATAGGACAATTGGACAGAGATATTGAGAACATATGTGCCCAATTCCCTATGCATACCGAAAGGGAAAGGGTATAATATTATAGGCTCTCTTGTGATTGCTTTGCTGCTGTCACTTGATCTGTACTGATAGGAACCTTTTTGTTGACCCAATTAACTAACCATTTGTTGTAAAAATCGTGTCTACATATTCACCTTTACCACTTGAACCTTCCATGCAATTAATGTACCAATCTTAATTCTCAGGCACTATCACTATCAGCGATTGCTTCCAAAAAAACAAAAAACAAAAAACATAAAAAGGCATCTTTTTTAATGATTTTTTAGTAAAACATCCTCAGCAGTGGGTTTTGGAGGTTTTTTTCTATTCAAATGGGCTTTATATATAATCAAGGCCCAACAGTCCAAGAGCAATCAAAAGTATCCCGTTTCCATCTCACATGGTTATTTCCCGTTAGAGTTTCATGGCAAACATTTCACTAGCAAGAGACCTCGTAGGTCTTTGAAAAACCCTTCACGTTTGGGGTAGGGAAGGAAATTTCTAAATCGGTGCTTCTCATTCATCACAACATGGTAGCAACCTTTTCAAATTAGTATATGTAAAATCCACTATGTGGGTAGAAAATTGCATCTAATAATTTAAAAGATGCATGGAACAATAGCTATCCTATGCATAACACTTAATTACGAAAATATGGTTAAATTCACTTTACCTTCCTAAAGTTTCAGGAATTTTTCAATTCGAACCCCAATGTTTAAAAATTGGCAATGTATCCCCCTAATGTTTCAAAATTTTTTTAATTCAGACAATCTGTTACTAATTTACATCTAATTGAACGGAAATCATCTCACGTGTGTTTCGTATGGAATTTTGATGTCCTCTATTCCAATGTTTCTCTAATTAAAACCTATGAAATTACGTAATTACCCTCAATTTTATAAGTTTTAATGAAGGTAATTACGTAATTTCATAGGTTTTAATTATGGCAAAATTAGAATAAAGGGCATCAAAATCCCACGTGAGACGCACGTGGGATGACTTCCGTCCAATTAGACAGAAATTAGTAACGGAAGGTCTGAATTGAAAATTTTTGAAACATTAAGGAATACATTGCCAATTTTTAAACATTGGAGTTCGAATTAAAAAACCACTGAAACTTCACGGGTAAAGTGAATTTTCCCCGAGAAAATAAATAAATATCCACGAATGTGCCACTAATTTGGTAGCTACCACCCACTTCAATTTTAAAATTTTCTTTAAATGGGAATTAGGGATAGTCTCCATGCCCATCAATTATTTCCAATCACAATGCCAATATCACCATGCAATAATTATCTTGTGATTAAAATAAATATTCAGCACAAAATAATGCACATTTAACTCTCAAAAATTAATTAATATATCCCACATGAAAATTTTTATGGAGACTTGTACACATTTATCAACTCAAAAACATTGACCATCAAGGGTGGAGGTTTAGTGGCGTCAAGGCAATCCCTATGTAATTAGTTAAATACTAAGGCATGTGTTTGACTCTCACAATGAGAATCCTCATGCCTGATTAATGTAAATCATGTTGATCGAGTCCTACTAATCGATATACAATTTTAATGGGACTGAGTCAGGATATGGCTCAACCACGCTTGAGGGAATGTTTGTAGTTCTCATTGTCTATACCCCTCTTGTTATTGGTTTTTAGCATTTTTTTAATAGAAAAAAAAAATTCATACAACATTGAATTAATACATTATATTAGAATACAAAGGCAATCCCTATGTAATTAGTTAAATACTAAGGCATGTGTTTGACTCTCACAATGAGAATCCTTATGCCTGATTAATGTAAATCATGTTGATCGAGTCCTACTAATCGATATACAATCTTAATGGGACTGGGTCAGGATATGGCTCAACCACGCTTGAGGGAATGTTTGTAGTTCTCATTGTCTATACCCCTCTTGTTATTGGTTTTTAGCATTTTTTTAATAGAAAAAAAAAAAAAAATTCATACAGCATTGAATTAATACATTATATTAGAATACTGAATACAAAGGGAAATTTTTTAGACACACCTCCAACCATATTTGTTCAAGCTTGCTTTTGATTATTATAAGATGCGTTAAAAAAATATTATTAGCTAGCAGCTAAGGTGGCCCCTCAATGAGGTTGTATACATGTCCAATCATCAATAAAAACTTAATTAAAAAATCTAACACTTTTTTTTGGATGAATAAAATTTTCATTCAAAACACAAACTAAACACCCATACACACCAACAAGAAAGCTGGAACTCAGTTTTGTACATCAAACAATGAAACACCCCACCCCAATCAAACAATTACAAATGTTATGACTAATTAAAAATCTAACAGTTCTCTCTACGCAACTAATTATGACTTGAGAGACACATCTATTCCCAAATTACAATTATAAAACTGTTATATTAATTAAAGGCTTCAAAAGTCTTGTATGAGTTAAGCATGTGCCTATCTTCTAACAGCCTTGCTTATCTGGTTCTCAACCCCTCAAAGTCGTCGGCCACACAGATGCATGAACTCATCAATGGGGTACTGACAAGTGATGAGTTGTCATTAATTAGACCATTTAATTTTGATCATGTTGCTGGGTTTCGGAACAATTAAGTTGATTTTAGGAGGAGAGCTTTGACCAACGCGCATAATGCAGCATAATTAATTAGTAATTTAAGGTTGGTTCTAATTATAACAGCTAGCCCTTATCCTGTAATTTCTGACTTTAAAAACTCTATTTTTTTTTTTTCCTATTCATATGGGGGATCGAGAGGAAAAAGGAATATACAGATGCTGGCCTTTCCTGCTGCCTAAGTATACGAGTCACAGGTAAATAACACGACCGGCCGACACCCATTGAAGAACCTTGAATATTAATGGGGTTGGTTGCTTGACCAATTACGAGGATGGAAGACTTGATCATATAGAATGCTTTTAATTCTCACTCACTGGTGTCAATATCGACGGAGCACCTATAACCAGCCGGCGGACGGCGGGCTAAATTAATCCCCAGTCGACGGCAAATGATGTCAACTATGGTATGAGAGCAACTTCTTTGAATATGACAAGAGATCTAGACTAGTAAGCCACTACTGATGAACAGGTCAAATGTATCATTACGGGAAAAAAAAGAAGAGAAAGTATGATGGTGAGATATTATTTCTTGGATAATATATATAATTTTTTGTATAATTAAGAAGTTACCAATTTGTTTTCTTAAATATTTTCTAATAAGTTTTATCTGGTATCATAATATATATATATATATATATCTTTCATACTATATTATTTTTGGCCTTAATTTGTTTACCCACCATATTTAAACATGCTTAGCAATTGGCCAAATATTGCTAGTTAGATCTAGTAAAAAGAATATTTATGTACTAGCCAGCTACAAGTTAACTAATTTCAATGACCACGTCAAAGATATTGCAATAGCTGTATTATTAACTAATTATCAGTGGGTGAAGCCAAGTTCTCAAGCACAATTTTTTAATTTTGATTAATTGTCATCTATTGCACCAATTAAATTGATGTTTCCTGACAAAATATATTTTATAGATCTAAATGATATATTAAAACCTCTGTATTATCCCCAACTTGGCAATTTCTTATATTTATATATGTCTTTATGAATGCGAACTTGGTGTCTTATTGAAGACGATCAATTTTATGATCTAAATTAAATTTTAATTAAATCAATTTCAAATCCTGTGACATCATGGTTAAATGATAGAGCACCGTATGTAACAAAACAAAATTTTAATCGAAATGGAGATAATTCTATTATATTTGTTAAAGTAATGATTAAGTAATTAAATTTACCTCTGCCTATAAACTTAAGCTTTTGGATAAGTAGTGATATGATAAGCTTTTGGCCCAAATAAGTAGTGATTTAACATGGTATCAGAGTCAAAGGTCTCGATCAATTCGAATCTTAACTCTGTCAATTTACCCTTTTTAAGTTAAATATTATAGGTGTTGGGTCTCACTTATTAAAAATGAGTTTGATCTCACAAGTGAGGAGATGTTAAAATAATAATTAAATGTTTTGGAAAATTCGTGCTAGTTAAGATTCTTATGACTTTTAAGGAGCATTGGCGAGGAGCATGCATACTGTTGGCTGTAATTTAGGCATTTCTAAATTCAAACATAATTAAAAAGAAAGAAAGAAAGAAAGAAAGAAAGAAATGAATTAGTTGAGCAAACACATGCAAGCATGCTTTGGACGTACGCGTCGGTATATAGCAAGGTCAACTATCCACTCAAGTCATGAGGAATATATTGTTCTTACGGTCGAAGAGTTTAGTTGTTTTTCTTTGGATTAAGGCCCCTAATTGTGTCAGTTGCAGAGAACCATCATGATGAGTTGTGCCTATTAAACAATCATTCCAACGACTCAATTAATAATTAGATGAAAACAATTGGGAAATCTGTTTTATATTAATGCACTTGATTCCTTCGTTTTTAAAATTTAGAACATAAAAAAAACCTCTAAGTTTACGTACGTAATTAACTTATTATCCAAAAACAAATCGAAGTGCATGTGCTGACAGCCTTTCTGTATATAAAATCTATCTGGGTTTACCTAGGTTTCAGTATAAAATCCCAGTACACCCGCTTAAATTCTAAACAGCATCTGATCATAGCTAGCTTCGATCTCCTAGCTAGCTTGTGCTATGGCAACCTCAAAGATTTTCTCGCTTCTATTTCTCCAGCTGATGTTTGTACTTTTTGTCCTTATTCACCCCACAAATGCGCATGAGGAGCTGAAAGTAGGGTTTTATGCGAAAACATGTCCAGAAGCCGAGGCCATAGTCAAGAAGGTTATTGTTCAAACGTTGTCAAGAGCACCTACACTTGCTGCCCCTTTGTTGAGGATGCATTTTCATGATTGTTTCGTTAGGGTACGTTACGTAACTGATCAGTGTCTCATTTTCAACAGTACAGTACGTTGTAATTTTGTAGCAATTCTTTCAACTCATCACTGGCTTTGTTATTTAATTTGCAGGGTTGTGATGGCTCGGTGCTGTTGAATTCTTCAACTAATCAAGCTGAAAAAATGCAGTTCCAAATCAAACCCTTCGGGGCTTTCAAATTATCGATAACATAAAGTCTGCACTAGAAAAGGCATGTCCTGGTGTGGTTTCATGTGCCGACATCTTAGCTGTTGTAGCCAGGGATGTTGTTGCCACGGTAAAGAAAATACAAAATCCCCTCTTTTTTAATTTTCATAAAATTAATCTAGTGTTAATTTCTTATAAGATAATAATCAGATGAAATTAATTTATGATCATGATCAGCCAAAGGGACCATTCTGGGAAGTCGAAACAGGGCGAAGAGATGGAAGTGTTTCAAACATATCAGAGGTCTTACTAAATCTACCAGCACCAACAGCTAACATTAGCTCATTGAAAAGAGAGTTTCAACAAAAGGGTCTAAGCGTAAAAGACTTAGTTGTGCTATCAGGTAGCGCACATTAAAGTATTAATTAAATGGTTAAATTCATCATTTTCCAATTCTAACTCGTTCAGTTTCTTCAGGTGCGCACACAATCGGTATTGGTCACTGCGGCGCCTTCACTAATCGTCTTTACAACTTCACCGGAAAGGGCGACACAGACCCCACGTTGGATCCAAACTATATTACAAAATTGAAGGGCAAATGCAAGCAAGGTGATCTATTTTCATTCGCGGAAATGGATCCAGGAAGCTTCAAGACATTTGATGAAGACTACTACACTCTTGTGGCAAAGAGAAGGGGTCTGTTCCAATCAGATGCAGCTCTCCTTGACGATCCTGAGACAAAAGCATATGTCAAACTACAAGCCACTACTCATGGATCTACTTTCTTCAAAGACTTTGGAGTATCAATGGTGAATATGGCTCGTGTCGGAGTTCTCACCGGCAAGGATGGTGAAATCAGGAAACAATGCAGCAGGGTTAACTAATTATGGACGGCCGGGAAACCTGCGAGCACAACTGCAAGCAAGAAGATTCCCGGCCGCTTCCTCATGATTGTACCTTTGACTAGACTTGTTTGGTCACTGTTCCGATCGACTTCATTTCTTCTTCTTAATAAATGTTTAATTAGTTTTGAAAGTCTTTAAATTTCATTTCTAATGTGGATTTTATTTTATTATTATTATTATTTTATTTTTGCCTTTTTAATTGTAAGGAATTTTTTTCATTTTCAAATTGACTTTTGAAATAAGTGATAATTTAACAAGGTATTAGAGCAATTCTAGGTTCTAACATTGTTTCCGTTATTCACCTTCTATTTTTAATACTCCTTTATTAAGCTGGACTTTGAGTTCAAACTTGAGAGGATGTTATAATATTAATTAAATGATTAAATTCACAATTTTATAAGCTTTTTGGACAAATGATTATTTAACATGTGGTGTGGGAGCAAATGTCTTAAGCTCGAAACTTGTCTACATTATTTACCTCTCATTTCAATTAAATATTCTTGTGACTCACTTTATAAGGGGTAGTGTTAGAATATGATTTAAGCAAGCACATGAGCCTTATCATATGATAACATATATAGATATATGTAAAATCTAATCTTGATCATAAAATGGCCACTCTCCATTTCAAGTGAATTTATGGAAATTTGATAAATTAACAGCATTTAGATACCATTTTTTTTCTTTTTGTGAATGAGCAATTTTATTACAGAACAACAAATATTGATCAACAGGGGCAGAACTTGCAGGTTCAATTTGATAGCAGAACCCAAGAAAAACCCAACCCAACAAACAGGGCAGTACCACACTGTCCACAACTAAACAACAATTTTTTTTTCCTACGGAATTTACAACAGGGATATTGGCACAGCCTATTAAACCCAACTTAATTAATAACTGTCAGATCTGTTTCTTGTTAATTTAAGATAGATGGATGATTGTCTGCTATGAATTGAAGTCAGCATAACTTTCAGGTTCTATTTGATCCATGCAGCTGTCATAAACTTAATCATAGACTATGCTTTAAGTATTCATTTCACTAATGCCAAGACTGATCTTTTTTGTGAATGAGCAAATTAAGCACATGCCTATGATCTGATTAAAGTCAATTGCTGTTTCAACAAGTTTGTTAGATATATATGATCCCCGCAATCGACGTTAATAACATGCTGGCAAGCAAAAGAAAGCAAAAAAGAACAAGACCCATTACCTACGGCAACCCACTTGTCCTGTTTTTGCAACTTGCTTGTTATGTGACTAAGGTGTCACGTGAGCCAATTCTCTTGCATATGCTTTAGATAGCATTTTAATAGGATTCATTGTCTCTCTTCCATCCGGATTATGGATGGAAAGATCCTCAATTTGGGTAAAATCCACTATTTAACGTCAAAAAAATTAAAAGAATTATTGCCATTGGGTAAAATCCACTCTACATGTTGTAGTAGGGTTCTTCAATGACTCACCCCACCCTCTCGGAGGTTGCTCGCAGGGACCTTCACCATGTGGAGGTTGTCGCAAGGGCGGGAGAGTCCCCTGCGACCTATTCTCTCTGACTCGATCTCACGCTGGGGTAGATTGCAGGGACCCTCCATCCCTACCGGACGTGGATGTTGGGGTGGGTCATGGCGGGACCACCTCCACCTCCACCTCCTTGTTAGTTGCCAAGAATATGGGACCGTCGCCTTAACCCACCCATCATGGAAGAAGATGCTTCACCGGAGGTGGAGATGAACAGGTCACTCGACCAAAAACACCATGAACACTGAACAGTGTTTATATTTGTCCACACAAGATCCGATCCGGTTAAGGCTTACAGCCCAAACCCAAGCCCAAGCCCAAGCCCAAGCCCATCCCTAAATCTAAGACTTCTAGCTCGACACCTAATTATGGCCTTATACGGAATTTCTTTACACAACACATTAGGCTTTAATCTAATCCAGATGTGATATGATCCAATTGATATGCAACAGCTTCTTCTTCAAGCACTCCCACCGTAATGAGGTGGGAATGAATTAAGATCCTCTCAAGTTTAATGAATTAGAAAATATACAGTTTAGGAGTATTTTTATCCCCTTAAAAAGTAATAAAATAAAATTACTCATCAAATATAATTAACTGAATATTCTTCCGTTCAAATAAACGAAAAATGATAAAAAATAATAATAATAAAATAAAATAAAATCAAGAGTTAATTAAGACTACTACGTCAACATTGAAAAAACTTGGAAGATAAAAATATGAGTTTTAGCATTACTCATTAAAATATACTTCATTCTATAAGTTTACCAAAACTAGAGTAACGTGTTAAAATATTAATTGATGATTAAATCTAATATTTTTTATTAGATTAAATTTTATAATAAATAATAAAAGAGTTATGAATTAAGTACTCCAACATTGTCTCCATAATTTTTTTCATTTCACATATGAGCGTAATATATATACTTCGAATCGACCTGCAGCTTGAAACTCCGAACGACGGTATCGCTTCGATCTGTCGCCATTTAAAAAGCCTGTTTCTTAGCATAAAATATTCATTAATTAGAAGTTTAATATATATACGGGTACATGAAAGGACGAAATATTGAAAATAGAAGAAATCAAAAGCTTCTTATGAAGTATTGGAAGCAGGTACACGAAACCATATTCTGGTATATTTACTTTCCACTTTCCTCACACCGTAGGAAACCTTTATACCTTATTCTCGTAGTTAGAGAAAAAGAATTGAACCATATATATATGAACAATGAGCTGCTATTATTCCTTCCTTTCTCAATGCAAAAGAACCAATTCCAAAACCTTACTCTCTTCCGCCACCTTCCTCCATATATAAAACACACCCAGTAGACACCGCTGTTCATCAACATCTCCCTAGAAAAATCTCCCCATTTCTAGCCGGGAAAAAATATGGACACCTCCGGCCGCTTACCTACCCAGTCAACCCAGGGGCCCCGACCCATAAAACGCCACCACACCGCCCGTGAATTTGCTCACCGGGTCCGTGAAAGCCTCACAACCCGGGTCTTCAAGACGATGTGTGCCATTTTCTTGAGTCTTCTGCTTCTTGTTGGTATTATTGCTTTCGTACTATGGCTTAGTTTACGCCCACACCGCCCGAGATTTCATATCCATGATTTTTCGATTCCGGGTTTGGACCAAGCAACCGGCTTTGAGAATGCCCAGATAGCATTTAATGTGACGGCCCGGAACGCGAACCAAAAAATTGGGATTTACTATGATTCTATGGACGGGTCGGTTTATTATAAGGATCAGCTGGTCGGGCAAGAGCAGTTACTGTATCCGTTCTATCAGGAGCCGAAGAATACTACTGTGGTTGCAGATGTACTGACTGGGAAAGCGCTAACGGTGAATAGCCGGCGTTGGACAGAGTTCATGAATGATCGTGCGGCTGGGAAGGTGGCGTTTCGTCTAGAAATAAGCTCGACCATACGATTTAAGATCAAATGGTGGGGCAGCAAGCACCATCGGGCCCACGCCAATTGTGATGCTTCGGTGGGCCCTGACGGTGCCATCTTGCCAATTTTTAAAGACAAGAGATGCCCTGTTTATTTCACTTGATGTTTATGTGATGAACGAGGGGTTTCATGCATTTTCCTTTTTTTTTTTATCCCCATTTGTAATTCTTATGTTTCTTTTGGATTTGTTTATTGGGATTAAATTTGATTTGTGATTGTTAAGGGCTTAATTATTGATTAAAACTCTTAGAATTGTTGGATACTAATTAGATTAAACACTTAACTGCGACCCTATTTTGAATGTTTGCTCTAACACCAATTTTTAAGGGTTTTACCTTGATCCAAAAGCCTTTATATGACTATTGAATATTGATTTGGTGGTACATATATGGTCATATTTTTGTAAGTGTAACTGTGTATGGTACATATATGGTCATGTACGAATTCTTTTGTGAAAATGGAAGAGCATGAGATTTCACAGTTGCAAATTTTATTTATAGGAGTACTGTTATATACTATATTTTTATTTTACAATTATTTTATAATTAATGCAATGTGGCAGCAGTCCTAATCAATTATTATTATTTTAAACAATGATTGATTCAAAGATTAGTTGGTTGAACCTAAAACTGTGATTTTTAGCATTACTCTATCAATAATTACATAAAAAAGTAAATTTGATAGTTTTGTGGCAAGAGAAATAAGAGCAAGTTACGTTATGTGTTTCTTGTTTTTCTTTTTTCATTGATCTTTGAAACTATACAATGATAATAAAATTCTTCAGTATTGGTTTTTATAATTCCACTTATAATTAAGCCTGTTTAAGATTGGATTTAAGAGGCCTAAAAGTACTTTAACACTTAAAAAGTCCGTTTGAAGAAAAAAAAACTCGTTTGGTAAAAGAATTAAAAGCGCTTTTAATTGTCCAAAAAGTCTAAAAATTGTTAAAAAATACTTTTGGCAAAAACTTAAAAATGAAGATTTTGCCCAAAAACACTTTTTGACTTAAAAACTCTATTTCTCAAACGCAACACCAAATAGGCTCATAGTGTGGGGAGGGGGCTTTTCATCATAATTCCACAATCAATCCGGCCAGTATATTGCTAATATCACAACTTTTCATCATTCACACTACTTCTTTTCTATAGAGTGGGGAGGGGGGCTTGAAAAGGTGAATCTACTTTCTATAATAATTGTATTACATTTTTGCCTCATCTTTGAGCCGGATATTGCATTGTAATTGCTTGGTGCACTCTTGTGATCAGCAGTGGTGCTAATACATTAAAGTAATTTTTTCAGTGACAATTTTCGTTAAGTGTTTTATGCGAGTTGAAACCATAAATATATTATTGAATCACACTGAGAAGAGTATATAGCAATTTTTTTTTTTTTTTAATAATAATAATTTTTTTTGGATATAATTTCTCTTTCTCTATGGAAAACATATCTAGTGAAAGTACCAGCATATTCTGAGTACGTAACAAATGGTATAAGGTCTAAAAACTTCATTGTGAAGAAAAGCAACTCCTACAGCTGTGGTATATTGGCCTGATCAACGATGAAAGACTGATTTGTTTTTATCTATTTGAGTGCTTAAAGTTTTTTTATTTTTTTACATGTCCGCATAATAGGGAGGAGGGGGATTTGAGCTAGTAACCTAGTGACCTGAGTCCTTAAAGCTATTTAAAAGAGAAGGTAAGGCAAAATGCTTTTCTTTTAACCATTTTTTTTTTTTTCAATATGCTTTCATCTTCCAGCTGGTTGTACACTAATTAAAAGCTTCTACATTCTCACCTGTAATTACATACGATGAAATGGTACGTATCTATAGTTTCTTGGGTTCTAAGAAAGCTTGTCCTTCATGAAGAAGTAACACTAAAACAGACAATTATATGAACTATATGGTGCTTTAAAAGGTTTACTTCTCCACCAAACACCCTTATGTAAAGTATCTTAAAAAGGTGTAGGACTGCCTTTTTGCTTTTTAATATAAAAAAAGTAAAAATATTAGCAAATAACTTAACACATAAAATATTTACAAAACACTTAAAATAACTTTTAACTTTTTATGTCACATCAAACTAAAAAGCAAAAAAGAAGCATTTAAAAAGTATGACTAAACCAACCTTACAATCTCTTTTCTTAATATGGTGCACAAGAAGTTTTAATCACTGCTACTAGGTTATGCATGTCCATAAAATTTGACCAAATGTAAACATTTAAAAGGAATGTTATTTGAGCAATATTTACAACTTTTACTATAAGATCTTTTATAATGACAATATACTCGGCATTTATTCAATTATTAAATAACTTAAAATTTATTTATTAAATTTTATTGCTTAATCACATTAAACATCATGTGACATTCATAATAGAAACCTAACATGGAATTTTTTAAGAAAATTATAGTAAAAAGTGCCGTAGAAGCCCAAATATTTTCCATAGGACACAAAAAAAAAAAAAAAATAATAATAATAATAATAATAAATCAGCTCTCTGTTATATATATAATCCAACAATCCTAGAAGAGAATGTTTCATGATCAACTCCTCGAAAATTGCATTTTTCCAACATGGCTGAACCACCTCATAGGGGATGGGTGGCTTGCCACTCGGCGTTTGTTTTTGTTTTTGTTTTTTGTTTGTTTGTTTGTTTTTTTTTTTTTTTTTTTGCATTTAAAAAAAAAATAAAATATGATGTGGCACTCAAAAATTCAAGTATCATGCCACGTGGCGCCCACGTGTAAGGATGATCAGAGTAAACAACAATATCGAATCAGGCTGCCCCTTGCCTTGAAAGAATTCACATACAATCTTGATAGAGGTACCAAGTGAGTTTATTAGCTTACCACAAATGCTATTTGCGATATTTTTGAAAATTCAAGTAGCTATTTGATTTTAATGCAAACCACATGTATTGAAATAGCATTTAACCCTAAAATTTATTTGTTAAATTTTGTTGCTTAATCACATCAAACATCATTTGACATTCATAAAAGAAACCTGACATGGAAGTTTTTAAGAAAATTATAGGAAAAAGTGCAGTGGTAGCCCAAATATTTTCCACTGGACACACAAAAAATAATAAAATAATAAAATAATAATAATAATAATATTCAGCCCTCTGTTGTATATATAATCCAACAAAGAGAATGTTCCATGATCAACTACTCCTCGAAAATTGCACTTTTCCAACATGGCTGATTTCGAAAATCCCTCCAAATCTGTACCTATTCCTCAACAAACCCCCGAAGAACCTAAATCTTCTTTGTGTTTATGGTTTCTCCAAGTTGTAGTCGTGATAGGACTTTCCTCGGCGGCAATATTGCTATGTCTAACTCCAAAGAGTCCAATTTACACCATCACCGACGCCTATTTTCCGACCTTAGATGGTCGGAATTCTACTTCACTCCACGTCGGAAACACCTCTATTCTCTTGAATCTCGAATTCTCAAACCCCAACAAAAAGATGGGCATCTTCTACAATAATATCAACCTAACCTTATATTACCGCCATGCTGTCATCGGCTCCCAAACCCTGCCGGCTTTCTACCAAGGCTACAAAAAAACCACAATATATGAAGTGCATGTGAATGCTGACAAACGGTTGTGGAAAGGAGTTACAAATGCGACAACAGGGTTGAGGGTTTGCTTGGAAAACGTTGTCAAATATAAGATACTCGGTCACACGACAAAGCATCACCGGATGTGTAATCAAGCTCTTGTGCCGGTTGGTTCAGATGGGAGGATTTCAGGAGAGAAGAATATAAAGCTACAAAAATTTCTATGTTAAAGTTTTGTTTTGGGGTACTCAAACTTGATTTTCTTTTTTCTTCTCTCTTCTTGTTTAATAAATTCTGTCAACTCAAACCTTTATTTTGATACTCATCTTATATTACAGCAGACAACCATAATTCAGACAACCAGCGCAGCAGCAGCAAGTCATGCGAACTTCAAGTCCTACTCATACACAGCTTATGTTCTGTTTTCCTTCTGTTTTGTAGTTTGTTCTGTAGTTTATCATTTGTCAGTATTTCAAACTTTAGTGGTAGATCTTTGCAATTTAGTTAACTAATTAAACATATTACTAATATAATTAGGAACTATTGTAACAGACATGTAAGCAAAGTTCTACAATCGACAGTTGTGGACCATCAACCAAAACATTTTGCATGTATTTCTTGGTATCTCTGAATTAATTGTCTCAACCCATGTCTTAATTTGGCCGGTATGTGATGCTTTGACCAACTGGTCCAGGCTCTATTACTACAGATAAGAATAAGCTTGAGAGGTCCCCACGCGTTCCCTACAGATTTTAAGGTTCAATTCCTTCAGTGCCATACACCCCAGGCACAAAGGTGTTAGCTTTCACGGATAATGCTATATGTACGCAACTTTATATATTCTCGCTCTTTTGTTATGAATTTGGGATGAATCATTTTTAATTTTAATTTTAAAAGTTATGTTATAAAATGTTAAAATTAACGTAATTACATTAATAATTGTGGGTCCTTAGCAACCCAAAAAAATCTGAATTTGGATTATCTTAATTTCAAATGAACTGATGATATCTAATTAATTATAATGGAAGGATATTTTTGTTCATTTCAAAAGTGAAAAGATAAAAATACTCCTCTTATATAATTTATTTGAAATGAAGAGGATCTGTTCTTGATTCCGCCCCTATTGAAGGCCCAATATGCGTTAAGAGGAAGCAAGAAAGTAAGCACATGAGAAGAAAAGAATAATTCCTAATCCTTCAAACTTGAGCAACATGCATCAACCGATGATATTCCCCTTAAATGAGGGGCATCCTTCCATACCATATTTAATCCCAAAATGAAACGTGATTCCTCTCCGGCCACGTACACCCTCATCCTCATCTCTTCCCACAAAAAAATGTCTGAAACCAAGAACTTGTATTTATGGCTTCTCCAAGTTGTAGCCCTCCTGGGTATCCTAGCCTTATGTCTATGGCTAATCCTACGTCCCAGACCCCCCCAATACACCATTGTTGACTTCTCCATCCCACAGTCCTCGTTAGTCAATAAGGAGGGTCAAAACGGCACCATTTTATACAATCTTGAAATTGAGAATCCAAACACAGACTCCACTGTATACTATGATGACATTTTTCTCACATTTTATTTTGGGCAGGACACGGTGGGAGAGAAAAGAATACCTGCTTTCCATCAAGGTGGGAAAAGAACTCGTCAAATAATTGATTATGTGGATGGCAATCGAAGAGTGTGGAAATCTGTTCTCAATGCATTAATATCGAATGCAAAAGCAGAATTGAAGGTGGGTTTACTGACTAGGATTCGATATAAGACGTGGGGGAAGAAGAGTAAGCATCATAAATTAGACTTGCAAGGTCTTCTACAAGTTGGCAAGGATGGGAAGATTTCAGGCAAGAAGAAGAAGAATAAGCTGCACCCTACTTCCAAGAAATGGAGGAGGTAGAAAGTTTGACCCCTTATGGTTGGGGGATTACAGGATTGAATGCTTTTGTACATATAATTAGACATAGAACAAGGGTTGTGGACTTTCTTACTTTTTAGCTAGGTAAATGTACAGTTTGCTGTTTTCATATTTGTCTAGTTTTTTACATATTCATATATTTGTTGCCCGAGAGGGAGCGGGCGAGTAGGTTTTATAGGAGTTTTTTCGGACAACAAAATTACTAGAGAATTTATATTCAACTATAGTTGAAGCGATTTGTCCAACTCCATCGTGTTTAAGTGGTTGTGCGCTGGAATACGCCCAATCAAGCCGGGTGATAATGACTTAAAAGTGAAGTGAGCATTATCATTCCTTAGTCTCTTCTAATTCTTGTATTTTATATTTAATTAGAAAATATTGTTTAATCACTAAACTTGAGATTAAATAATATACTACTTCAAGTAATTGTGTTCTTCGATCGTAAGAATTAAAATAATAAAACCAGGAAAGAAAGTGTAAATAGTTGCAGAGAAAAGGCCAAAAAAAAAACAAAAATAAAGGAAGAAATGGTTGGGACCCATGGCTTGGACGATTCTTTTTTTTTTTTTTTTTTTATATTTTTTATAATTCAATAATGGGACAATATATGGCTACCGAGAAGAAAACAAACAAATGAGATTGATTAGCTCTCCCAACAACAAATCACAAACGGAAAAGGCAATATCGAGATGGAAATGAAAGCAAACCATAGACAATGGAACCAAAAATAATATGACATTCTCTAAGGACCACACGAAGCAAGAGGGCTCGATTAAAAGCCACATGCGATAATAACAACTTCCACTATTAAATGGTTGTTGCAAGAAATCATTGTCTAGTACTAAACGAAATTCGTCAATGAGAACAAACACCAATTACAAAAGTCTCTACTGTTGATCGGTCCACAAAAGAGCAGGGAGATAAAGCAAAGAAAGCAAATTAGAAAGAGTAAAGGTAGTAATATATGGTGTCTCTCTAGTAGATAAATCAAATGACAAAAAGAAATTGTGGTCCTATGCGTAGTCAAGAGAAGAAGAGACTTGAGTCCAATTTGTTTTCTAGTAGCTTGACACATTTATACGTGGAGATCACAATTAGAGAAAAGGCCGGTAATTGCAAAAGAAGAAACACAATGGAAAGATCAAGAAAAGAAGGATTTATTATTTCCTTCTCCATTATAAAAATAGTTGCACGACATTCTTTCTTTTGTTGTCATTTTTCATTTCTTTAACTTTTTAGTTAGTATTTTAATTCACACTTTAATTATGAAATTTATTTTCATAAACATGAGCTAACACCAAATGCTAGCTTCACCCCAAGCCTAGTATTTTTTTTATTTTTATTTTTATTTTATTATGTATTCGTGAGACTATTTTATTTATTGTTATTCATAGATTAATAATTGAATGTTAGAGATAATTTTAATTTGAAAGCACGTAGTTTCATGAGGACAAATTTATTTTGATTTGTTATAATTTTTGTTTATACCAAATTGTAAATTGTAATGCTTGGAGCTAGCCATTCAAGTCTACATTTGTGTATCTTATTTAAAGTATTCACATCCCGTTTAATAAATATTTAGCTAAAAAACATAAATATTTAATTAAAAAAATATATTATTTATGTATTTGCTTTTCCTATTCTATAAAAAGAGAGAAAATCATATATATATATATTTTTATTAATATAAATTATAAATTGTTTATCTAGGTGCTCAATAAATTTGCTGAAAATAATGATTTTAGGTTTATTTTGTAGAAATGTTACTTGTGAGAATCAAAATTTTCCTTCCAAAAGGAACATGACATGCAAAGGCCTTGCATCCCTAATCCCTTAATTGCATCTTAATTTGTGTATGCATTTCAAGATGTCTCTTAAACAAAATTGGCTTACCGAAGTGGAAGCACAAATCTTTTAGGCTCAAAAAGGGAATCGAATCCATTTTTTTTTCTTTATAATAATTTTTAGAATTTCTCTTTCTCTGTGGAAAACATATATCTAGTGAATGTCCAAGTTTAAAACTTGACTGTGAAGAAACGCAGCCTCTTTCTCCTTTTCGTATTGAATAAAAAAGAAAAAAGAACAAAAAGAAAGAAGATAAGGCAAAGTAGTATTCTTTTTATCTTATCTTAATTTCTTTCATTGTAAGTACTTGTAATTAAATATATGATGAAATGGTATCTAGAGTTACTTGGGTAGTAAGAAATATATATTGTGCTCTATGAAGAAGTAACACTAATAGAACATAATTATACGGTGGGGTGTAAAAAAAAAACTGGAAAATGGGGACTTGAACCGGAAACCGGAAATCGGAAAACCGGCGCGGTTGGAAAAACCGGTAACTGGAGTGTTTAGTTTCGGTTACCGGTTTTGGGGTTTTTAAATACCCAGTTATAACTGGGTATATATATAATAATAATATATATTTTTGAATTTAGTATATTGATTATTATTTTTGTTTATCTAAGGCTCATAAAAATCATAAATCACTTCTATATTTTTGATTGTTTTTTTATTTAAATGGGGCACAAAATGGTTAAATTAAGCCCAAAAATTAGGCTCAATACTTAAAATAAGCCCAAAATTTAAGCCCAATATCTAAAATAAACTAAAAATGTAAAAAAATTAAAAACCGGTTGTTTGGTTTGGAGAACCGGATACTAACTAGAACCGCCGGTTATTATATAACCGTTGATCGGGTACTCGGTTTCAATTTTAGAAATAAAAAACAAAATATCCTGGTTCCGGTTCCCAGTTTCGGCCAATAACAAAAATGATACCAAATTTTCACCCCTAAATATATGTCAATAATGAGTGAGCTATATCTACTATAATTTCCACCGAAGACCAGCCAGTAAATTAAGTATCTTGAATAAGTGAAAGAAATTCCTTCCTTCGAAAGAATATTATTTCTTTTTGGTCAAGATGGTGCACAAGAAGTTTCACGTAATTTTGAAATGGGGTCCTTATCCGAATTCATCTCATGTCAGCATGTTTCATAAAGCTGCAGCCTCTATATAATGATCATAATCCCACAAAATGTTCCATGAACAATTCCTCGAAAATTGCAACCTTCCAACATGGATTATCTGGAAAATCCCTCCGATTCTGAGTTTCCTATTAGTCTTCAAACCCGCGAAGAATCTAAACCTTCTTTGTGTTTATGGATTCTCCAAGTTGTAATCGTGAATGGATTTTCCTCAGGTCTCTCGGCTGTCTTCGTTGAATAAGACTCCACTCTCATATACTATTCACTTGATTTTGATTTTTTTTTTTTTTTTTTTTAAATTAACATCAAAACATTCTCATTTTTATATCACATCATTCACTTTTTATTATTATTCAAATAAAAAAAATTACTACAAAACAAATTTTTTTCACTTTTTTTCAGTATAACTTTTTCACTTTTCTATATCAATAATTATTTTCTTTTTTAATTTTTTTTATTATGTACAGTATCTTGAAATTTCCTTGTTTAACAAATAAGGCCCTTGTCTCACTGCTTTCTCCTTATACCACACTTCCTACAAAATCAAACCCTTAACATGTATTGTTTGGCATGTCTTACTAACCCATGTGAACTTTCATAAACAGTATCTTAGATCCAGCAACCACCAACAGTAGTGGTGGTGCGACTACCACCTAAGCCCTTAGGAGAGTAGTTTGGGCTGATAGGGTGGTTACACCACCCAAATTGCAGCCCTTGCAAATTTCTTGAATTACATTTTTGAGAATCGTTAAACATTCGATTATTGAGGGTTGAATGTTCTTTCTCCTTTGACAGTAACCTTTGGAAATCAACATAAATCCATTATTTCATTCAACTTCAAAGAAATTTATGCACGTTGAACTTTCAATTTATATATATTGACAATTTTTTGAAGTTGGAATTCTTAATGAAGTTCGTTATTCATGAAGTAAATTGTACACATGAGAAGAAATGGAAAGATTACATTACATATCTAGAGTCAATAAATTCCTATTTTCATGCCTAGAGATTTTTTTTAAAGCCTCAATATTGTAAAATTATTATTTTCACCATATTGAGGGCATTAATTAGAGATTATTCATTAAATTGTAACCATATTAGAGTTTTTAAAATATTAAAAGATCTTTTATTGTACAACGTACTAATAATTAGGGGAGAAAATGTGTTCTTTTTTGAAACATATCATACTTATTCATTGATAAAAGTTGTGAGCCTAAAACTCTTACAAACAGAGCAAAAGCTATAGCCAAAGCTAAAGATACAATCCCTCCGCTAACCTATGACTAATGTCAAGTTTAAAACTCGAGAAAATGTAGGTAGCGCTCATTCCTCGGCCTTGAGAGCAAAACCCCCAAGCTGATACTTATTCCTTCTTAATGTACAAGAATCAACACGAAAACTGATATATTATTGATGGCAAAGCTCTAATCATTCCAATACAATTGATCCAAACTTATAGTAAAACCCTAAAGCTACAAAATCTAATAAAATTCTCCTAGGAATGGAAATAAAAAAAATAAAAAAAAATGCAATAATTATAGAAATACTGCGGTAAAATTCAAATCTAAATGGAAATCAATAAAGTTGATTTTATTTGCCAACCAAATATGGTTGAAAATCAGCTGGGATCGTGGTGAAAAATATTCCTTTCTTTTTTGTATTTTTACTGTTTGAAACCGAATAAAAATCCCCTCATATGTGCCCTACATTAAAAAAATAAAATAAAACCTACTCAGCCAGTTTATGAATTAGGTGGAGATCGAAAAGAGAGACCAGAAAATGTGTAAAGCCAAGACGCTTATCAAAGTTGTAGCCCTATTGGGTGTGATGGCCATATTCCTATGGCTAGTATGGCATCCCATATTAGTACTCCCTCAATACGCCATTATTAACTTCTCCATCCCACAGTCCTCGTTAGTCAACAAGGAGGGTCAAAACGGCACTGTCTTATATACTCTTGAAATTGAGAATCAATACTCATACTCCAGCATATACTATGATGACATTTTTCTCAAGTTTTATTTTGGGGAGGATACAGTAGGTGAGAAAAGAATACCTGCTTTCCATCAACGACAAGGAATGATTTAAACGTAAACGATAATATGGATGCCAATCCACGAGTATGGAAATCTTTTCTCAATGCATTAATATCCAATGCACCAACCGAATTGAAGGTGGGTTTACGAACTAGGATTCAATATAAGACGTTCGGGAAGAAGAGGAAGCATCATAAACTAGACTTGCAGGGTCTTCTACCAGTTGGCTCCGATGGGAAGCTCTTGGATATGAGGGTGAGACGAAGATCGATTCCGATTAAGCTACGCCATCTAATTAGCTAGACATAGAAGAAGGGTTGTTGTGGACTATTCTTAATTTCATGGTAAATGTAAGGGCTTTCAGTCTTTTTTTTTTTTTTTTTTTAACGTAGTAATATAGCTTATTATCTTTAATTAGCACGAATTTTGATTGATGATTTTAGGTATATTGTAATCATATTGCCTTTGACAAGAGACTAGTTTATGATTTATTTATTTATTTATTTTTTATTCTTACATGTAGAATTTGTTTTCTCGTTTGGGTAATAGTTGGTAATTGTGGGATGTTGCTGGGTTGAAAATACTGGTGTATCAAATCTTGGTGGGTAATTTGGATTTTGGAATTCCTTGGCTTTATGATGCAAGAAGGTTTTGAAAGAATGTTCCATGTAGTTTTTTATGAGTTATAATAACCTGGTGCATGTGAGCCTTTGGTTATATTTGTATACATATATGTTTTGGTTCCCTTAACATTCACACATTCTTTGGTTATATAATATAATCAAAATATATCCTCTAATCCTCCAAGAGGAAGCAAGAATAATTCATTGTCCTTAACTTGAAGAACAAGCATGCATCAACATATGATATATATTCCTCCTTAATTAATTTTTTCTCATACAAAACTCTATTTAATCCTGATCGATCGTGATCCCTCTCTCCACCTCCTCTTCCTCTTCATCTCTTCCCCACAAAAAAAAAAAAAAAAATGAGTGAATCCAAGTACGTGTGTCGGTTTCTCCTAGTAATTGTACTCCTCTTGGCTATCCCTGCAATACTTCTATCCATAATCCTACCTCCCTATCCCCCCCGCTTCTACATTGTTGACTTCTCCATCCCACAGTCCTCGTTAGTCAGCAAGGAGGGTCAGAACGGCACCGTTTTATTTAGTCTTGAAATTGAAAATCAAAACGCAGTCTCCACAGTATACTATGATGACATTTTCTCACATTTTATTTTGGGGAGGAGATAGTAGGTGAGAAAACAATACCAGCTTTCCACCAACGAGCAGGGAGAACTCGTAAAGTATTTGATTATGTGGATGCCAACCCACGAGTGTGGAAATCTTTTCTCAATGAATTAATATCAAATGCAAAAGCCAAATTGATGGTGGGTGTGGTATCTAGGATTCGAGAGAAGGGGGAAGCATCATAAATTAGACTTGCAACGTCTTCTATTAGTTGGAAAGGATGGGAAGATTTCAGGCAAGAGGAGGAAGAAGATTAAGCTGCGCCATACTTCCAATAAATGGAGGAGGTAGTAAAGTTTGACCCCCTTAATCCTTATATATGGTTGGGGATTACAGGATTGAATGTGTTTGTATAATTAGACATAGAAGAAGAAGTTGTGGACTTTCTTAATTTCAAGGTAAATGTACAGTTTGCTGTCTTGTATTTGTCTTAGTTTTTTCACATTGTAAATACAAGATAAAAAAATTTTCTCTAAACAGCGACTTCATGTGTTTTGGTCCAAATGGTTTACCAGCCCTTTTGAAGGACTAAAAGAACAACAATGTCTTACATAAAAGAATAATTGGATTGTGTACAAAGATTGAGATATGCTGATATATGGTAGAAACCCCCCAGCAAATTAGATACTGCAGAAGAAACATCGCCACAAATCTACTACACCAGAAATCTAGACTGTTATATGCTATAGTTTTTACCGCAAGTAAGCCAAATCTAGAATATATCCTAATACATCTCCCGACTCTTAAGAAACCTTTTTCTTTGAAGTCCGAAATTGGGTAGCAACTTGTCTTCGCCACTCATGAATTGGAACCTGCAAAGCATCAAAGGAAATGTACAATATATCCATGTTATTATATTAGGTCCAATTTTTCAACAATCGGCCAGCACCACCAAGTTTGGCTGACACACCCTATCATCCATTTGTGGAAAATATTAAATAGAATGTAAGAAAGAGCACAAATGCAATCCTTACAGCAGGAAAGCCACCATAATCCCCAGGTTCTTTGATATCCTTGGTGACACAGCTAGTAGCAGCAAGCCGGACCTGCAACTCCTTGTGATTAGATATTTTGTTATCAACCCAGTATTCTTACACTATAGTCGATAGAAGCCTCGTTATCATACATATGTGTGATTGAAGCCATGTGGCATTCTATATGAACAAATAGGATAAGCATGAACATGCAAACATTCAAGCATGCAGGCAAAAGATTTAACATTTCATGGTTATATGAATTCACTTCAGAAAAGTGCAGAAAAGAGAGTAACAAATTAGGTAGACCTCCGCTATGCGGCTGCTAGTAATTCTCAAACCTGATCAGAACCATGCTTTAAGATTGAAAAAGAAAAGAAGGTTATGCAGTGGTTTTAAACTTTGTGATAATAGACAGAGGAAGTCAAAGGTCAGGCTTCATTTGGTTTTCATAACAGTTTGGCACACATGAAAGCCAGTGAGTATTTTCAGGGTTTTGGAACTTAAAGGAAATCTTTTGATTTGTTTTTATTACATTTAAAATGATAATATTTCAACTTATTGCAGTTATAACAAGTCCTTCATTTTTGTTAACTTTGCTATCTAGAACTTCATTTTCATTGATACTTTTCTCAGGATGCTAAAGTCAACCTCCTTTGCCACCTCTTCCTACCCATTTGTCTACTTTTATCAAAGCTTCGGATGGTGGAAACTCAATATTGATCAGGAGAAAAGAGAGCCCAAACCATCATTGCTTTCAACCATTTTTTCACAACAAAAGTGGTTTTGACTTTTAGGACGACTTCACAATTGCGAAATAGACCTCCAATATGAAACATTGGGAAAAAAGAAATGAAATATTTTGGGGATTAAGCGGAAATAAAAATTGAATGAAGAGGCTTTTATCATCATTTATTTCAAACTGGAATGTCTTAAAACTCTTGTATTCAAGGAAAAACAAAATAAATTATATCTCTGATAAATGAAAGGTAAGAAATACTCGCATATAGAATGGCAAGTAATATCTCTAAAACTCAATGATGAAACATTGCATTGAAATCATAGAGGAAAAACATGAAAAAGAAAACATAACATATTGAATAAAAGATCAATATATTTGAAGCTAAAAACTTAAAGATTTCATGCTCCATGGTAACCTATAACTGCCTCATACAAATGAAAATGCTTCTCTTTTTCCATAACAGAGCAATCATTACATATTTAATTAATGTCTTTAGTTGGCCATCAAGATTTTAAATAATGTCTCACAAGCTAAATTCTCTATGGAGAAACACAAGTCTTTATGCAACATATGAAATCAATTAACAAAACATTGTACAAACAGCGGATCATGCTGCTAATTATACCACATACAATCTCTGCAAGCAAAAGAGACGGACAACACAAAATCACTGAGTAAAGAAAAGCAAATACAAGATTGTTGGGCTTTCCAATGAAATCAGAAGCAAAAATAATCTATAAAGCTCTCTCACAAGACAAGGCTAAATTACGCTATAATTGGACATCCTTCTTGTTATTACCAAATTAATACCTTTGATACAATGGAAACATGATCCCGAACTGCTACCCTTCCCCCCAAAGTCACATAGTCTCCTATCCTGAAAAGAACATACAAGGCAAAGTTGTAACTCTTCACCAAGTACCAAGTACTTATAAAGGGAAAGTTGGATAAAGTTGAATCTAAACTTCACAAGAAAAATAAAGAATTGAAAAGCACTGATGAGAAGTAACATACGTCACTGAACCTGCAATCCCAACTTGTCCACAAAGCATGCAACTTCTCCCAATAACTACATTATGACCAATCTGCATAGCCAACCAGATTGATCACAAGTTCAGAATAATTTGACTACCAATCAAGAAAGCAAAAACCAACCTGAACTAAATTATCTATCTTTGAATGATCCCCTATAATTGTATCTCTCCAGCTGCACAAACAAATAGATGGTATAATTAACAGTCCCACTGGGACAGCTTCAGGTACAAACTGGTTTAGAAAATATGTATATATAGTGAAAAAAAAACTTTAAAGATGTGCAAAAGCCATTACACGTCTCACCTCCCCCTGTCAATGCATGTATTTGCACCAATCTCCACATGGTTCCCTATCATAGCATTCAGCAACTGAGGAAAAAAAACAAGATATCTAAAATAGGGTAGTCTATTGCCGATCGAAAACAGAACAATGATGCTAAAGAAGACAACATAAGGTTGACTTTGAGTAAAAAACTATAACATCACCAACTTGAGGCTTCTTTAACATGTTCCCTTTCTCATCCACGAAAAACCCAAACCCTGTATGTAATCAATGTGGCAACTAATATCAGAAGACACCAAAAGATTTATTGTGAAAACAACATTTTTTGGTTCCAAATAGTATTACATTACCACAATAAGTAACACCTATGATAAAGGGAGTGGAGAGTGAAGGAAAAAAAATTTGTATGTTGAAAGCATATGCAGCAAGAGCTGATTAACAGACCAGCAACCAGCAACCAACAGAACAAATGAAAATTTAATCTGTAGACTACAATGTGTATCAGTAACAACATGTATCAGGACTACATTGGTAAATATCAAAAGCATATATTAAAAGTAACTAACTTGATATCCATAATAAGCAAGGACACAAGTATCAGTCAATAAACAAGATTTCCATGATATTGATCCCTAGATAACTTGAGTGTCCATTATGATAAAATCCTATTTATGCAAGTATCCTTACACTTGCACTTGCAATAAAAAAACCAAGCTCATACTTATCAAGCCTTACCATCTTGACCAATGCAAACCCCATTGTGGATTACACATGAATCACCAATAGCGCAATTACTGAGTGCAACATTATACCTGGCAAAATACAGTAGTTTTGGCAAAATCATATTAGTATAACTGTAAAATGGTTTATGAACATTAATCTGTATGGATGTATGCATGCCACAATCCCACAGGTCTGTATGCTCTTGCATTCACAGAATTTCTCACATGACACACCCAAAAGTGCAGGAAGAGCAATGCAATGATCAGGCTCAAGATTGCCAATAACAAGCCTAATACAAAACTTACTCAACCATCAATTAACAGTCACCACTCATTCCCAATACAAAACAAATTATTCTCTCACACTTCCATGAGCTTTCAATTGGGGAATCCTAGATAGACTACACCTGGGCAGTCTATGACTAGACAAAATGTCACTTATTAGAAAAAGTTCTATCTTGTAAGCAAGGGAAAAGGAAAAAGGAGAGAGACAGAGAAAAAAAAAATCCTAGTTCCAGCATAAGCACATCAACTGGTGATCTTGCAACATCTTCACTTTGTACATGTGTAAGACCAATTCTAGATTATTTTCCAATATTTTATGTCAAAAAAATGAGCAAATGACAAAAAAGAACTTCAAGAATAAAAAAGGAAAAATGGAAAAGTAGTATATTGCTTAGTATTTCCAGAGCACAATATAAAGAATTAAACACGTTAAAATGTTTTCTTAGAAATATTTCTTGCAAATGGCGCCCCACCTAGAGGAACTTTTCATAATATTTCAAAAGGCAGGGCTGTTAGGGAACTTAGCCTGAATGAACAAACATAATCCATTTAATTAAGCACAAGAAAGAGGCGGCAGAATTACTGGTCAGAACCTTTTTCTCTGCTAGTCCCAAGTGCATTCCTACGTAGTATGTCATTCAAGGAATGTTTCTGGACTAAACATATTATTGCAAAAAGGCTTTAGTGGAACAGAGATGGTAGAGCACTGTAACATTAAGTTGAAATAATAATACTTTACATAGTTGTAAATGTTGCTATTACTGTAAAGGGAAGAAATTTCACCCTATTTTTGTCAATTGGCCGATTACCACAGAAGGTCCAACAACAGTTCCCGATCCAATATGAACATATGCACTGACAACAGATTTCGGATGAACTACAGCACCAGTCTCTATGAGCGCTGTTGGATCAATGGAAGCTGACTTGTGGAAAATCCCACCTCCATTATTCCATCTCTGAAATTCTTTGGGGCTTAGTCCAGCACCATCCTCTAATCTTGAAATTCAAGGCAGGTGGCAAATGCCAGTTAATGCATGATTGAAGTGAAACAATATGAACTTCAATAGCTCATGCTTTAAAAAAAATGCTAAGTTAAAAAAGACATCTAAGATTCCAAATGGACAGTTAACAACAAACTGAAACAAAACAAATGCAGATCAGCTTCACGACCCATGTCGGAAATGCATCAAAGTCTTCAAATGTCTATTGAAATTCCGTAAAAACTATCATCATTCATAAATACACTTCAAGCTAATTCTTTCATTACATACATTTACATTTACCGGGAGGTTTCTAACACAACAATATAAATGTGGGGAGCACCTACCATCTAATACAAATTTTATAGCATGCCTATTGGTACAATGCACACAGCAACATTAGACTACATGCTCAATGTTTTCGTATAATTCGAAGCTCATTTTTCACCAAGCCTTTCACCTTTATTTTCTCCCAGTACAAAAAAGTTCTGCAAAATTACCTCTTCATTCTAAGTTCTATCAATGCAAGCGATTATCATGCTTGTATAACATGGTATTGAATGTCATGAACTGTTCTGTAACTGGGTTTACTTTCACAAACATTTTCACAAACAGTACTACTACAAAACAACTTCAAACTCCGTTAGTCCAAACGACGCACCAGACGTATCAGAGGAAGCACTAGACCCAGTTTGGCCAGCCCCCACGGAAAAATCACGACGGATACGATCAACCAACGGAGATAAAGCACGAGGGCCTTGTATATACGCCTTGTGCTTCTTGGACATGAGGTAAGAAAGTGAAGTGGAGGAGCCCAAGCTGGCCAATTTTCTCACAGTGATTTCCATGGCCAAGAGAGAGAGAGAGAGAGAACAATGGCTAAGATGTTAGCTTTCAAAGGATTTGAAAAACAGTTTCGGCTTGGGAAATGGCAGGGAAAGTGCCTCAGAGTATCAGACTGTCTGATTCTTGGGACAAAGGGGTACTCCTGTAATTCGGACTAGGAGATAAGGATATTATGGTCACGCAGATAATAATCTATTAGATGGGCTTGTTCCGAGACTGGGCCGTGAACCATGGTCAATGGTCTGCCTGTGTGATGTATTTATGGGCTCGAATCAGAAGCCCGAGATCTAAACCTTCTCTAATCAGAAATTACCAAAGGATTATATTTTTTTTTTTTGGTAAAGTCTACATACACCCATCAAACTACCACCCAACTGACAATGTCCCCCTCCAAATTTTCAATTGTGACAATGTCCCCTCTAAACTACCAAAACATTGTCAATGTCCCCCCCAGACTAGCAATAAGACAAAAATGCCCCTATAGATTTCTCAATAAGACAAAAATACCCCTAAAAAATTCAAAAAAAAAAATGATTTTCTTAAAAAACAAAAAATTTTAATTTAAAAATAATATTTTAAAAAAAAATTTAAACAAAAATTTTTAATTTTTTTTTTGAACGGAAATTTTTATTTTAAAAAAAAAAACTATTTTTTTATTTATTTTTAAAAAACAAAAAATTTCATTTTATTAAACGAAAAATTTATTTTTTTTTAAACGTAATTTTTTATTTAAATAAAATTATAAAACAAAAATAAAAATAAATAAAAAAACGAAAATTTTCAATTTTTATATAAAAAAAAAATCGAAATTTTTTTAATTTTTTTCTTATAAAATTGATTTAAAAAAAAAAAAAAAAATTGGCCAACGTTTGGATTTTTTTTGTTTTTTTGTTAGTTTTAGGTTTTTTTTTCTAGAAGTTTTAGTTTTTTTAATTTTACTAAGGGTAATTTCGTTATTGGGGAACATTGATAGTTTTTGGTAGTTTAGAGGAGACATTGTCACAATTGAAAGTTTGAAGGAGACATTGTTAATTGAGTGATAGTTTGAGGGGGTTATGTAGACTTTTCCCTTTTTTTTTTTCTTAGGATAAATTATATCAACCTCCGATAAGGTTGTATTGAGCATGTTAAAGGTTGACTATACATGTTTTTAGCTCTTGATTTCTGGGATGTGCTCTCTTCTCAAGTCTATATAGTCTATATAATAGACTTTTGTAAGCAAAAATATTGTGTGGAATAAGAGAATACTTATTCTTCTAAATTCTTTCATTGAGGTCCCTGCAATTCCTTGGTGGAATTGACTGTTATTTCAGAGACTCGACATCAATGGACCAAGTCTGACAACCTATGGGCCTATAAATTGATGTTTCAAGCGGAAGTAGTGTCCCAGGGGACTCCCAATCCCAAACGCCTTCCTCGAAACTCTACACTACAGCTCCCACAGATCTTTTGTTAATTGACTAATACAAATACAGTAGAATAAGCCAATATATAAAGCCCCAGTTTTGGATAGAATTGACATTGATGCCGTCTGCCGATGGTTGTATGTAAACTCCTGCTCCTTCAATAAAGTCAACAATTATTTTTTTACAAAAGTGGAATCTTGGAACAACGCATTTGGCTTGATTTTGGCCTAAGAACTGTTCGAAGAAATTACCCTTTTAGATAGGATTATTAAAAGACTCCAAGAAAGGATTTTTCCGCTCATAGCCTAAAGTATAGCAGAAACAGAAACTCCTTCAGCTACCATATTGAGAGATTTGGCCATTATCATAGTATACAAGCCATAGAAAGTAAAATATGATTCATTCCCATATTGTTCCAAAAGTTATTGGACCCTTTCTGCTTTATGTTTTCCTCGCCCTCCTCTGCAATAATCTAGCCTATGCCGACCCGCCGTATTCCATTTGTTCAAACAACAGTAATTATGCAGGTAATATTACATTATTTCAGAACAATCTCCAAGATGCCCTCTTTTCTTTATCCTCGAATGCTTCTGTTTCCAAATTCTATAATACCTCCAAAGGAAATGACCCAGATGGAGTTTATAGTCTTTACGTGTGCCTCGGCTATGTTTCAAATGAAACCTGCCAGACAAGCATAACAACGGCTACACAAGACATTTTGAGACTTTGTCCAAACACAAAAGAAGCAGTTGTATGGGAGGAGGTATGCCAGTTACGTTTCTCCAACAAAAATTTCTTGGGCCAATTGAATGTCACAGGAAACGTTCTTGACCTGGATAACGAGAAGAACATTTCGGAACCAGAACAGTTCAAATCTGTTGTGAAGGAGACGTTGAATACTCTTACTAAGAGGGCAGCTTTCAATCTTTCAGCTAACATGTATGCTACTGGGGAAGTATCCTTTCAAGATAACACGATATATGCTCTAGTGCAGTGCACCAGAGACTTATCCGCTGATGGGTGTAATTCATGCCTTCAGAGGGCCATAACAGATGTTTTAACATGCTGCTATTTCTCTATTGGTGCAAGACTTCCTAGTCGTAGTTGCTTCTTGAGGTATGAGCTATATAACTTTTATGGAGCTCCCACTTCAACTAATGGCCAAGGGGGAAGTAAGTATTTGTCAACAACACTACTCTCTAACACAACTTACTTTTGTTATAGTATTCAATGATTGCTTTCAAATGCAGGCAGTGGATGGAAAACATGGATGACGGTAATCCTTGCAGTTGCATCAGCATCCTTGGCGATAGTACTTCTGGGTTCCTGTATTTTTTGCCTTAAGATGAGGAAGAAGGCTAAAAAATGTAAAGACGCCTGTCAGTGAGTTTGCTTTACAATTTTGAACTTTTGTTTTCATTATTGAGAGACCATTCTTTTTTGTTCAGGGGAGAGAGAAATTATTAGTCAACAAGCAAATATTGGTGATCATTATATCTCAAACTTTCATCGCCCCAATTTTCAAGGAAGATATGATCCGAACGCTCATGAATCCCCCCATATTGATTTGGCATCCATACTAGCAGCTACCAACAACTTCTCTGATTCAAATAAGCTTGGGCAAGGTGGTTTTGGCCCAGTTTACAAGGTGATTCATGTTATCTACTTAAGTCTAGAACACAAAAAAGTTTCAATTCGCCATATTTATTATTATTATTATTATTTTATGTTAATCAGGAAAATTAAAGCAAATGCACTTTTGCAGGGTATACTCAGTGATGGAAAGGAAGTAGCAGTTAAGAGGCTGTCTTACTGTTCAGAGTAGGGTTCACAGGAATTCACAAATGAAGTTCTACTAATAATGAAGCTTCAACACAAAAATCTTGTCAGGCTACTTGGGTTTTGCACAGAGCGAGAAGAAAAGCTGCTTGTTTATGAATTCATGCCCAACAGCAGCCTGGATGTCTTTCTCTTTGGTTCGTTAATTTCTTCCCCACTCTTTTTGTTGTTTTAATGGGCGCACTCGAATCAACTTTGTAAACATTCAGCCATAGAACAATGAATTGAATTAATTTCAAATTTTAATGGTTAGATCCAAGGAGACGTGCACAACTCAATTGGAGCAAACGACGTAATATAATAAATGGAATTGCACGGGGAATTCTTTATCTTCACGAGGATTCTCGACTTAGAATCATTCACAGAGACTTAAAAGCTAGCAATGTATTATTGGACTATGACATGAATCCTAAGATCTCAGACTTTGGAACGGCAAGGATCTTCACAGGAAGCGAAGGTGAAGCTAATACTGCTAAAATAGTTGGAACATAGTAAGTACATGTAAGATTAGTGTGCCTTTGGTTATTTAATTGTGTATATGTTAACTTCTTTTTATTGTTGTTTTAATATGCTTTGAACAGTGGATACATGGCCCCAGAGTATGTTATGGAAGGATTATATTCCATTAAGTCTGATGTTTTTGGCTTTGGAATACTCTTGCTTGAGATCATAACTGGGAGAGGAAATGCTAGCTTCCATCGGTCAAAAGGTGCTCCTAGCCTCCTAGCATATGTAAGATATTTTTGGCTTAAAGTCTAGTCCATACTTCAGTTGATATTGGGCAAGGGTAGTGGGAATTTATATTTGTGTGTCGGGTTTAGGTCATGTTGAAATATGAGTAAAAAAATACATAGTTAAGTTCGTGGGTCGTGTCAAAAATTGTTAACTCTAAATGTCAAGTGTTAAATTCAAGTGTTAAGTTCAGGTCGTGTCGAGACATTGGTATAAGAATACATGATTAATCTTAACTCGACTCATTTAATTAAACAAGTTTAACTCTTCAACCCTAACCAGTTACTTTCGTATTTTATACATATTGAGTTCGTGAGTCTTATCAAAAATTGTCAAACCTAATATTAAGCAAAAAAAACTGTCTAAACACATTAAATAATGGTGCAGGCATGGCAATTATGGAATGAAGGGAAAGCGCTCGAGATGATGGATCCGTTATTGAATGACTCATGCTACCCGGATGAATTTCTAAGATACATTCATATTGGATTGTTGTGTGCTCAAGAAGATGCAAATGATAGACCAACCATGTCTTCTGTGGTAGTAATGTTGAAAAATGAAAGTATAACTCTTTCCCAACCTCAACGACCTGCATTTTTGTAGGGAGATTCACGGATCACAATGAAACATGTTATGACTCAATCAACGGCTTATCAATTTCCAATATTGGGCCTCGGTGATGGAACCCATAAAAAGGATTGAAACTTCGTTCTTGTGTGCAGTACATCAATAGATTATAGAAGTTTGTATTTGCTTGTAATTGCCCTCCATCATATATGTGAGTTACACATGTAATATTTAATTTAGTTTGTGTTCGCCTTGAATTCCACAAAAAATACTTATATTCCAATTCAATTGTCAAGTTTAGTACATCATTAACTTGTGAGAATACACCGTAGACTTTAAATTCCAATAAGGATTCCGACAAAGGCAGGAACGGAGCCAGAAAGTTTTATGGGAGGGGACCAAAGCAATTATTTATTTATTTATTTATTTATTGCAATGTGTAATGAACTAGTATTTTTTCTTTTTTTTTTCTTATTTTTCTAATCACTGGTACTTAAATACAATGAGGAATTGAGCTTAGAATTGTGTTATACTCTCCAATTAAATGTTTAAATTCTAACAAACAATATTCTCAATATTTAATAACCATAATATCCAAATTACAAGATCACTTAGATTAGGAATTGAACTTAGAGTACTAACCTCAAAAAGTGCGACCTGCGTTGAGTTATTTTGCACATCGTTGATTAACATGATATTCTCATAAGTGATACACAATCCAGGATCAAACTCCAATAAACTTTGTGCATTTTTTCTTTTGGAATAGTCAAGTATTGTATTTGACTATTCTCATCATCTACAAATAAATTTACATGATCATTTTGAGTCTTTAGAAAATAAAGAAAAAATATGTGTAAGTTAACAATGAACAAACTCACATGAATAACATAATCATCACATAGACTCTAAGTTAAACATTACACTTTAACCCTATAATTATTATTCTCTTCCTATTCCATTGATCTAGCAACTTACCCCAAATTTATAATATATAATTATAATATGACATATTAGAACCTAAACCCCATGGGCATCAATTTCCATTGAACTCATAAAAGTCTAGGTTTAATTAACGCTTTAAATGTAATTAACACATCCAATTAGCAATCATAGTGTTCACATACTAAAAGTCCTAATTTTATTCATACTATACAAATTAGGGTTTATGTCCATACTATAAATAATAGTGAAATTAAAGCTTTAAACCCATTAATCTAACAACCCGGATCTTAAATCATGCATAGAAATCCACTACACGCAAAAACCCTTAGTTAATTTTAGGAATTTAGCTTCTTACTAAAATTCCCCCAAATTCGGACCTAATAAAAAATTCCCTAAATCATTATGATTTCAAACTTGAAATTCAATGGGTGGAACAAAAACTCAAAGAGAAACTAGAGATTTCTCAATGGCTTTAGTTATGAAAACCCATCAAAAATTTTCATACGGCCATACCAAATCAAGAACCAGAAATCCTCACAAAAAAAAGATCCAAGATTTACATACATACATAAATAAAATAACAACAACAAAAAACACATAAATTTCCAAGTTTCCAAGATGACAACCAATCTAAGAAGGAAAAAAAAAAATCAACTTTTCATATTCTTAACCAAATTTCTAAGCTAAACAATAGAAAAATTAACCAAAAAAACCCTAGGATTAACCTAAGAAGTAAGAACCAACCGGTGGAAGAGAGTTGGGGGGACCGGGACCTATCAATTTATTTTGGGGGGACTAGTATAGTTATTATTTTTTTTTTTTTAACTCCTTAAAAATATCTTTTTTGAGGAAGTGGGGGGACCATGGCCCTCGCCGGTACCCCTTCCCTCTGTCTCTCTGTGTAAGTAACGTCATTGCAAACGTGTATTAATTATAGAAACTTTTTGGAAGCTAGCTATAATAAAAAACAATTTGATATGCTTGTTGCCTTACCAAACGGTTTAGACTTTTGTATTTATAGAATAATGTTTACATGAGATTACACTTAGTATGAAATTTAAACATTAAGTGATAAGATATACAAAGAGATAAGTTTAACAAGAAGTTGTTAGCTAAATGATCTGCTGCAAGCTTTATCCAGGAATATTGTTTAAATTGATATTATCTTGTGTAGAATCTTCATTTGAAGAGATGTCTTTAACACTAGCTAATAGTAATTTAAATAATCGGTAATATCTTTTTTGAGGATGGAGGACCATGCCCCAACTGGTCCCCCTCCCTCTGTCTCTGCACAAAGGATAGGCGTGGGCTTTTTTAGACAACATGAGATACAGGATTATTAGGCAGGCTTGCACTTGTCCTATATATATGCAGATGTGCCGAATTATGTGTAATTGGGACAGTTAATTAGTTGTAGGGAATCCGATGGTTTAAAATCTGATTAAAGTGGGTTAACTGAAAATGCCAAGATCACACTTGGGTGCTTTTAATGAATAGAGTAGTTCTTAAACAGTTCGAGTCAAGTTGTATAAATTCGACTTGAATTCGGTTCAGTTATTAAATAAACCAAGTTTGAATAAAATTTTGGATTTGTTTATTAAATGAGCCAAATTCATAGAAAATCATATAATTCTATTTTTATTATTTTAATAGTATTATCTAACTTTGTATTGTGAACACGTTAAACATTAATGCTCGAAAATTATTTAAAAAGATAATTTTTTTTTTATTTTTTTTTTATTGTAATAGATATAGCTCTAGTTTGTTTGAAAATTAAATGAACGGAATTGGAATATATTATTTTGCTCCATGATAAATTCAAGCTCAATTTATATTCAAAAAAAAATTAAACAATCCAAACTTAAATATTCAATATTGAGCTCGATTATAGCTTTAATTATCACACCTGATTTTTTCTTTAAGAAAAAAAAGCAAACCTGTATATTGAGTGACAAATAAAATTACTCTAATGGATTACCAGCAATGTTGTAGGTACGACTTTTATCTCCTAAATATGATACAACATTTAAAATTATTATTTGATCAAAATTTAATAGTAATTCATATTAAATTCAATAATAATTTAATAATGTTAGTCGATTATTTGTCTAAAGGCATTAAATAATGGTGCAGGCATGTCAATTATGGAATGAAGGGAAGGCATTGGAGTTGATTGATCCTTTATTGATTGACTCATGTTGTTCAGATGAATTTTTAAGATACATTTATATTGGATTATTGTGTGTTCAAGAAGATGCAAATGATAGACAAACCATGTCATCTGTGGTTGTAATGTTGAAAAATGAAAGTATAATTTTTTGTCAACCTCAATGACCTGGGTTTTTTGTGAGAAGATTCACTGATCACTATGAAGCAGGGCCTGACTCTATCAACGGCTTATCGGTCTCCAATATTGGGCCACGGTGATGAAACCCATAAGCTTATTTAAAACTTCACTAATGCCTTATCTTCTGTGCATTACAGCAATAGAAGATTGTATTTGCTTGTAATTGACCTTTAATATATATATATATATATATATATATATATATATATATATGTGTGTGTGTGTGTGTGTGTGTGTGTGTGAGAGAGAGATTTGCACATGTAATTTTTGATTTGGTGAAAGGGAAGTGATGTCAAAGTTTTTGTTCAATTCCACAAAAAAGACTCCTATTTCAGGTCAATTTGGAATAGTAAATCATTACCTTCCGAACACGCCATAGACTTTAAATTTGAAAAAGGATTCAGACAAAAGACAAGTGTGAGGCTTACTGACTTCAGATAGATTTGTCCTTTATGTGGAATTATCTGAATAATTAGTTGTAGGAAAATCTAATCGTTTAAATTCTTTATGGTTTACAATCTCAAACAGATTTAATTGAAAATGCCCGCAAGAGCTAAATATATAAGTAAACGAATAAAATATATAATAAATATAATATAACAAAGAATTCAACTTATCCAACTTCATTAAATAGCACATGGTCATGTCATTATAGTCATGACAGCTACTGGTTAGTTTATAACAAAGAATTCAACTTATCCAACTTCATTAAATAGCACATGGTCATGTCATTATAGTCATGACAGCTACTGGTTAGTTTAATAAAGAGTATAGTACATATCTTTAATTATAAGGTCATGAGTTTTTTTAAAATTGGGTTGGAGAAATTTTCTCTAACCTAATTTATAAAAATAACATTTTTTTTTTTTTAATAACATGTGAGATGCATATGAGTTTTAAAAATTATTTATTATAACTTTGTCTCAACTATTAAAAAAATATGTGCATCTCATATGTTTAAATGACATATGTCATTTATATAGACTGAATTGAAGAAAATTCTTCCGATTCAATTTGGAGAAAAACTCTGTCCGTTTGAGTGAAAAACGTGAGCCAAAAAGAAGTCTTGATGGCTTATCAATTATAATACTTCTAAAAAAAGAAAAGAAATCGAAAATAATATTGGAGATGTGCCCCCTGAAGAAATTCGTAGGCCTAACTCATCTCATAAAACCGGTTCAATAGGAGAGGGTTGTCCATTCCTTATAAACATGTCCAAGATCTTGTCCACAGGCAATGTGTGACTATTTCTCAACACCATCCCTCACGTACAGGCCGGTATTTTTCTTGATCATTGTCACAAGGTAAGTAGTGTGGGCCCTCATTTGTCCTGTAGTAGGCTCTGATACCAATTGAAAAACACTTTGCTGAATCCAAAAAAACCTTTTGCAAGACCTTAGCTCTATAAGATCGACAAGCCTATAACTCGTCTTCTTGCTCACAATCTTCTTCGACGTGATTCTCCTTTACTAGACCCTTTCGATAGACTTCTCAATTGTAAATTTATCAAATGAATAACTCAAACTCTAAGAGATTCAATTTAACGCTCACCACATATGATCTCTCTTAGCATAGCCTCTGACGAACTTTCTGGAGGTAAAAATTCGTACCTCTCTTTTATATTTATATATATATATATATATATATATATATATATATATCAGTAAATCAAACCCTAGACCTAGACCTACTAAAAACATGTTTTTGGGCATAATAAGTACGGGGTCAGAGACAGGGTTAGTGCCTGTTTGGACAGGGCCTTGTGAGCAAAAAACATGCTTGCTGGAATTGGTGTCCGGACAGCCTAGCAGCATGTCCGGACACCCCCTACAAAGAACATTCCGTTGGTCTTTGATCAACAGCTTTGATCGATGAGTGTTTGTGGTCCGATTGAGCTGAAACTTTGCAGTAACATTCATGACACATGAATCCACATTATGAACAGTGGAGATTGGATTTTGAGCATTCTATATCAGTGTTTGAGCCCGTAAACAGTAGCCTCTACATTTTGGAATCGAATTAAGCCAACATAAATACTAATAAACTCCCCATTTGGCAATTCAGTAGCAAAAACCAAAATGCCAAGCCAATCCCATTATCATCATCTCCCCATATTTACTCCCCCCTTTTTGTTACAAAATGACAAAAGGTCTTCTTGTTTCTTAGGAATTTAAGCCAAACAAAGTGAACCTGTTCTGATACTATGAAGAAATTCGTGAGTCTAACTCATCTCATAAAACCGGTTTAATAAGAGAGGTTGCTCATTCCTTATAAACATACCATGATATTGCCCACATGCAATTTGAGACTATTTCTCAACACCTCCAAACAACATTAGTAAGTTACAAGTAAATTTAATAATGTTAGTCGATTATTTGACTCTTACCATGGTGTCTGGTGAATGCCATTGGCTGTTCAATTAACAAGAGCAAAAAAATAATGATAATACTATGGGCTTTGGTTAGTCAACTCAAGAAACTACAGGTAAATTTGTTCAGAAAAAGATTTTCTGTCAGTATCCAGATGCAGCGCGGAAGTTTCTGTGCAATGTTCAGCGGTTTGACATGACACAAGTTTGAAGATAAATCTGGTTGTCGAAGGATGAAATATTCAGCAGTTCAGCTGAAGCAATCATCCAATTTTCTAGCATATTTGGAAAATGGAAAAGGATGTAGTTGTTTCAGCTATGGTTTTCTTAATTATACCACTTTTAATGCGCCCTGTCCTTGCCAGTGGAGATCCTGTCTATACCTTTTGTAACCCAGAGTCCGGAAATTACACACTCAGCGACCCATTTGAAAAAAATCTCAAGCTCCTTCTTCAGTCATTGCCGTCCAATACTTCGGTAACAGGTTTCTACAACAACTCTACTGGGGAGGAACCAAAAGTCTATGCTCAAGCACTTTGTAGAGGGGATGTCAATTCGACAGTTTGCCGGGATTGCATAAAGAGTGCAAGCCAGGAAATCTTCAAGCAGTGCAAAACTGAAGATGCAATGATTTGGTTTGAACTCTGCCAAGTTCGCTACTCCTTGCAGAATTTCTTTTCCTTGATGGTTTATACTGGAAAGTATCCAGATCAGATTTATCTGGAGAAAAATCTATCAAATCCATTTCATTTTGATGAAGTATTAAAATACTTAATGATTAACATCTCAAAGGAGGCTGCGTCTGATCCTTTGAAGGGCTTGTTTGCAACTGGGGAAATTAAATTTTCCAGGAAGGAAACAATTTATGGTCTTGTACAATGTACTAGGGACATCTCTGAAAGTTCCTGTTATAGTTGTCTGGTGCCGGCCTTGGGAGATCTTCATGCATGCTGTGATTCACGCCAAGGTGGAATTATTGTTAGTCCGAATTGTAATGTGAGGTTTCAGCTCTACCAATTCTACAACGCCTCAAGTGTGTTCTTAACCTACCCAAGTTCCAAAGGTAACTAAGGACATAAGAATTTTGCGGATTGATTTCCTTTAAAATAGTGGTCTTGGTGAATCAAAATCTTCTTATGGAAAAGCAGGGCCTAAATTGAAGATTTGGATGGTTGTGGTGATTGCTTGTATCCCAATATCGGTTATAGCAGTTGTTGTTGGGTCTTGTGCTGTTTATCATGGGAGGAACAAGAGAACACAAAGAGGTGAATTTATCTAACTGGCTAACTACTAATTACCATCATAGATGTTTTCCAACAAGTAGGTAATTTCATGTTTATTTGCAGATGATGAGAAAAGCCAGAAAGCACTATTACATGAGCTAACAAGCCACACTGGAGTTGCCATTACACAAGACGGTGAATTAGTGAGTGCTGAAGAACTGTCCTTCATGGATCTATCGACCATAGTGGCAGCTACAGACAACTTTTCAGATTCAAATAAGCTCGGACAAGGTGGCTTTGGCACTGTCTACAAGGTAACACCAACTTCTCTATTTCTTTGTCGTGGCCTAATTATTGCTTCATATATATGGAGCCTGAATTTATGGATGATTCTCCTGGCAGGGTGTGCTGCTAGATGGTAAGGAAGTAGCAGTCAAAAGACTGTCAAGGAAGTCATGGCAAGGCTTAGAGGAACTTAAAAATGAGGTCATACTTATTGCAAAACTTCAACACCGAAACCTTGTAAAGCTCTTGGGATGTGGCATAGAGGGAGAGGAAAAGTTGCTTGTCTACGAATTTATGCCCAATAGAAGCCTTGACTTCTTTATCTTTGGTTTGATCTTTGACCCTTTTTCTTTACTAACTTTTTTATTAGTTTAAATTTTTTTATTAGATAAAAGGTTGCGAATTCGAATCTAATTATCTTTCTTATTTTTAGATTTAGAAAAACGCATTGAGCTTGATTGGAAGACATGCTATAACATTATTGCTGGTATTGCTAGAGGACTTCTTTACCTTCACGAGGACTCCCGTCTTAAAATCATTCACCGGGATCTAAAGCCTAGCAATGTATTGTTGGACAATGAAATGGAAGCCAAAATATCAGATTTTGGAATGGCTAGGATCTTTGGTGAAAACCAATACTCGGCTAACACTCGAAGAATTGTTGGAACATAGTGAGTTCGCTTCTTCTTCTTCTTCTTTTTTGTGTTATTTCTTTTTTGTCCCAATTTTGATTTTTAAATGAAATTCAGACAAAAAAAAAAAAAAACAACAAAAATAACATGCATGGTAATGTTATATATGCTCAAAACAGTGGATACATGGCTCCCGAATATGCAATGGAGGGACTCTTTTCTGTAAAATCTGATGTCTTCAGCTTTGGTGTGATATTACTTGAGATTATTAGCGGGAAGAAAAATAGCGGCTTCTACCTCACAGAGCATGCCCAGACACTGCTTGCATATGTATGTTTCTTTTGTTGGCTTTTTTTTTTTTTTTTTTTTTTGACATGTCCGCACAAGAGTGGAGATGCCTCCTAATCCAAAAGCTTAATAATCCTATGAATTTGAGTCCAACTTTGTTATATCAATCACTCACACTTATTACATATTTTCATTATGGGTCTCAAACTTGTCCACAATACTCATAATTGTATACTCAAAAAAATTCACTCATTCTTATTGGTTTAAGCTTTTAAAAAGAGCGGTTATTTATCATATATATCTTAAACTTGTGAACTCACCCACCCTTTGCTCATGAGGGAGGAGGTGCTAATTCGTAAAATGATGTATTGTATGCATAAGAAATATATTTACTTTAAATGTATATTGACAGGCATGGAGACTATGGAATGAAAGAAAAGAATTGGAATTTGTAGACCCTTTGTTGATGGAGTCGTGCCCAACAACAGAAGTTTTAAAGTGCATGCATATTGGGCTTTTGTGTGTGCAAGAGGATCCAGCAGATAGACCCACGATCTCATCTGTGCTTGTTCTGTTGGAAACGATTCAGCATCTCTTCCTCACCCAAAACAACCTCTATTTGTTGTGGCTCGAATCATTCAGACTGATCACAATCCCACAACTAATCCTTCTGTAAATCACCTTACTGTTTCCATTCTTTCACCTCGATGATGACTACTCACAAGATTGCCCCCCTTCATGTTATATAGCATGCTAATAAATTGGTGAAATTGTATCATATTTTTGGGATATTATAGAAAATAAAAGGATCTTGCACTAGATGTATTAAAAGAATAATTTAGATTTGTATATATTAAACTTTTATAGTAATATGAAGGAGGGTGTTCTCCCCGTGAGATACCTTAGGGTTCCCCTAATTTCTTCAAGGCTCTCTTTTGCCAATTGTGGTGTGCTTTTGGATAAAATTACTGGTAGAATTGATTCTTGGTTATCCAGAAATCCCTCTTATGCAGGCAGGCTTCAGTTGCTGTCTTCTATTTTGTATAGCCTGCAAGTTTATGGGACAGGTATTTTCATTCTCCCTAAGAAAACTTACTCAACAAGCCTAATACAAAACTTACTCAACCATCAATTAACAGTCACCACTCATTCCCAATACAAAACAAATTATTCTGTCAAACTTCCATGAGCTTTCAATTGGGAAATCCTAGATAGACTACACCTGGGCAGTCTATGACTAGGGAAAATGTCACTTATTAGAAAAAGTTCTATCTTGTAAGCAAGGGAAAAGGAAAAAGGAGAGAGACAGAGAAAAAAAAAAAAAGGAAAAAAAAATCCTAGTTACAGCATAAGCACATCAACTGGTTAACTTGCAACATCTTCACTTTGTACATGTGTAAGACCAATTCTAGATTTATTTTCCAATATTTTATGCCAAAAAAAACAGAGCAAATGACAAAAAAGAACTTCAAGAAGAAAAAAGGAGAAATGGAAAAGTAGTATATTGCTTAATATTTCCAGAGCACAATATAAAGAATTAAACACGTTAAAATGTTTTGCTAGAAATATTTCTTGAACATGGCACCCCACCTAGAGGAACTTTTCATAATATTTCAAAAGGCAGGGCTGCTAAGGAACTTAGCCTTAATGAACAAACATAATCCATTTAATTAAGCACAAGAAAGAGGCTGCAGAATTACTGGTCAGAACCTTTTTCTCTACTAGTCCCAAGTGCATTCCTACGTAGTATATTATTGAAGTAGTTGAAATAATAATACTTTACGTGGTTGTAAATATTGCTATTACTGTGAAGGGAAGAAATTTCAACCTATTTTTGTCAATTGGCCGATTACCACAGAAGGTCCAACAACAGTTCCCGATCCAATATGAACATATGCACTGACAACAGATTTCGGATGAACTACAGCACCAGTCTCTATGAGCGCTGTTGGATCAATGGAAGCTGACTTGTGGAAAATCCCACCTCCATTATTCCATCTCTGAAATTCTTTGGGGCTTAGTCCAACACCATCCTCTAATCTTGAAATTCAAGGCAGGTGGCAAATGCCAGTTAATACATGATTGAAGTGAAACAATATGAACTTCAATAGCTCATGCTTTAAAAAAAATGCTAAGATAAAAAAGACATCTAAGATTCGAAATGGACGGTTAACCAACTGAAACAAAACAAACGCAGATCAGCTTCACGACCCATGTCGGAAATGCATCAAATTCTTCACATGTCTATTGAAATTCCGTAAAAACTATCATCATTCATAAATACACCTCAAGCTAATTCTTTCATTACATACATTTACATTTACTGGGGAGGTTTCTAACACAACAATATAAATGTGGGCAGTACATCTAATACATTTTTTATAGCATGCCTATTGGTACAATGCTGTCAATGCACACAGCAAGATTAGACTACATGCTCAATGTTTCCGTATAATTCGAAGCTAATTTTTCACCAAGCCTTTCACCTTTATTTTCTCCCAGTAGAAAAAAGTTCTACAAAATTACCCCTTCATTCTAAGTTCTATCAATGCAAGCGCTTATCATGCTTGTATAATATGTTATTGAATGTCATGAACTGTTCTGTAACTGGGTTTACTTTCACAAACATTTTCACAAACAGTACTACTACAAAACGACTTCAAACTCCATTAGTCCAAACGACGCACCAGACGTATCAGAGGAAGCACAAGACCCAGTTTGGAGGCTCTGGCCAGCCCCCACGGAGAAATCACGACGGATACGATCAACCAACGGAGATAAAGCACGAAGGCCTTGTATATACGCCTTGCGCTTCTTGGACATGAGGTAAGAAAGTGAAGTGGAGGAGCCCAAACTGGCCAATTTTCTCACAGTGATTTCCATGGCCGAGAGAGAGAGAGAACAATGGCTAAGATGTTAGCTTTCAAAGGATTTGAAAAACAGTTTCGGCTTGGGAAATGGCAGGGAAAGTGCCTCAGACTGTCTGATTCTTAGGACAAAGGGGCACTCCTGTTATTCCGACTAGGAGATAAGGATATTATGGTCACGCGGATAATAATCAATTAGATGGGCTTGTTCCGAGCCTGGGCCGTGAACCTTGGTCAATGGTCTGCCTGTGTGATGTATTTATGGGCTCGAATCAGAAGCCCGAGATCTAAACATTCTCTAATCGGAAATTACCAAAGGATTATATTCCGGGTGAGGTTGCATTGAGCGTGTTAAAGGGGCAAATCTAGAAAATTTGGATTTATTTTGTAGTAAATTTCAGAAGTCAGTCAAAAATATCAACTATGCATGTTTTTAGCTCTTGATTTCCGGGACATGCTCTCTCTTCTCAAGTCTATATAGTCTATATAATAGACTTTTGAAAGCAAAAATATTGTGTGAAATAAGAGAATACTTATTCGTCTAAATTCTTTCATTGAGGTCACTGCAATTCATTGGTGGAATTGACTGTTATTTCAGAGACTCCACATCAATGGACCAAGTCTGACAACCTATGGGCATCTAAATTAATGTTTCAAGTGGAGTAGTGTCCCAGACTCCCAATCCCAAACGCCTTCCTCGAAAGTCTACACTACAGCTCCCACGAATCTTTTGTTAGTTGACTAATAATACAAATACAGTAGAATAAGCCAATATATATAAGGCCCCAGTCTTGGATAGAATTGACATTGATGCCGTCTGCCCATGGTTGTATGCAGGGACGGGTAGAAAATTTTATGGGAGGGCCTAGTCAAAAAAAAAAAAATTTCAGTTCTTTAGAATTTTTTTTATTAAAAAAAAATAATTTTGGTTGTTTTTTTATGAAATAAGCACTATCGTAAAGGAAAAAAAAAAAAAAGTGAGCATTTGAAAGTAAAAGTCAAAAAATAAATTATTTGAAAATAAGGATCAAAAATAAAAAAATTTAATGAGTATGACCCAAAAAAATTAAAAATAGAGCAAAAATTTTTATTAGATATGGCCAAAAAATTTAAAAATAGGGCCAAAATTTTTTTTGGAGACGGCTGAAATAACTAAACTTAAATACAAACTTTACTTTATTTATTTATTTTTTTATTTTTTTTTTTTCATTTAGGGGACCATGGCCTACCCCGGTCCCCCCTCCCTCTGGTTGTATGTAAACTTCTGCTCCTTCAATAAAGTCAACAATTATTTTTTAACAAAAGTGGAATCTTGGAACAACGCTTTTGGCTTGATTTCGGCCTAAGAATTGTTCGAAGAAATTACCCTTTTGATAGGATTATGAAAAGACTCCAAGAAAGGATTTTTACAATCATAGCCCAAGGTATAGCAGAAACAGAAACTCCTTCAGCTACCATACTGAGAGATTTGGCCATTATCATAGTATACAAGCCCTACAAAGTAAAATATGATTCATTCCCATATTGTTCCAAAAGTTATTGGACCCTTTCTGCTTTATGTTTTCCTCGCCCTCCTCTGCAATAATCTAGCCTATGCCGACCCTCCGTATTCCATTTGTTCAAACAACAGTAATTATGCAGGTAATATTACATTATTTCAAACAATCTCCAAGATGCCTTCTTTTCTTTATCCTCGAATGCTTCTGTTTCCAAATTCTATAATACCTCCAAAGGAAATGACCCAGATGGAGTTTATAGTCTTTACATGTGCCTCGGCTATGTTTCAAATGAAACCTGCCAGACATGCATAACAACCGCTACACAAGACATTTTGAGACTTTGTCCAAACACAACAGAAGCAGTTGTATGGGAGGAGGTATGCCAGTTGCGTTTCTCCAACAAAAATTTCTTTGGTCAATTGAATGTCACAGGAAACGTTCTTGACCTGGATAACAAGAAGAACATTTCGGAACCAGAACAGTTCAAATCTGTTGTGAAGGAGACGTTGAATACTCTTACTAAGAGGGCAGCTTTCAATCTTTCAGCTAACATGTATGCTACTGGGGAAGTAACCTTTCAAGATAACACAATATATGCTCTAGTGCAGTGCACCAAAGACTTATCCGCTGATGGGTGTAATTCATGCCTTCAGAGGGCCATAACAGATGTTTTAACATGCTGCTATTTCTCTATTGGTGCAAGACTTCCTAGTCGTAGTTGCTTCTTGAGGTATGAGCTATATAACTTTTATGGAGCTCCCATTTCAACTAATGGGCAAGGGGGAAGTAAGTATTTGTCAACAACACTACTCTCTAACACAACTTACTTTTGTTATAGTATTCAGTGATTGCTTTCAAATGCAGGCAATGGATGGAAAACATGGATGATGGTAATCCTTGCAGTTGCATCAGCATGCTTGGCGATAGTACTTCTGGGTTCCTGTATTTTTTGCCTTAAGATGAGGAAGAAGGCTAAAAAATGTAAAGACGCCTGTCATTAAGTTTGCTTTACAATTTTGAACTTTTGTTTTCACTATTGAGACTACCATTCTTTTTTGTTCAGGTGAGAGAGAAATTATTAGTCAACAAGCAAATATTGGTGATCATTATATCTCAAACTTTCAACGCCCCAATTTTCAAGGAAGATATGATCCGAACACTCGGGAATCCCCCCATATTGATTTGGCATATATACTAGCAGCCACCAACAACTTCTCTGATTCAAATAAGCTTGGGGAAGGTGGTTTTGGCCCAGTTTACAAGGTGATTTGTGTTATCTAATTAAGTCTAGAACACAAAAAAGTTTTAATTTGCCTTTTTATTTTTTATTATTATTATTATTTTATGTTAATCAGGAAAATTAAAGCAAATGAACTTTTGCAGGGTATACTCAGTGATGGAAAGGAAGTAGCAGTTAAGAGGCTATCTTATTGTTCAGAGCAGGGTTCACAGGAATTCACAAATGAAGTTTTACTAATAATGAAGCTTCAACACAAAAATCTTGTCAGGCTACTTGGGTTTTGCACAGAGCGAGAAGAAAAGCTGCTTGTTTATGAATTCATGCCCAACAGCAGCCTGGATGTCTCTCTCTTTGGTTCGTTAATTTCTTCCTCACTCTTTTTGTTGTTTTAATGGGCACTCGAATCAACTTTGTAAACATTCAGCCATAGAACTATGAATTGAATTAATTTCAAATTTTAATGGTTAGATCCAAGGAGACGTGCACAACTCAATTGGAGCAAACGACGTAATATAATATGTGGAATTGCAAGGGGAATTCTTTATCTTCATGAGGATTCTCGACTTAAAATCATTCATAGAGACTTAAAAGCTAGTAATGTATTATTGGACTATGACATGAATCCTAAGATCTCAGACTTTGGAACGGCAAGGATCTTAACAGGAAGCGAAGGTGAAACTAATACTGCTAAAATAGTTGGAACATAGTAAGTACATGTAAGATTAGTGTGCCTTTGGTTATTTAATTGTGTATATGTTAACTTCTTTTATTGTTGTTTTAATATGCTTTGAACAGTGGATACATGGCCCCAGAGTATGCTATGGAAGGATTATATTCCATTAAGTCTGATGTTTTTAGCTTTGGAGTACTCTTGCTTGAGATCATAACTGGGAGAGGAAATGCTAGCTTCCATCGGTCAAAAGGTGCTCCTAGCCTCCTAGCATATGTAAGATATTTTTGGCTTAAAGTCTAGTCCATACTTCTAGAGTTGATATTGGGCAAGGGCAATGAGAATTTATATTTGTGTGTCAGGTTTAGGTCATGTTGAAATATGAGTATGAAATGTATAGTGAAGTTCGTAAGTCGTTTAAAAAATTGCTAACTTTAAATGTCAAGTGTTAAGTCCAGGTCATGTCAAGACATTGGTATTAGAATACATGGTTAATCTTAACTCAACTCATTTAATTAAACAAGTTTGACTCCTCAACTCTAACCATTTAATTTCGTATTTGATACATATTTAGTTCGTGAGTCTTATCAAAAATTGTCAAACCTAATATTAAGCAAAAAAAACTGTCTAAATGCATTAAATAATGGTGCAGGCATGGCAATTATGGAACGAAGGGAAAGCAATCGAGATGATGGATCCGTTATTGAATGACTCATGCTACCCGGATGAATTTCTAAGATACATTCATATTGGATTGTTGTGTGCTCAAGAAGATGCAAATGATAGACCAACCATGTCATCTGTGGCTGTAATGTTGAAAAATGAAAGTATAACTCTTTGCCAACCTCAACGACCTGCGTTTTCTATAGGGAGATTCACGGATCACAATGAAACATGTTATGACTCTATCAACGGCTTATCAATTTCCAATATTGGGCCTCGGTGATGGAACCCATATTAGGATTGAAACTTCGTTAATGCTTTATCTTGTGTGCAGTACATCAATAGATTATAGAAGTTTGTATTTGCTTATAATTGACCTCATCATATATGTGAGTTACACATGTAATATTTAATTTGGTCAATGAATATGATTTCAAAGTTTGTGTTCGCCTTGAATTCCACAAAAAAAAAAAAAAAGACTTGTATATATTCAAATTCAATTGTCAAGTTTAGTACATCATTAACTTGTGAGAATACGCAATTGACTTTAAATTCCAATAAGGATTCCCACAAAGGACAGGCGTGGGCTCACCGACTTCAGACAACCTGAGATGCAGAATTAATTAGGCAGTCTTGCACTTGTCCTATATGCTGATGTGCCGAATTATGTGTAATTGGGACAAATAGCTGTAGGGAATCCGATGGTTTAAATTCTTTATGGTTTAAAATCTGATTAAAGTGGGTTAACTGAAAATGCCAAGATCACACTTGGTGCTTTTAATGAATAGAGTAGTTCTTAAACAGTTCGACTTGAATTCGGTTAATTTGGTTAATTATTAAATAAACCAAGTTTGAATAAAATTTTGGATTTTTTTATTAAATGAGCCAAACTCATATAAACTCATAGAAAATTATATGATTTTATTTTTATTATTTTTATAGTATTATCTAACTTTGTATTGTGAACTCGTTAAACATTAATGTTCGAAAATTATTTAAAAAGATAATTTTTTTATTGTAATAGATATAGCTCTAGTTTGATCGAAAATTAAATGAACCATATTGGAATATATTATTCTGCTCCATGATAAATTCAAGCTCAATTTATATTCAAAACAAAATTAAACAATCCAAACTTAAATATTCAATACTGAGCTCGATTATAGCTTTAATCACACCTGATTTTTTCTTTAAAAAGAAAAAAAGAAAAAGCACACCTGATTTTTAAAAGTCACCCTAAGGACTAAATATATAAGAAAACGAATAAAATATGTAAATAATATAACAAAGGTTTAATTAGAAAAAAAATATATATATAACAAAGGTTTAAAGGTAAAATAAACAAGCTAGAAACAAAGAATTCAACTTATCCAACTTCATTAAATAGCACATGGCCGGTCATGTGTCTTTATAGAATTATAGTCATGACAGCTACTCATTAGTTTTTGGGCCCTTGAGAGTGCAATTTTTAAAATGCGTTTTTAAAAATTGTGTTTTTAAAAATTATTATTTTTTAAAATCGCATAGGCGTTCGGTAAAATATGTTAAGAAGTACTTTTTTTATCAATTGAGTGATTGGATAATATTAGCATATAATTGCCGTTTTATGGCCAAATAGGTAAATATTGCGCCAAATATTGTTTAAAGGGAAATCATGATTTTTGTTTAAATTCGCACTTTTTCAAATAAGCACCCTATAGTCAGCTTATAAAAATCGCAGATTTTTTCACGATTTTAAAATTTGCGTTTTTAAATTACAATTTCAAATGCTCCAAAATTGTAATTTGGTTTAAAAATCCAAATTAATTTTTTTAAAACATACTCCCAAACGGACCCTAAGGGTAAACATCTTTAATACTAATACTAATGACTTAATTGCATTCATCGTACTTGACCCAGAATAGTATCCAATGAGAAAATTCCTAATGTTCGTTAAAACTTCAAAGTGGACTAGGAAGCTAGTCATCAGCCTCAGCATGAGAACTAAATAATAGATTGAGATTCTCTCATATTTTTAAAATATGATATTCTTATATTGTAAAATTTGAGCTATTCATTTAATCTAATAGTTTAAATAAATGTACAAGTTTATGTATTACTGAGATAATTAATTTTAGTTTTTCAATATCTAAAATCTATTTGCCTTGATAACACAAACTTTTACATTTATTTAAATCGTTAGATGAAATAGATGGCTTAGCTTTTAGAATTCATATTTTAAAAAATATGAGGGAATCCAAAACCCTAAATAATTTAGTATTCTTGCTGATTTACAATAATTAAGATATAAAAGCTGTTGGTTGAGTGCTGTTCTCTCATACTGAAGACTGGTTCTGGTGAGTGGTGATGAATAATTGGTGCATATTCTCAAGCCTTCTTCCTGGTACAGGCTTTCACTAAAGCATTCTGAATAAGTACTATAAATATGGGCATTCAAAGTCCCATGATCTTTGCTGGCTAACTACTGCTAGAGTTATTCCAAACAAGTGTTCTTTAAACATATATAGTTGTTGCTACTTATAAGTGGACACACTCTCCCCAATTTTAATTACCGGCCATGTTAATGAATGTGTACTTGGAGCATCTCTAGCCATAGTTGTTAGTTTAGCTACTGAAAATGTACTACTTTAACTACTGTTTTTTCGCTACACACTCCAACAAATTATATATTTTACAGTTTACTTCCTTTTAAATATTATTTCTCATTTTTTTATTATATTTTTTTTCCAACACTCAATCAATGGGAAAATAAACATATATAAAATCATTCATTTCATATATTGTTGTGAAATACTGGAAAATTATAATTCTCTGCTATTCTTTTGTAAATTCACACACAAAAGTTGTGTATATATAGCCATGCATATTGAAGAAGTAATCAACATTAACATTAAACCCCAATTGTGACGAACATCAACATTAAATCTCAATTCACCACAATGTCTATATATATAAAAACGTTCAAGGCCAATTTAATTTAAAAAAAGTCCCAATTTCTTATAGGAAATTAAATCAGTTTACTTCGACGTAAAATGATTTCCGTCATAAAATATTTTCAAGGAAGTCATTTTCCCTGAAAATGTTTTATGCCGAAAACATTTTACGGCGTTTACCACGTGCATGGAAAATCAATTTTTTTTTTGTTTTTATATTTTTATATATAGTTTTTCATTAAATCATATTAAACTCTAAATTACGAAAATGTCTTGACCAAGCCTAGCTTAGAGGTGTCCGAACCAAGTCCTACAATGACCCCACTGCGACTCACCCGAGACCCACCCGGACCCCGCCTAGGACCTATCAGGACCCCATCAGGATCAGCCCAAGACCCTTGCAAGATCCGCCCAAGACCGGATAGGGACATTTTTGTAATTTTGTGTTTAATATGAGTTTGCGTACACACCAAATATCAGAAAATGTTTTTCTGCTAAAAATGTTTCTCGACGATGGGACCCGTCTGATTTTTCGTACATGCCAAATACCGAAAAATGTTTTTAAGAAATCATTTTTAAGGAAATTTTTTTTGCTGAAAATATTTTCAGATGAGTCTTGGGCGAGTCTTGGGCAGGTCCATGGCGGGTCTCGGGCGGGAGGATCTCGAGCAGGTCTGGTCGGGTTTCGGTCAGGTCCTGGCGAGTCTCGATCAAGTCTCGAGCAGGTCCCAGCGGGGTTCCAGGCAAGTCCTGATCAAGTCCAGACAGGGTCCCGGTAGGTTCTTGGCAAGTCCGGTCAAGTCCCGATTAGGTCCCGAGTGGGTCCCGGGCTGTGACAATCCTAAGTCCCTTTAGGGTATTTTTAGTTGACTCATAGGCTTTTTTTTTTTTTAAAAAAAAAAAAAAATAGAGTTGACTTAAGTTAACAATGAGAAATGGATCACGAATATATATATATATATATATATATATATATATATATATATATATATATATATATATATATATATATAAAATAATAATCATAATAATAATAATATTATTATTATTTATTATTATCAAAAATAAAAAATAATAATAGGTAGTAATACTAATAACAAAAAAAAAAAAAACCCTAAAGCCTAAGCGCGGCCTAGGGGGACAACCGCATCTCATACTACGTCTCTCTCTCTCAGTACTTCACTCACATTGGCTGTGTTTGGCAAATGGTCAGACCGAACTGGACTTAAAAATTAAAAAAAAAAATTCTTAAAATCAACTCCAACGTTCTTACTTTTTATTATTATTTAAATAAAAAAATTACTACAAAATATTTTTTTTTTTACTTTTTTTACAAAATATTCTTTTTTTTTTCTTTTAATCAATCAAATCTGAAATAATATCATTTCATTCAATTTTTCCATTCCATTGTCAAACACGGCCACCAAAGTCTAGGTGCTCTCCCCTCCTCAACGTGAGTGTCGGCCAGAGGTATGACCCTTGGACTCACGACTTTTCTTCTTATTATTACATATGCTCATTCAAAAGCAAGTAGGGTCAGAGTTATTCCCCTCCTCAACGTGAGTGTCGGCCGCCAGGTATGACCCTTGGACTCACAACTTTTCTTCTTATTATTACATATACTCATTCAAAAGGAAGTGGGGTCAAAGTTATAGTATGTATCGTAGCCTTGGTTATCGTGCTGTCTTGTAGTGGGAAGGGATTGTTTTTTTTACTCTTCACGTGATGCCATTGCCATATCTCACACCTACTTGTCCTTTGAGAAAATAAAGTTATGAGTATGTGCCACACTTGCATTTTTAAAACCAGCCCTCTTGGACCCTTGGTTGTCGTTTTAACAGGTTCTCCCATTAATGTTATTTTCTTCTTTTCCACTCTAGCCGTAGACCCTCACTGTCATCAATGCTTTTATATATATATATATATACACTTGTCCTACAGGAGGACTACTTTAAAGTGTGTATATATATAATGATGGAAGTATTTATAAATACACGTACATCTGGAATATTTCTAGATATATAGATATACATGATGATTCAAAGTATTGATACATGCACAGAAGTAGTACCTCGGTGTGTATATATAGGTACAACAAGGCTTGAGGTATACTTAGCTATATATATATATATATATATATATATATAGAATAAATGAGAGTAATTTTTTTAAACAAAATAATTTAAAGTACATTAAGATATATTATATAAATATATGTATATGAATCCTAAGGAATAAAATATATAATTCATGGAAATTTTATGAGAAAGCATACCTAAATACCTAAGCAAGTTCATTCTCAATTGATTAGCAAACCAACTCATAGTAGTAATAATATGCTATACTGTGAGATGTATGAGGGTAATAATGTGTTTGTATTTCCTTGAGCGATTAGTTAGTAGTTAGAGAAAATTCTTAGCGGCAGTCAAGAGGTAAGTGAATTTACTATCCTTTCCAGAAAAATTATCATGTCATGCTATTTATACAATTTTGTTTCAAACTGCAAATGATTATTTTGTTTATATTATGGAATTGTGCTGCATGCATGACAAGTTTGAGAAAAAAGAGACATTGTGAAAATAGTGATGTTTATAAAGAGAATTTTGAAAAAATGGTATTAAACCCTCTTTCATGATGCCCTACGATATATCTAGAGATGTACAAAGAAAATACAAGAAATGAGGAAAGAATGTTTTAAAATGAGGGCACATGTAGGGAGAAGTGCATTTTTGGCCCCAAGAGAAACAAGAGAGAAGCTTGGTACCGATCCTAAGGATGAAGGCACAACCGCTAAAAGAGGCTCTGCCAGAAGGTGGTTCCAATATAGTTTTCTTTTTGCTATGCTGAGTGCACCCAGAGTTAATCGCTGGCCAAGGGGACGGGGCTGCGGCCACAGTATCTCATCCCAGGTCGCAAGGATCGCGCAACCCTAGTATACGGGGGTAAGAGTATACATGGGCCTAGTATGAGATAAAGACTTATTGATGATAATATATTTTATTTGCTTTCTGTTATGTTTTCTTAAAAAAAAATACTAGGAACATATGTAGTTATGAGTTCCAATTTCAAAACGAGACAAGGAGTAAAATTGCTTATGGTTGTGGATATCACTTACTAGGCCCCTTTGGGCTCGTCCGTTTTATTTCTTATTTCAGGTGGTGATTAGGTTGCATTAGGAGGCCGGAATGGGGTAGACGTATTTAGGATTTCTTGTGATTTCATATTAGTCAAGTTAATAAGTGCGTTGGCACAGTTTTCATTCAAAGATTGACGAATTTATTTTAATAAGGATCACTATTATTGTTGTAAGACATATTTTTGTTAAACATTAATATTTTAGTTTATTTTTTTGGACGTGATATTCTAGACTTTAATGCATTCACTTCTTACTAGCTAGTCTTATATGTTTGACAAACCTTATGGATATTTGCGAGTAAGAATATGGATTTACAAACCTAACCCTAACGGGCTGGGGATGTTACACGGGCGGGTCCCGGTCAAGTCCTGGGCGGGTCCCGATCAACTCTCAAGTGGGTCCCAATGGGGTCCTAGGCAAGTTCTAGTTGAGTCTCGGTCGGGTCTCGGGCAAGTCCCGGGTGGGTCTCGGTCAAGTCCCTTGTAGGTCCCAGTCGGGTCTCGGGAGGGTCTTGGGCAGGTCCGGGCGGATCCTGTTCAGGTTTGGTCGGATCTCAGGCAGGTCCTGTCGGGGTCCCGAGTGGGTCTTGGGCGAGTTTCGGGCGGGTCTCAGGCAAGTCCCGACGAGGTCCTGAGCTAGTCTTGGCAGGGTTTGTCGATTTGAGAATAAAATGCTCAAAGTCGAAAAATGGTTTACGGTTTTGCGAAAATTAAAGAAGAATTTTCGGTCAAAAGGAAAATATTTTCCGTTGACCACTATTTTACATCGAAGTAAACACCGTAAAATGCAAAAATCATTTTTTGGAAACCATTTTACGTTGAAATAAACGGAGCCAAAAATTTAACAAAGCTTCAAAACCCAAATCTAGTAAACCCATGAAATTTGATTTCAACCTTTTGAACCAAAATTTCATAAAACCCATCATCTTGATCAACCCTTTGAACCAAAATTTCCTAAATCCCATCATATTCGTTGACCCATTAAACCGAAATTTCTTAAAAACTTTTTACTAACCTTCAAGAGTTTTCTTTCCAGCTTCCTAGAGTTTCAGAGACAAAAGTTTCGAGGAAAAAAAAAATTGGGTGCTGAGAATGAAAGAGAAGAGAGAAAAGAGAGAGAAAAGAGTGGATGCTGAGAGAAGTCTTGGAGAGAACTAGAGAGAGAAAATGAGGAAAAAAGAAGAGTAAAATTTTGGATGCTGAGAGGTGTTTCAATGTGGAGTCTTGAGTCTTGGAGATGAACTAGAGAAAATTAAAAATTTCGATTTTTTTATATAAAAATTGAAAATGAGGAGAGATAAAAATTGATTTTTTTAAAAAATAAAAATTTCAGAAAAAAATCTTTTAAAAATTAAAATAATTTTTAAAAAAATTAAAATTTTCGTTTTAATTTGTAAAATAATATTGAAATTGAAACAGTTGGAAATGATATTATATTAATTGCAACAATAAACTTTTATATTTGAAAGTTCAATGTAAAATTGTAGGAAAAATGCTTTTTTACTAGGACTAAAAAAAGAGAAAGACATAATGATTAAATTTAACTAAAAAGCTAAGTTATAAGTACTGCTGGAGTTTTTGAAGCTGAGCCAACCGTAATGCCCCCTCCCCCACAAAAAAAAACTAATCTTTATGTACAAATGTTACAGGAGACCCACATTTGTGCATAATATATATATAGCATTACTTTTTGGTTAAAGGACCGTGTCACATAGACTTTGCATGTTGGGTGGATGAGGGAGTGGCAAATAAAATTACTCTAATGGATTGCCAAAATGAGTAATTGTTTATTTATTTGTTCTTCTACATAAGCTGCAGGTTTAATTGTTTTCTTATTTTAAAAAAGCTATCTTTCTTGCAGCTTGGGGTCTTATTTATTTATTTGTTCTTTTCATTTAAATCATTTACCCTTCTTCTTTTCGTTATTTTTCTTCCTATTTGCTAGAGCAAATATGGTTTATTGTTATTATTATTATTATTATTATTATTATTATTTTGCAGAATGTTATTATTGGAAGAATCCCTATCATGTTACGGAGTAGTTGTTGTGTCTTATATGGAAAATATGAGGCTGAACTTGTAAGACTTTCTTTGTTTGCACAAGATTCAAATACCAAGCTCTTTCTTGCCCCTGTTTTGTGCTTCTAGGATCCTTTTCCTATATCATGGTAAATATGATAGATTTTTATTTTTTGAATGGACTTTGAGAAATATGATAGATTTTCTAACCACGTGTACTAAAAATCTGAACTACCTTTTTTTTTTACAAACAGATGTAGATACTTTTTTTTACCATTTTCTACGTAGTTTTAGAACTTTGATTAATTAAGTGTTGTATTTTTGAGTATTTGTTGATTGAATACTTGTATGATTTAGGAGTTTTAGTTGTTATCTACATAACAATTGGCAATTATATGAATAAAGTTCATAAGTTATTAAAAAAAAAAAATCAAGGTTATCAACGACTCTGTCTCTGTCAATGAGTAGAAAATGAGATGCTTAGGTGGCAGAATAAAGATGTGATTAGTTGAATTATTTTATTTTTTACTTTTTTAAATGTAAAGTTCAAATGCTATGAAGAAACAGGGTAATTGAGGCTATTTGCACTGGGAAATTGAATGCAAGCATGCAATGCAACCCTTAATAATATAACATTATGTGGAGTTAGACAGGAAATCATTCATGGTAAGAATTTTTTATTTGTTTTTAATTTAATAAATAATGTAAATTATATTTATGTTGGATGGAAAATTTATATACGCCTGATTTCCATGGCAAACAACACATCATATATATGCTGAAATGATATGTAAGGCCAACAAAGTTAGTTCTCCGAATGGACTTTACTACCATAAACATGCATATACCATATACATCCACAAACGCATGCACACCCGAATTGCATCTTCAAGAGCACCAACATTAATTTGAAGAACAATGTAAATATATGTAAGATTCACATACCCCATGAAAATTAACCAAGGAGTTTTTGATCGATCAACGGAAGCCATGTCCTTTTTCATCCACTCATACTGAATGAAAGATTTGCACATCTTTGAAAGATGGTGATATCATATTAGATTTGGAGGTAAATATAAGAGAAATAGGAAAAGAATCAAAATTTCTTACTTTCCAAACGTATGTTTGAAGGAGACCGATTCTCTCTAAATTATGTCATTTCACATTTAAGAAATTAAGTACTTAACATTGATAAGTTCAAATGTTTGAGGCAGTTGAGTTTTGTGAATTTCCTCGAACTAATCAGTGTTGTGTATATTAAGTCCAGGGTTGGATTTTATTTCACGTTCTTTGTTGGAATGACAAGAGAAGACATGTTGATAAGCCGATGGATCTTGTTCACTTTGATTAGTGTACAATTGGTATAAGTCCATGTTATAGCCAATAGTCTAAACAGTAGTACAGAGAGGTATTGATGAGACAGAGCAGGGGGCTACAAACAAGTGGTGCTGAGGGAGTTTATTGGATGGTGGAAGTCTTTTTCTTTGCTTCTCTGTCTTTCTGTTGGACTCCACTCAAGGAAATGTGATTTATATTGAGGAATCAAAGAAAAACCAAAATCGAGAGCTCCCACTTGCATTATTTTTGATGACTTAGAAATAACTTGTAAACGAGTCTTTGTATCGGATTGGAATCTAATAATAACTTAGAAATAACTTGTAAACAACTTAGTTGGTACGACTTTTATCTCCTAAATGTGATAGGATATTGAAAATTATCATTGAATAAAAATCTAATAATAATTCAATAATAATTTTAAAAAATTATAGGAAATAAAATTCTTATGTATAATAGTACACCTCAAAAGAATCCTAAATTGGCTGGGAGAAGGAGACTTGGGCGGCTGAACTTGAAAACCCAGTTAAAAAAAAGAACTGACAGTAGGCGCACAATATAATTCAAAAACAACTCGGACTCGGAGAGTAAATAACGGCCCTGTTTGCCAATGGCCCTGGAACGGTACTGTTCCAGGGCCTTCCTCAATCAAAAAAAAAAACTTTTCACCTCAAAATTAATCCCAACATCTCTACTATTTATACCACATCAATCATTTTTATTATTATTATTTAAATAAAAAAATCATTACAAAACAAATTTTTTACATTTTCTCATATAAAATATTTTTTCACTTTTTCTCACAAAATATTTTCACTAAAACCATTCAAACACTTATTCCCAAAAAAAGACTATAGTACCGGCCCTGGAACAATACGTTCTAGGGCCATTGACAAACAGGGCCAACGTGAGCCAAAAAGAAGTCTTTTTTTTAAAAAAAAAAATTAAAAAATTAAAAAAATCAAGTCATTCACGCAACATAAGCTCGGTCCAAGAGCCATTTGTTTACCTATAGTCAACATCAATTGTAATACTTCTAAAAAAAATAAAAGAAATCGAAAATAATATTGGAGATGTACCTCCAAACAACATTAGTAAGTTACAAGTAAATTTAATAATGTTAGTCGATTATTTGACTCTTACCTTGGTGAACTCCATTGACTATTCAATAAACAAAAACAAAAAATTAATGATAATATATACTATGGGCTTTGGTTGGTCAACTCACGAAACTATAGGTAAATTTGTTCAGAAAAAAGATTTTGTCAGTATCCAGATCGATGCAGCGCGGAAGTTTCTGTGCAATTTCAGCGGTTTAACATGACACAAGCTTGAAGATAAATCGGGTTGTCGAAGGTTGAAATATTCAGCAGTTCAACTGAAGCAGTCATCCAATTTTCTAGCATATTTGGAAGATGGAAAAAGATGATGTTGTTTCAGCTATGGTTTTCTTAATTATACCACTTATAATGCGCCCTATACTTGCCAGCGGAGATCCTGTCTTTACATTTTGTAAGACAGATTCCGGAAATTACACACTCAACAGCCCATTTGAAAACAATCTCAAGCTTCTTCTTGAGTCATTGCCATCCAATACTGCGGTAACAGGTTTCTACGACAACTCTACTGTGGAGGACCCAAAAGTATATGCTCAAGCACTTTGTAGAGGGGATGTCAACTCCACAGTTTGCCGGGATTGCATAAAGAATGCAAGCCAGGAAATCTTGAAGCAGTGCAAAACTGAAGATGCAATGATTTGGTTTGAACTCTGCCAAGTTCGCTACTCCATGCAGAATTTCTTTTCCTTGATGATTTATACTGGAAAGTATCCAGACCAGAATTATCTGGAGAAAAATCTATCAATTAATCCAGTTCGTTTTGATAAAGTATTAACCTACTTAATAGATAACATCTCAAGCGAGGCTGCGTTTGATCCTTCGAAACGCCTGTTTGCAACAGGGGAAATTAAATTTTCCAGGAAGGAAACAATTTATGGTCTTGTACAATGTACTAGGGGCATCTCTGAAAGTTCCTGTCATGATTGTCTGGTGGATGCCTTGGGAGATCTTCATGCATGCTGCGATTCACGCCAAGGTGGAATTATTGTTAGTGCGAATTGTAATGTGAGGTTTCAGCTCTACCAATTCTACAACGCCTCAAGTGTGTTCTTAACCTACCCAAGTTCCAAAGGTAAGGACATAAGAATTTTGCTGATTGATTTCCTTTAAAATAGTGGTCTTGGTGAATCGAAATCTTCTTATGGAAAAGCAGGGCCTAAATTGAAGATTTGGATGGTTGTGGTGATTGCTTGTATCCCAATATCGGTTATAGCAGTTGTTGTTGGGTCTTGTGCTGTTTGTCATGGGAGGAACAAGAGAACACAAAGAGGTGAATTTATCTAACTGGCTAACTACTAATTACCATCACCATCATAGATGTTTACCAACAAGCAGGTAATTTCATGTTTATTTGCAGATGATGAGAAAAGCCAGAAAACACTATTACATGAGCTGACAAGCCACACTGGAGTTGCCATTACACAAGATGGTGAATTGGTGAGTGCTGAAGAATTGTCCTTCATGGATCTATCGACAATAGTGGCAGCTACAGACAACTTTTCAGATTCAAATAAGCTCGGACAAGGTGGCTTTGGCACTGTCTACAAGGTAACACCAACTTTTCTATTTCTTTGTCATGGCTTAATTATTGCTTCATATATATGGGGCCTAAATTTATTTATGGATGATTCTCTGAGCAGGGTGTGCTGGCTGATGGTAAGAAAGTAGCAGTCAAAAGATTGTCAAGGAGGTCATGGCAAGGCTTAGAGGAACTTAAAAATGAGGTCATACTTATTGCAAAACTTCAACACCGAAACCTTGTAAAGCTCTTGGGATGTGGCATAGAGGGAGAGGAAAAGCTGCTTGTCTACGAATTTATGCCCAATAGAAGCCTTGACTTCTTTATCTTTGGTTTGTTCTTTGACCCTTTTTCTTTACTAACTTTCTTTATTAGCTTAAACTTTTTTATCATATGATAGGTCGCGAATTCAAATCTAATTATCTTTGTTATTTTTAGATTCAGAAAAACGCATTGAGCTTGATTGGAAGACATGCTATAACATTATTGCTGGTATTGCTAGAGGACTTCTTTACCTTCATGAGGACTCCCATCTTAAAATCATTCACCGGGATCTAAAGCCTAGCAATGTATTGTTGGACGATGAAATGGAAGCCAAAATATCAGATTTTGGAATGGCTAGGATCTTTGGTGAAAACCAATACTCGGCTAACACTCGAAGAATTGTTGGAACATAGTGAGTTCACTTCTTCTTCTTCTTCTTCTTCTTCCTTTTTGTGTTATTTCTTTTTTTCCAATTTTGATTTTTAATGAAATTCAGACAAAAAAAAAAAAAAAAAACAACAACAACAACAATAACATGCATGGTAATGCTATATATGCTAAAAACAGTGGATACATGGCTCCCGAATATGCAATGGAGGGACTATTTTCTGTAAAATCTGATGTCTTTAGCTTTGGCGTGATATTACTTGAGATTATTAGCGGGAAGAAAAATAGCGGCTTCTACCTCACGAGCATGCCCAGACACTGCTTGCATATGTATGTTTCTTTTGTTGGCCTTTTTGTTTTTTTTTTTTTTTTTTTTTTGGCACAAGAGTGGGGATGCCACCTAATCCAAAAGCTTAATAACCATATGAGTTTGAATCCAACTTTGTTATATCAATCACTCACATTTATTACATATTTTCATTATGGGTCTCAAACTTGTCCACAATACTCATAATTGTATACTAAAAAAATTCACTCATTTTTATCTGTTTAAGCTTTTAAAAATAGCGGTTATTTATCATATATATCTTAAACTCGTGAACTCACCCACCCTTTGCTCATGAGGGAGGAGGTGCTAATTTGTAACATGATGTATTGTATGCATAAGAAATATATTTACTTTAAATGTGTATTGACAGGCATGGAGACTATGGAATGAAGGAAGAGAATTGGAATTTGTAGACCCTTTGTTGATGGAGTCGTGCCCAACAATAGAAGTTTTAAAGTGCATGCATATTGGGCTTTTGTGTGTGCAAGAGGATCCAGCGGATAGACCCACGATCTCATATGTGCTTGTTCTATTGGGAAACGAATCAGCATCTCTTCCTCACCCAAAACAACCTTTATTTGTTGTGGCTCGAGTTATTCAGACTGATGACATTCCCACAACTAATCTTTCTGTAAATCACCTTACTGTTTCCAGTCTTTCACCTCGATGATGACTACTCACAAGATTGCCCCCCTTCGTGTTATATAGCATGTTAATAAACTAGTGAAATTGTATCATATTTATGGGATATTATAGAAAATAAAAGGATCATGCACTAGATGTATTAATTGAATAATTTAGATTTGTATATATTAAACTTTTATAGTAATGTGATGGAGGGTGTTCTCCCTGTGAGATATTTAGGGTTCCCCTAATTTCTTCTAGGCTCTCTTTTGCTAATTGTGGTGTGCTTTTGGATAAAATTACTGGTAGAATTGATTCTTGGTTATCCAGGAATCTCTCTTATGCAAGCAAGCTTCAATTGTTGTCTTCTGTTTTGTATAGCTTACAAGTTTATTGGACAGATATTTTCATTCTCCCCAAGAAAATTATAAAGGCTATAGAGCAGAAATTTAATCAGGTTCTGTGGAATGGAAAGGATGTTGAGGCTGCAAAAGCAAAAGTGGCTTGGTTTGATGTTTGTTTTCCTAAGAAAGAGGGTGGTTTGGGGTTGAAGAGTATTGATGTTTGGAGAACTAGAAATGATATTAAACATGCAGGTCAACCAAGCACAGAGGAGCAGATTTTGAAGAAAATATTGTGGGAAGTTCGTGCAAGAGTTGTTGGGAAAGGAAAGTTCCCAAAGACTAGGGAAAATATGGGGCTCTGTTCCTTATGGAACTTGCCTGCAATTTTACTTTGCTGATGCAAATTGCTGCTGGTTTTTGTGCTTCTGGACCTTGCTTGATATTTTCTTTGTTGATGCAAGTTGTCTGCATTCTTATTTTTTCTGGACTTGTTTTGCTTCTGTTTTGAGGCTTTTGTTTAGTCCTTTGTAAGGGCTTGGTTTTGTTTGTTCTGGGTTGCTGTTGGGGTTTATGCTGCTTGTGCTTGTTTTAGTGTGTTTTGGTTTGGCCTCTGTGTGCTGGTTTTAGCTTGTTTAGACAGGCTTGTTTTAGGTGTTGAAATGTAGGTTATTTTTCGATGGCTCTATGACTTAGTGGGCTTGTAAATTGTAAATGATGAATAATTGGTAGTATCATGGAAGCATGAACATTTTCATTTGCCAAACGCTAATACCAAATTTAATCTGGGCCGTTTGTCCAAACAAAGCCCATTTGTGAAGTGAAACACCTTCCATGTCCAACAAAAGAACTAGGGACTCCCTCCTCCCATCTGTCCATTTATCATCCAAGCCCACCAAGACTAAACGACTAACAGGATAGCTTCGGCCTTTATTAGATGAAATTATATATTCCCTTGTATACTTTCTTGTCGTAAATCAATATAGAGTATGATTGTTCTTCGGCTTTTTATCCCCATTGGGTAAGTAATGAATCCTCTCCCTCCCAAAGTCCCACTGGGCCACTCCCAAGTACGCTCTGTTTTTTTCTTCACATGCATGGTACCATAGCGAGGAAAGAACCTGGCCAGAACAGAATTGTTTGCCGAATTTTTCATCGCAGAAGCCAGAAGGTCTTTCTTCTGAAATAGTTTTTTTTTTTTAATCAAAATTTAATAATAATTTATCACAAATTCAATAATAATTTTAACAGACACGTAAAAACAAATGAAGGTATCAGGTCAAGCAGGTCTTTCCCTAGAGAGGAATTTTCATTTTTGATTTGGTAATTAATTGAAATCCTAAGTTGGAAAACTGGTCTCCCTCTCTAGATTTCCCATAATGGAATTTTCTTTTTAGATTTGGAATTTTAAAGTCTAATGAACCTAGTCTGACAATATGTGGGATCCGCATCCTCTCAAGTCCAAATATTCAGATAATGGTCAAGATTTTTCTAAAGATCTAGAGGCCATAAATATGACATATATCTTATTAATAAAATATATATATATATAAAAATAAAAAAATTAAAAAATATTAAGGGGTGGTTGGCTACCCCATTGGGGTTAGGGGTGGCTTTAGCCACGGTCTGGGGTGGCTGAAGCCACCCCCATGGCCCTTGGGGGTGGTCGGCCACCACCAAGGGCCAAATTGGCTGATCCACTCCCAACGGCCATGGGGTGGCCGAAGCTAGAGGTGGGTAGATTAACCGGTTACCGATTATCGGCCGTGTACCGGTTTCGACCGAACCGATATTAACCGTAATCGATATACCGATATCTTTATCGGTTAAATTTTTTATACCGATATGCTTATCGGTTCGGTTAGAAATTTCATATCAGTTAACCGTTTAACCGATATAAACCGTTAAATATTGATGCCAAAACGATGTAGTTTTGGGATTATATATATACCTATGTAACCTTATCTTAAATAGTAACATCCAAATTAGTAAATAGTAACATAAATAGTAAATAGGAAACCAAGTTGACACGTTATTAAATAGTAACATCCAAATTAGTAACATGCAGCACATGTTACTAACATTTAGTAACGTGTTAAGCCTATTGACACGTTACGAATGTGTCGTTACTAATCAGAAGGTTTTTTGTAGTGATACAAATCAAAACCTAAGGAGAAAAAATAAAGTGTCCAAACCCTATGGGAATTTTTAGTATTTAACCCAACAAAGAATTCAACTTCCCAACTTCGTTAAATAGCAGATGGTCATGTGTCCTTATAGCCATGACAGCTACTCATTAGTTTTAATAAAGAGTAGACATCTTTTCCTCCAAGTTTGGGCATGGTCGCTTCCAGACAACACAAGAGAAACAGAAGTTCTTTGGACGGGTCAAGGCATAATAATATCCCCTTGTCAGGTGTTTTGGTCATCAGGTTAATTTAGGCTATGCCATGCAATTTTCTATATGGACAACTTTGAGTCTCGTAATTTGTTTCTGTGGTTTGACATGCTGAGGATTTATTTCTTTGGTTTGTCATGTTGAGGTTTTGAACAGTATTTTGTCTAAGTTTTGTGTTGGTAAGGATATTGAGATTTCAAATGATTATTACTGCTTTGAAATTTTGGTTGTCAAAAAATAAATAAATAAAGAGTAAACATCTTTAATTATACGTCCCTGTGGCCGGGTTAGGCCGCGACATTGTATATCAATACTAATGACTAAATTGCATTCATCGTACTTGACCAGAATAGTATCCAATGAGAAAATTCCGAATATTCGTTAAAACGTCAAAGCGGACTAGGATGCTAGTAATCAGCCTCAGCATGACAACTAAATAATGGATTGAAATTTCTTCGTATTTTTTAAAATATGATATTTTTATATTGTAAAATTTGACCTATTCATTTCATTTAACAGTTTAAATAAATGCACAAGTTTGTATATTATTGAGATAATTAATTTTAATTTTTCAATATATAAAATTTATTTACCTTGGTAACACAAATTTTTGCATTTATTTAAATCGTTAGATGAAATAGATAGTTCATATTTTAGAATATGAGAATCTCATATTTTAAAAAATTGGGTATAGTTCACTTAACAATTGATAGTTTATGAGGTAAATTGTTATTGGAGTGATAATTTAAAATAGACTTTACTCTAAGAAAATATGAGGAAATTCAAATCCTAAGTGATTTAGTATTTTTGTTGATTTACAATAATTAAGATATAAAAGCTGTTGGCTGAATGTTCTCTCATACTGAAGTCTGGTTCTGGTAAGTGGTGATGAATAATTGGTGCATATTCTCAAGCCTTCTTCCTGGTATATGCTTTCACTAAAGCATTATGAATAAGTACAATAAATATGGGCATTCAAAGTCTCATGATCTTTGCTGGCTAATAGGGGTGTTAAGTGAGCAAACTTGAAATCGACTCGTATAAGCTTGGCTTGTATTCGACTCGATTATTAAATGAAATACTTCGTGAACATAAATCATGGCTCGAATATTAAACAAAACAAATTCGGCTCGAATCGGTTAGACTCGTGAGCAAGCTCGTATAAGCTTGTGTGTGTGTGTCTATATATATATATATATATATATATATATATAATACATAATTAATTATAAATCTCATAATTATTAAAATCTTAAAATTGCATTTATATTTAAGCGTTAGAAAATGAAAAATTCTAGACTCTTCGTGATCAAAGAGAGAAAGAGAGAGCAATCATTAAAAAACATCGATTCAATTAGAGCAGACACAAACGAAAGGAAGAAAAATCAAGTAGAAACTATTGAGGGAGATTGCGAAAAATAGAAACTATTGAAGAATCAAACAGACCCAAACACTATCACTACTTGTCTGATGAGTGAGGGTGAGAGAGTGGGAAATAAGAGTTCAGGTGGAAGATGTGCTATGACTGGTGAGGGAGATTGAGAGAGAGACGTTAAAAAAATATTTTTTTTGTAGGGCGTTGTCCCAATGCAGTCTGAATACAACCTGTTAACTTATCTCATATTGCTAAGAAAACACCAATCCCCAAGTTTGCTTATCTAGAAAAGGATGCATATTCTCTCTCTTTGAAATCAAGTGCCTTACTGTATTGACTCAGGCTCTATACTCAACTAGCCACTCTAAGCAAATGCTCATATGCAAGCTGGCTTCTTAAGCCGTTTAAGAGTACTTGATGTTTAATTTTTTTTTTTTAAAAAAATTAAATTAAATATAAGAGCTCGACTTATTATGAGCTCGAGATCGAGTAAAATTTAAATGAGCCAAACTTGAACATGGAAAGTTCGCTCAAGCTTGACTTGTTTACACCCCTACTAGCTAACTACTACTAGAGTTACTACAAACGAGTGTTGTTTAAACATATATAGTTGTTGCTACTCATAAGTGGACACACAAGCCTTCTCCCTGATTTTAATTACCATGTTAAAAAATTTGTACTTAGAGCATCTCAGTTTAGCTATTGAAAAAGTACAACTCATTACTTTAGCTACTGTTTTTTCACTACACACTCTAATAGATCTTCTATTTTACAGTTTACTTCCTTTTAAATATTATTTCTCATTTTTTTATTATATTTTTTTTCCAACACTCAATCAAAGAGAAAATAAACATATATATCATTTCATATATTGTTGTGAAATACTGGAAAATTATTATTCTCTGCTATTCTCTTGTAAATTCACACACAAAAATTGTGTATATATAGCCATGTATATTGAAGAAGTAATCAACATTAACATTAAACTCCAATTGTGACGAACATCAACATTAAACCTCAATTCACCACAATGTCTATATATATAGAAACGTTCACAGCCAATTTAATTTAAAAAAAGTCCCAATTTTTTACAGGAAATTAAACAAAAATTCATCAAAGCTTCAAAACCCAAATCTAGTAAAACCCATGAAATCTGATTTCAACCCTTTGAACCAAAATTTCGTAACACCCATCATCTTGATCAACCCTTTGAACCAAAATTTCCTAAAACCCATCATCTTCGTTGACCCATTAAACGGAAATTTCTTAAAAAATTTTCACTAATTCAAGAGTTTTCTTTCCAGCTTCCTAGAGTTTCAGAGACAAAAGTTTCGAGGAAAAAAAAAATTGGTTGCTGAGAATGAAAGAGAAGAGAGAAGAAGAGAAAGTTGGAGAGAAAGAGAAGAAGAGGAAAAAATATTTTGGATGCTGAGACTGAGAGGTGTTTCGGTGGAGTCTTGACTCTTGAGTCTTGGAGATGAACCAGAGAGAGAAAATGAGGGAGAGAAAGAAAAGTTAAAGAGTAAAATAAGAAATTGAAACAGTTGGAAATAATATTATATTAATATAATTGTAGAGAAAAATGCTATTTTACAAAATGATTGCTGGAAAAAAAAAAAAAAAAGAAAGAAAGATATAATTGCTAAATTTAACTAAAAAGAGGAGTACTACACATATCAAATTTTTTTTCCCAAAAATTAGTTCTCAAATTAATAATGTATCACAATCTCATGAGATTTATTATTTTGGGAAGTATGTCACCAACTCATGAGATGGTGACATATCATTTGGAAACCAACTTTTAAGAAGAAAATTTAGGATGTGTAACATTTCTCAACTCAAAAACTAGGGGAAAGTCTACATACCCCCTCAAATTAACACCCAATTGACAATGACACCCCTAAACTTTCAATTGTGACAATGTCCCTCAAACTACCAAATATTGTCAATGTTCTCTCAATGAAGAAACTACTCTTAGTAAAATAAAAACAAAAAATAATAAAACTTCTAAAAAAGCCCTAAAACTAATATATATATATACACCAAAGGTGGCAAATTTTTTTTTTTTTTAAAAAAATCCTTTGTATAAGAAAAAAATTAAAAAATTTCAATTTTTTTTTTTGTTATAAAAAATGAAAATTTTTGTTTTTTTTGTTTGTCTTACAACTTTTTAAAATAAAAATTTCTGTTTTAAAAAAATTAACAATTTTTGTTTAAGAAAATAAAAAAATTTCGTTTTCTAGCTAAAATAAATAAAAATTTCTGTTTTCTTTTTGTTTAGGAAAATAAAAAAATTTCGTTTTCTAGCTAAATTTTTTTTTTTTTTTTTTTTTTAAAAAATGTTTCTTTTAAATAAAAATTTCAGTTTTAAAAGAAAAATCGTTTAAAAAAATTCTTTTCAAAAAAGTAAATGAAAAATTCCGTTTAACAAATAATTTTTTTTAAAAAAAATCGTTCTTTTTAAATTAAAATTTTTCGTTTATATATATATATATATATATATATATATATATATGGGTATTTTTTTTGTTGAGAAAAATATAGGAGTATTTTTATCTTTTTACTAGCCTTAAGGAGGATATTGACAATGTTTTGATAGTTTGGGAAGACATTGTCACAATTTAAAGTTCTAGAGGGACATTGTTACAATTTAAAGTTTTAAAGGACATTGTCAATTGAGTAGTAATTTGAGGTTCATGTAGACTTTACCAAAACACTAAGTTACAAGTACCGACGGAGATCCTCTTAGTTCTCAAAGAGACAACCTCTAAATTCTCGAAGGCCAACAGTACTTACGAAAGTGTGAAAGATTAAAGCGAACGTGCGGCTTAATTTCTCACATTCTTGAAGCTGAGCCAACGATAATGCGCCCCCCGGCCCGAAGCCTATGTAAGGTGGTATTCTCCACCAAAAAAACTAATCTTTATGCACAAATGTTACAGGAGACCACTTGGGGATGGGGATATATATATATATATATATATATAGCATTACTTTTTGGTTGGAGGACCATGCCATATAAAGGGGTGGAACAAGAGATTTGTGTTTGGAAGAGCAAAATTAAAAAAAAATAGTTTGGGGGTCAAAAATTAAATTTTATAAGAATTTTATAATTTTTTTTTTTAGACCACCTTGGGCCTTGAGAGGTCTAGGGTCTCCCCAAGGCTCAACGTGGTTCTGCCTCTGGCCACATAGACTTTGTTGGGAGGTGGATGAGGGAGTGACAAATAAAATTACACTAATAGATTGCCAAAACGAGTAATGTTATAGGTACGACTTTTATTTCCTAAATGTGATAGGATTTTGAAAATTATCATTGAATAAAAATATAAAAGTATGCTAAATTCAATAATAATTTTAAAAACTATCTCACGTTTAAAAAGATAAAAAGGAAATAAAGTTCTTATGTACAACAGTACACCCCAAAAGAATCCTAAATTGGCTGGGAGAAGGAGACTTGGGCAGCTGAACTCGAAAACCCAGTTAAAAAAAAAGAATTGACAGTAGGCGCACAATATAATTCAAAAAACAACTCGGAGAGTGAAAAACGTGAGCCAAAAAGAAGTCGCAACATACGCTCGGTCCAAGAGCCATTTGTTTTCCTATAGACAACATCAATTAATTAAGTATCAATTATAATACATCTAAAAACAAGAAAAGAAAATCGAAAATATTATTGGAGATGTGCTCCAAACAACATTAGTAAGTTACAAGTAAATTTAATAATGTTAGTCGATTATTTGACTCTTACCTTGGTGAACGCCATTGGCTGTTCAATAAACAAGAACAAAAAATTAATGATAATACTATGGGCTTTGGTTAGTCAACTCAAGAAACTACAGGTAAATTTGTTCAGAAAAAAGATTTTGTGTCAGTATCCAGATGCAGCGCGGAAGTTTCGGTGCAATGTTCAGCGGTTTAACATGACACAAGCTTGAAGATAAATCTGGTTGTCGAAGGTTGAAATATTCAGCAGTTCAGCTGAAGCAATCATCCAATTTTCTATCATATTTGGAAGATGGAAAAAGATGATGTTGTTTCAGCTATGCTTTTCTTAATTATACCACTTTTAATGCGCCCTGTCCTTGCCAGTGGAGATCCTGTCTATACCTTTTGTAACCCAGAGTCCAGAAATTACGCACTCAGCAGCCCATTTGAAAACAATCTAAAGCTCCTTTTTCAGTCATTGCCATCCGGCCCATCCAATACTTCGGCAACAGGTTTCTACAACAACTCTACTGGGGAGGACCCAAAAGTCTATGGTGAAGCACTTTGTAGAGGGGATGTCAATTCGACAGTTTGCCGGGATTGCATAAAGAATGCAAGCCAGGAAATCTTGAATCAGTGCAAAACTGAAGATGCAACGATTTGGTTTGAGCTTTGTCAAGTTCGCTACTCCAGGCAGAATTTCTATTCCTTGATGGTTTATACTGGAAAGTATCCAGACCAGAATTATCTGGAGAAAAATCTTTCAATTAATCCAGTTCGTTTTGATAAGGTATTAACCTACTTAATAGATAACATCTCAAGAGAGGCTGCGTTTGATCCTTCGAAACGCATGTTTGCAACAGGGGAAATTAAATTTTCCAGGAAGGAAACAATTTACGGTCTTGTACAATGTACTAAGGACATCTCTGAAAGTTCCTGTTATAGTTGTCTGGTGCAGGCCTTGGGAGATCTTCATGCATGCTGCCATTCACGCCAAGGTGGAATTATTGTTAGTGCGAATTGTAATGTGAGGTTTCAGCTCTACCAATTCTACAACGCCTCAAGTGTGTTCTTAACCTACCCAAGTTCCAAAGGTAAGGACATAAGAATTTTGCTGATTGATTTCCTTTAAAATAGTGGTCTTGGTGAATCGAAATCTTCTTATGGAAAAGCAGGGCCTAAATTGAAGATTTGGATGGTTGTGGTGATTGCTTGTATCCCAATATCGGTTATAGCAGTTGTTGTTGGGTCTTGTGCTGTTTATCATGGGAGGAACAAGAGAACACAAAGAGGTGAATTTATCTAACTAGCTAACTACTAATTACCATCATAGATGTTTACCAACAAGCAGGTAATTTCATGTTTATTTGCAGATGATGAGAAAAGCCAGAAAGCACTATTACATGAGCTGACAAGCCACACTGGAGTTGCCATTACACAAGACGGTGAATTGGTGAGTGCTGAAGAACTGTCCTTCATGGATCTATCGACAATAGTGGCAACTACAGACAACTTTTCAGATTCAAATAAGCTTGAAAAGGTGGCTTTGGCACTGTCTACAAGGTAACACCAACTTTTCTATTTCTTTGTCATGGCCTAATTATTGCTTCATATATATGGGGCCTGAATTTATGGATGATTCTCCCGGCAGGTGTGCTGCCAGATGGTAAGGAAGTAGCAGTCAGAAGACTGTCAAAGAAGTCATGGCAAGGTTTAGAGGAACTTAAAAATGAGGTCATACTTATTGCAAAACTTCAACACCGAAACCTTGTGAACCTTTTGGGATGTGGCAGAGAGGGAAAGGAAAATATGCTTGTCTACGAATTTATGCCCAATAGAAGCCTTGACTTCTTTATCTTTGGTTTGTTCTTTGACCCTTTTTATTTACTAACTTTCTTTATTAGCTTAAACTTTATTTTCAAATGAAAGGTCGCAAATTCGAATCTAATTATTTTTGTTATTTTTAGATTCAGAAAAACGCATTGAGCATGATTGGAAAACATGCTATAACATTGTTGCTGGTATTGCTAAAGGACTTCTTTATCTTCACGAGGACTCCCGTCTTAAAATCATTCACCGGGATCTAAAGCCTAACAATATATTGTTGGACCATGAAATGGAAGCCAAAATATCAGATTTTGGCATGGCAAGAATCTTTGGTGAAAATCAACACTCAGCTAACACTCGAAGAATTGTCAGAACATAGTGAGTGTGCTTCTTCTTCTTCTTCTTCTTTTTGTGTGTTTCCCAATTTTGATTTTTGAATGAAATTCAGACCAAAAAAAAAAAAAAAAAAAAACCAACAACAACAACAATAACATGCATGGTAATGCTATATATGCTCAAAACAGTGGATACATGGCTCTCGAATATGCAATGGATGGACTATTTTCTATAAAATCTTATGTCTTCAGCTTTGGCGTGATATTACTTGAGATTAGTAGCGGGAAGAAAAATAGCGGCTTCTACCTCACGGAGCATGCCTAGACATTGCTTGTATATGTATGGTTTTTTTTTTTTTTTTTGACATATCCGCACAAGAGTAAGGAGGCCACCTAATCCAAAAGCTTAATAATCCTATGAGTTTGAGTCCAACTATACTATATTAATCATTCACACTTATTACATATTCAACCTGTCCACAATACTCATAATTGTATACTCAAAAAATTCGCTCATTCTTATCGGTTTAAGCTTTTAAAAAGTGCGGTTATTTATCATATATATCTTAAACTCGTGAACTCACCCACCCTTTGCTCATGAGGGAGGAGGTGCTAATTCGTAACATGATGTATTGTATGCTTAAGAAATATATTTACTTTAAATGTGTATTGATAGGCATGGAGACTATGAAATGAAGGAAAAGAATTGGAATTTGTCAACCCTTTGTTGATGGAGTCATGCCCGACAACAAAAGTTTTAAAGTGCATGCATATTGGGCTTTTGTGTGTGCAAGAGGATCCAGCGGATAGACCCACGATGTCATATGTGCTTGTTCTGTTGGGAAACAAATCAGTTTCTTTTCCTCACCCAAAACAACCTCTATTTGTTGTGGCTCGAGTCATTCAGACTGATTACATTCCCACAACTAATCCTTCTGTAAATCACCTTACTGTTTCCAGTCTTTTGCCTCGATGATGACTAGTCACAAGATTGCCCCGCTTCATGTTATATAGCATGCTAATAAACTAATGAAATTGTATCATATTTCTGGAATATTATAGAAAATAAAAGGATCTTGCACAAGATTTATTAATTGAATAATTTAGATTTGTATATAATAAACTTTTACAGTAAAGTGTTGGTTATTTTTCGATGGCTATATATATGACTTAATTAGTGGGCTTGTAAATTGTAAATGATGAATAATTGGTAGTATCATGAAACCATGAACATTTTCATTTGCCAAAAGCTTATACCAAATTTAATCTGGGACATTTGTCCAAACAATCATGTCCAACAAAAGAACTTGGGACTCCCTCCTCCCACCTATCCATTTATCATCCAAGCCCACCAAGACTAAACGACTAAACAGACCAGATAGCATCGGCCTTTATTCCATTGTATACTTTCTTGTCGTAAAGTCATTACAGAGTACGATTGTTATTCGGCTTTATATCCCTATTGGGTAAGTAATTAATCCTCTATCTCCCAGAGTCCCACTCCCAGTACGCTTTGTTTTTTTCTTCGCATGGTACCATAGCGAGGAAACAACCTGGCCAGAACAGAATTGTTTGCCGAATTTTTCATCGCAGAAGCCAGAAGGTCTTTCTTCTGAACTAGATTTTTTTTTATATCAAAATTTAATAATAATTTATCACAAATTTAATAATAATTTTAAGAAACACGTCAAAACAAAGGAAAGGGTCAAGCAGGTCTTTTCCTAGAGAGGAATTTTCATTTTTGATTTGGTAATTAATTGAAATCTTAAGTTGGAAAACTGGTCTCCCTCTCTAGATTTCCCGGTAATGGAATTTTCTTTTTGGATTCGGAATTTTAAAGTCTAATGAACCTAGTCTGACAAACTGTGAGATTTGGTCCTCTCAAATCTAAATATCCAGTTAATGGTCAAGATCTATTTAGAGATCTTGAGGCCATAAATAAGGCATATGTCCTATTAATAAAAAATAATAATAAAATATTATATATATTTTAAAAATAATTAAATAATAATAATAATAAATTAAAAAAAAAAAAAAATTAAGGGGTGACTAATTAACTACCACATTGGGGCTGGGGGTGGCTTTGGCCATGGTCTAGGGTGGCCAAAGCCACCCCATGGCCAACCACCTCCAAGGGCCAAATCATAAAAAAAAAAATAAATAATAATAAAAAAAAAAACGAAGAAGAAGAATGATTAGGGCCATGGGGTGGCTCTAAGGGCTGGAGAAGGATCCTCTCCATTTCATTTGAAATGGAGGGGATTTATTTAGTTACTTTGAGAGGGCATTTTTGTCAAAAAATAAAAGTAAAATGACAAAATTGTCCCCTTAAATATAATTAAATGGATCATCTCCATTTCATTTGTCCTCCAACTATTTTTTTTATTATTTTTTAATTTTTTTGTTTTTAAATTATTTTTAAAATATATATAATATTTTATTATTATTATTATTTTTTATTAATAGGATAGATGTCCCATTTATGGCTTCAGGATCTCTTTAGAGAGATTCTGACCATTAATCGGATATTTCCAGTCCAAAATAGATTGGAGACGATCCTCTTCCCAATCAGTGTGGGCCTCTCTCAGTAGATATTTCAAGCCTAAGTGTCCCAATCCCAAACACCTTCCATGAATCTTTACAGCTCCCACCAATCTTTTGTTAATTGACTAAAATTGTTTTGACCCACTTTCAAACATTCTTTTTGACTGCCATAACCCATCCCAGAAACTACATAATACAATTACAGTAGAATAAGCAAATGTATAAGGCCCATATTTTGTATAGAAATGTGGCCCCAACATTGCTGCCGTCTGGCGTCTACCGATAGTGATATGAAAACTCCTGCTCCTTTACAAGAGTTGAATATTAGAATAACGCGGTTTACTTGATTTTGACATAAGCACTTGTCGAAGAAATTACCCTTTTGATTGAATTATTACAAGACTCCAAGAATGGAATTTTTTGGCTAAGGTATAGCAGAAACATAAACTCCTTCAGCTACCATATTGAGAGATTTGGCCATTATCATAGTAGACAAGCCCTCAAAGTAAAATATGATTCATTCCCATATTGTTCGACAAGTTATTCGACTGTTTATGCTTTATGTTTTCCTCACCCTCTTCTGTAATCTGGCCTATGCCCAACCCCCGTATTCCAATTGTTCAGGAACTAGTAACTATGAAGGTAATATTACATTATTTCAGAACAATCTCCAAGATGTCCTCTTGTCTTTACCCTCGAATGCTTCTGTTTCCAAATTCTATAATACCTCCAAAGGAAATGACCCAGATGGAGTTTATAGTCTTTACATGTGCCTCAACTATGTTACTAATGAAACCTGCCAGACATGCATAACAACCGCTACAAAAGACATTTTGGACCGTTGTTCAAACACAACAGAAGCAGTTGTATGGGAGGAGGTATGCCAAATGCGTTTCTCCAACAAAAATTTCTTTGGCCAATTGAATATCGCAGGAAACTATATTGGCCTAGATAACAAGCAGAAAATTGCAGAACCAGAACTGTTCAAATCTGTTGTGAACGAGATATTGAATAATCTTACTAAGAGGGCAGCTTTCAATCTTTCAGCCAACATGTATGCTACTGGGGAAGTACCCTTTCAAGATAAGACAATATATGCTCTAGTGCAGTGCACCAGAGACTTATCCGCTGATGGGTGTAATTCATGTCTTCAGGGGGCCATAACAGATGTTTTAACTTGCTGCTATTTCTCTGTTGGGGCTAGACTTCCTAGTCGTAGTTGCTACTTGAGGTATGAGCTATATAACTTCTATAATGGATCTGGAGCTTCCAGTTCAACTAATGAGCAAGGAGGAAGTAAGTATTTGTCAACAACACTACTTTTTTTTAACACAAATTACTTTGATTATAGTAATAATTCGTATGTGGTAATCAATAATGAACTCCGAATGATTGCTTTCAAATGCAGGCAGTGGATGGACAACATGGATGATGGTAATCCTTGCAGTTGTATCAGCATGCTTGGTGATAGTACTTCTGGGTTCCTGCATCTTTTGCCTTATGATGAGGAAAAAAGCTAAAAAAGGTAAAGACGACTTCTTATAGCAGCAAGTTTTTGTAATTCTGTTTTCACTATTGAGACTTCCATATTCTTTTCTGTTCAGGGGAAAGAGAAATTATAATTAGTCAACAAGCAAATGTCTCAAACTTCCAACACACCAATTTTCAAGGAAGATATGATCCGAACGCCCAGGAATCCCCTCATATTGATTTGGCATCTTTACTAGCAGCTACCAACAACTTCTCTGATTCAAATAAGCTTGGGGAAGGTGGTTTTGGCCCAGTTTACAAGGTTATAATTGAAAACAGCCTATTCTTGTTTATGTTAATGATCACGAAAATGTCGATCGCCTCTTTTATGTTAATCAGGAAAAGGAAATGAACTTTTGTAGGGTATACTCTGTGATGGAAAGGAAGTAGCAGTTAAGAGGCTCTCTTACTGTTCAGAGCAGGGTACAGAGGAATTCACAAATGAAGTTCTATTAATAATGAAGCTTCAACACAAAAATCTTGTCAGGCTACTTGGGTTCTGCACAGAGCGAGAAGAAAAACTGCTTGTTTATGAATTCATGCCCAACAGTAGCCTGGATGTCTTTCTCTTTGGTTCGTTAATATCTTCCCCACTCTTTTTGTTGTTTTAATGGGCACTCGAATCAACTTTGTAAACATTCACGCATAGACCAATGAATTGAATTACTTTCAACTTTTAATGGTTAGATCCAAGGAGACGTGCACAACTCAATTGGAGCAGAAGACTTATTATAATAAGCGGAATTGCACGAGGAATTCTTTATCTCCATGAGGATTCTCGACTTAGAATCATTCATAGAGACCTAAAAGCTAGCAATATATTGTTGGACTACGACATGAATCCTAAGATCTCAGACTTTGGAATGGCAAGGATCTTTACTGGCAATGAAGATGAAGCTAATACTGCTAAAATAGTTGGAACATAGTAAGTAAATGCATTTAAGATTAGTGTGCCTTTGGTTATTTAATTATATATATGTTAACTTTTTTTTTTTTTTTTTAATATGCTTTGAATAGTGGATACATGGCCCCAGAGTATGCTATGGAAGGATTATATTCCATTAAATCAGATGTTTTTAGCTTTGGAGTACTCTTGCTTGAGATCATAACAGGAAGAAGAAATGCCGGCTTCCATTGGTCAAAACGTGCTCCTAGCCTCCTAGCATATGTAAGGTTTTGTTTGGCTAAAGTCTAGTCTTTACTTTTAGAGTTGATACTAAGTAGAAGTGGCAATTCGTGTTAGCAGGTTATATCGAAGCATGAGTATAATATTATATAAGTTAATCATAATTTGACCTATTTAATTATATGGGTCAGACCCCTTGCCTCTAAATTGTTAATTTCGTGTTGAGTTCTTAAGTTGTGTCAAAATGGGTATAAGAATATATATCTTAATTTTAATCAGACCCATTTAATTAAATGAGTTAAATTGCTTAAACTTAACTAACTAATTTCGTGTTTAGTACCTATTGAGTTCATAAGTTGTGTAAAAATTAGTCAGACCTAATATTGGGTTAAAAATTGTCTAAACGCATTAAATAATGGTGCAGGCATGGCAATTATGGAACGAAGGGAAAGCAATAGAGATGATGCATCCTTTATTGAATGACTCATGCTACCCAGATGAATTTCTAAAAAACATTCATATTGGATTGTTGTGTGTTCAAGAAGATGCAAATGATAGACCAACCATGTCTTCTGTTGTAGTAATGTTGAAAAATGAAAGTATAACTCTTTCCCAACCTCAACGACCTGCGTTTTCTGTTGGAAGATTCACTGATCACTATGAAACAAGTCACGACTCTATCAACGGTTTATCAGTTTCCAATATTGGGCCTCGGTGATGGAACCCATAAGCGGATTTGAAACTTCATTAATGCCTTATCTTCTGTGCAGTACATCAATATATGTTTGTATTTGCATGTAATTAAGTTAATTAACCTCTATAATATTATTTTATAATATATGTATTTGCACATGTAATATTTAATTTGTTAGATCCAATGAATGAAAGTGATTTCAAAGTTTGTCTTCTCCTTGAATTCCAGAGAAAGACTCCTAATATTCCACGTCAATTGTCGAGGTTAATACATCATTGTTAGTTCTTGTATTGACTTAATTCAGTTCCAAAATGCAAAATTTACTGTCCACGGGCTCAAACAGTACTGTTATAGAATGCTCAGAATCAAATCTCTACCGTTCATAATGTAGATTCATGTGTCATGAACATTCTACAAAATTTCAGCTCAATCGGACCACAAACGCCCATCGATCGGAGCTATTGATCAAGGCTGGACAACATTTCCAAAATGTTGTTTTCTCCCCACTGCAGGCCATGTCCGGATAGGGTGCTAGGCTGTTCGGACAGGCTTTCCAGCAAGCATATTTTTGCTCCACAAGGCTCTATTCGGACAGCCCATTAACCTGTTCGGACACTCCGTACCTATTATGCCCAAAAACGTGTTTTTAGTGGGCCCAGGTCTAGGGTTTGATGTACTAATATATATACATCATTATAGAAGAGAGAGACACGAATTTTCGCCCCCAGAGAGTTCGTCGGAGGCTGTGCTAAGAAAGATCATATGTGGTGAATGTTAAATTGAATCTCTTATAGTTTTAGTTATTTATTTGATAAATCTACGGTTGAGAAATCTATCGGAAGGGTCCGGTAAAGAAAAATCACGTTGAAGAAGATTGTGAGTAAGGAGGCGAGCTGTAGGCTTGTCGATCTTACAGAGCCAAAGTCTTGCAAATGGTTGTTAGTGTTCATAGTGTCTGTAATCTCTGGATAATCTTTTGATAGTGATTTCCTGGGTTTAGCTGCCCCAGAGAGGTCTTACTTTTATATCGGTTTCTAAAAAGTTTCCTCTTCGTCACCAAAATCCTTGTGTGTGATTGTTTATATTTTGATGATTGTTTGTTTAGATTTAAATATTGTTAATTTCGCATTAATTGGGGTTTCGGAGTCGTTAAGTGTTTTTCAATCATTAATTAACTTGTGAGAACACGCCAAAGACTTTAAAATTTCCAATAAGGATTGCCAAAAAGGACAGGTGTGGCCCAGCTTCTTCCACCAGCTTGAGGTGCTGGATTGAGCATCCATGCTGACCTCGCACTTGTCTTGTGTAATTGAACTATTGGCCGAAGGGAAAATGCCAAGAATTATTTTCTTATTGTAATAGATATATCTAAATTTGTTCATAAGGTTTGCTCCATTGGCTGTGAACTATGCCTCATGAAGCGGAGGTCATTAGTTTGAATCCCCATTTCCTTCCGTTGTGTGGACATGTAAAAAACAAAAAAAAAAGATGTATCTCAATTTATTTCAAAAATAAATGAATAGAAATCGAATATATTAGAGCTTTAATCACATGACCTGATTCTTAAAGGTCATGCCGTTAGGTTTAAAGGTAGAATAAACAACAAACAAAGAATTCAACTTATATTATAGCTACCAAAAATATATATATATATATATCAACTTATAATATAGAGTAAACCTCTTTATAAGTCCCTGTACAAGGGATTAGGTGACAATATTATTTATCAATACTAATAAATTAATAATGTCTTTCATTCATTGATATGAGGACTAAATAATTAGTATATTTTGTCTTTAATAAATAGCTCAATCAACTAAAAATCACGTTTTATGAAGCAGTTATTATTTTTCTGTAAACACTTTAAGCCCTTTCGCTGTAAAACCTACTCATGAAGTGGACAACCTTAGCCATTTCTCTAGCCCTTTTCCCTCATCCCATCGGATTGGAAATGCTTGTGGAGTTTAAAACTGCAGCATAGGTTGAAACATATTTTTTGGAAGATCACATGGACCATCCTCTTGGTGTCATCCTCAAGACCCTAACTGATGCAATGGTGCAAGCCACAGTCTGGGTTACTGGGTGGGAGAGAAAGAGGTCATTTTTGGCTCGATCAGCTGGCTTTTGGTTTTGTCGTTTTGGTGTGAGTGAAGTCGATCGTGTAGGAACGACTTTAAAAAATTATCTCAATTTTTTTTCCTTTTCTAATAAAAATTTAAAATTATTTTCTATTTTATATCACATCAATATTTTTCTTTTTTCCATAGAAGTTGTAGAAGTCTATAGACGTATCTCGTGAGGCCGGCGTGAACGATTTACAATACTTTTAAAAATTCCAATCAAATTTAACAAAAAGACAAAAACCTATGACCAAATTCATCAAGACTTTTCCAATAACTCTGTATAACGACTGTTAAGAGAAAAAGAAAAAAGAACTTATCAAAAGAAATGATTCAGAGACAAAGACAAAAAAACAAAAAAAGAAAGACTTTTCTTTTTTGTTTCTCGATATTAATATATTGATCAAAAATCAGAATCATCACTCATCACTGCATGCGTGTGCAACTGTAATGAATGTTGTCAATTGTTAAAAAAAAAAAAGTTTTTTTTTTTTAACATATCAATTAGTTAAACAACATTTAGCTAGCCGAATAAAAATGCTCTTAAAAGACAGAATAAAATTTTTAGAAAAATCTCATTTTCAAATTTCTCCCAAAATACAGTTTTAGACTTTTTTATTTATTATTTTATATCAAAAAGTTTAAAAAATATTAATTAATTTTTTTTTTTTATCAAACAAACTCATTTTTACTTGACATAATTTTTTTTTTTTTTTTTTTTTTAATGTATTAAAGGTCCGTTTATGCTTGCGATTTCAAAAAGTGCGATTAAAAATAACGATTTTAAAACATGCGATTTTGGAATGTGATATTTAAAAACCTAGTTCGAGCATCTCAATTCAAAAAATAAAATAAAATTGTATAGTACTTCTCAATTCAAAAAATAACTCGGAAAGTGAAATACAAGTCTTGAGGCTGACTACTGACTAGGGCTCACGTGTGTAACGTGTGTTGACTGGACAAAATCAAGTCATTCATGCAATATAAGCTCGGTCATATAACTCGACTATCAGCCGCCTGAAAAGTCATTTGTTTAGATATAAAGTCCTTAAGACAAAATCAAACTATCAATTATAATACTTAAACAAGAAAAAACAAAATTGAAAATAATGTTCGAGATCGATGAGCTACAAGCAACAATCACTCGGAAAGTGAAATACAAGTCTTGATACGGACTACTGACTAGGGCTCATGTGTGTAATGTGTGTTGACTGGACAAAATCAAGTCATTCGAGCAACATGAGCTTAGTCATATAAGTCGACTATTAGCCGCCTGAAAAGTCATTTGTTTAGATATAAAGTCCTTAAGACAAAATCAAACTATCAATTATAATACTTAAACAAGAGAAAAAAAATCGAAAATAATGTTCGAGATGAGCTCCAAGCAACAATAAAAAGTTACAAGGAAATTTAATAAGAATAATACTATATATTAGACAAGTATCTATGTTTTATTTATCAAAATTAATATAATTTGGTAGACCAAAATAAATTTTATTTTTAGAAAATATCACATCACGTCAATTTTGGTGTAGGTTGATACTTGTTTAGTATATATTAATTTTCATTTAAATAGCATCTCTCTTTAAATAATGTTAATCGATTATTTGACTCTTATATATTGATGGAAGCCGATGGCTATTCAATAAAGAAAAAAAATAAAGGAAAATTACAGTTTACCCCCCAAAGTTGACAGCGTTTTTTAATTCAAACACTAAAGTTTTAATTTTTGCAATTCACCCCCCAAAGTTTCAAATTTTTGCAATTTGACCAATTGTATCCAAAACTTTCCATATTGCCCCTAATTTTTATTTTTTATAAAAAATAAAAATAAATAAAAATCTGGGTGGCCGTAGCCACTCCTTGGCAATCTAGCCATTTTTGTACCCCAAATTTTTTTTTTTTTTTAAAAATAAAAATCATGGGCAATATGGGAATTTTGGGATAATATTGGTCGAATTGAAAAAAAATTGAAACTTTGTGAGAGTGAATTGCAAAAATTGAAACTTTGATTTTCGAATTGAAAAACGCTGTCAATTTTAGGAGGGTAAATTGTAATTTTTTCAAAAAATAAAAATAACAAGGACAAGGGGCTTGGGTTAGTCAAATCAAGTAAAATCTTTTTCGATCAGTCGGTATCCAGCTACAGCGCTGAAGTTTCTGTGTAATGTTCAACGGTTTAACATGCCACAAGTTTGAAGATAAAATCTGTCTTTTGATTGGGTGGCTTTCCTTTTTTTGGAAAATTCTGGTTGTCGAATAGTAATCCAAGGATGAAATTTCATGCAGGCAGCATCTAAAGAGCTTTTATGCTTGATCAGATGTCAGGCTACTTTAATTTCCATCTAAAGCAACCATTCAATGGAAAAAAATATAGTTTCAGCTATGCTTTTCTTAATTATACCACTTTTAATGCGCCCTGTCCTTGCCAGTGGAGATCCTGTCTATACCTTTTGTAACCCAGAGTCCAGAAATTACGCACTCAGCAGCCCATTTGAAAACAATCTAAACCTCCTTCTTGAGTCATTGCCATCCAATACTTCGGTAAAAGGTTTCTACAACAACTCTACTGGGGAAGACCCAGACGAAGTCTATGGTCAAGCTCTTTGTAGAGGGGATGTCAACTCCACAGTTTGCCGGGATTGCATAAAGAATGCAAGCCAGGAAATCTTGAAGCAGTGCAAGACTGAAGATGCAACGATTTGGTTTAAGCTTTGTCAAGTTCGCTACTCCGGGCAGAATTTCTCTTCCTTTATGGTTTATTTTGGAATGTATCCAGACCAGAATAATCTGGAGAAAAATCTATCAATTAATCCAGTTCGTTTTGATAAAGTATTAACCTACTTAATAGATAACATCTCAAGCGAGGCTGCGTTTGATCCATCGAAACGCATGTTTGCAACAGGGGAAATTAAATTTTCGAGGGAGAAAACAATTTATGGTCTTGTACAATGTACTTGGGACATCTCTGAAAGCTCCTGTTATAGTTGTCTGGTGCAGGCATTAGGAGATCTTCATGCATGCTGCGATTCACGCCAAGGTGGAATTATTGTTACTGCGAATTGTAATGTGAGGTTTCAGCTCTACCAATTCTACAACGCCTCAAGTGTGTTCTTAACCTACCCAAGTTCCAAAGGTAAGGAAATAAGAATTTTCGCTGATTGAGTTCCTTTAAAATAGCGGTCTTGGTGAATCGAAATCTTCTTATGGAAAAGCAGGGCCTAAATTGAAGATTTGGATGGTTGTGGTGATTGCTTGTATCCCAATATCGATTATAGCGGTTCTTGTTGGGTCTTGTGCTGTTTATCATGGGAGGAACAAGAGAACACAAAGAGGTGAATTTATCTTACTGGCTAACTACTAATTACCACCATAATTATTTACCAACAACCAGATAATTTCATGTTTATTTGCAGATGATGAGAGAAGCCAGAGCGCACTATTACATGAGCTGGCAAGCCCCACTGGAGTTGCCATTACACAAAATGGTGAATTGGTGAGTGCTGAAGAACTGTCATTCATGGATCTATTGACAATAGTGGCAGCTACAGACAACTTTTCAGAATCAAATAAGCTCGGACAAGGTGGCTTTGGCACTGTCTACAAGGTAACACCAACTTTTCTATTTCTTTGTCATGGCCTAATTATTGCTTCATATAGATGGGGCCTGAATTTATTTATGCATGATTCTCCTTGCAGGGTGTGCTACCAGATGGTAAGGAAGTAGCAGTTAAAAGGCTGTCAAGAAAGTCATGGCAAGGCTTAGAGGAACTTAAAAACGAGGTCATACTTATTGCAAAACTTCAACACCGAAACCTTGTGAAGCTCTTGGGATGTGGCATAGAGGGAGAGGAAAAGCTGCTTATCTACGAATTCATGCCCAATAGAAGCCTTGACTTCTTTATCTTTGGTTTCTTCTTTGACCATTATTTCTTACTAACTTTTTTTGTCAATTTAAACTTTTCTATATATCAAATCAAACGGCCTCAGTTTAAATCTTATCTTTGTTATTTACAGATTCAAAAAAACGCACTGAGCTTGACTGGAAGACATGCTACAACGTTATTGTTGGTATTGCTAGAGGACTTCTTTACCTTCACGAGGACTCCCGTCTTAAAATCATTCATCGGGATCTAAAGCCCAACAATGTATTGTTGGACCATGAAATGGTCGCTAAAATATCAGATTTTGGCATGGCAAGGATCTTTGGTGAAAACCAATACTCGGCTAACACTCGAAGAGTTGTCGGAACATAGTGAGTCTACTACTTTTCTTTCTTGTGTAAGTTTTTTGCCCAATTTGTTTGTTTTCTTTTATTTTTTTAAAAAATCATGGTAATGCTATGTATGCTCAAAACAGTGGATACATGGCTCCCGAATATGCAATGGAAGGACTATTTTCTGTAAAATCCGATGTATTCAGTTTTGGCGTGATATTACTTGAGATTATTAGCGGGAAGAAAAATAACGGCTTCTACCTCACGGAGCATGCGCAGACACTGCTTGCATATGTATGTTTCTTTTGTTGGCACAAGAGTGGAGAGGCCACCTAATCCAAAAGCTTAATAACCCTATGAGTTTGAGTCCAAAAAAAAAAAAAAAACGTATTTTTTACCAATTGGTCCCTCCCCAAAAAAATTTTGGCCCTTGGTCCCTGAGTCCAACTATGCTATATTAATCATTCACACTTATTACATATTTTCATTATGGATCTCAAACCTGTCCACAATACTCATAATTATATACTCAACAAATTCACTTATTTTTATAAGTTTAAGCTTTTAAAAAGAGCGGTTATTTATCATATCTTAAACTTGTGAACTCACTCACCCCTTGCTCATGAGGGAGGAGGTGCTTCGTATAGCATGCATAAGAAATATATTTACTTTAAATGTGTATTGACAGGCATGGAGACTATGGAATGAAGGAAAAGAATTGGAATTTGTAGACCCTTTGTTGATGGAGTCATGCCAGACAACAGAAGTTTTAAAGTGCATGCATATTGGGCTTTTGTGTGTGCAAGAGGATCCAGCGGATAGACCCACAATCTCATCTGTGCTTACTCTGTTGGGAAACGAATCAACATCTCTTCCTCACCCAAAACAACCTCTATTTGTTGTGGCTAGAGTCATTCAGACTGATCACATTCCCACAACTAATCCTTCTGTAAATCACCTTACTATTTCCGGTCTTTCACCTCGATGATGACTACTCACAAGATTGCCCCCTTTGTGTTATATAGCATGCTAATAAACTGATGAAATTGTATCATTGGAAATGGGTCATGTATATGTGATACATGTAGGCAAGGAATATGAAATAGAATCTAACATCAGATTATATATCTTGAATAAAAATAAATAAAAAAACTGCAGAAATTACAGCAAAATGCCAAAACAAAAATTCTCAAATCTAATGATAAATTTAAAGGGGACATCAATTTTAGAGAAATAAAAGGGAGATAGGAATCTTGAATATAGCATTATAAATATATTAGACTTTTACGGATGGCCCTGTGACTTAGTGGGCTTGTAAATTGCAAATGATGAATAATTCGTTCCTTTATGAAACTATGAACATTGTCATGTGAAGCGATAATACCAAATTTAAACTAGGCCCGTTTGTCCAAGCATAGCCCATTTGTGAAGTTAAACACTTTTTTTTCCTTCGCATCTGTCTAGTGTCTACTTTTCATCCAAGCCCACCAAGACAATAGCTCCTGCTTTTTTTGGTAGCTTAGATACGACTACCTAATTAATATAAGTTGTTATGGATCGATATTACTTTTTTTTTTTTTTCTTCTTCTAATCAAATAAGGAAAAGTGGGTTATAGATTAAAAGACTACAAAAGGGGTGGGCACCCCGGCAACAAAGCCCAAATGGTAAACACAGTATAAATAATCAAGTCCAAAAGGACCCAACAGCAAGCAATGGTATTGTGCATGCATGGTCTCAAAAGAATTATAAACAAGCTGGGCCTTTTTCTGCACTACACAAGGCAGTGACAAATAGCAAAAGAATTCAGTAAAGAGTTCGTTGCCGTAAAGGCAACAACCACCGTTAAATAGTTGTTGCAAGGCAGACATTGCAAAAACCGAATCAGAGCCATTGAAGGCTAACAACCAGCAATAGAAATCTCCCCCACAAGATCCAACCATTTTAGTGCAAGGAGATTATAACCCACAAAAAGCAACAAATACAACAAAGAAAAATAGAAAAGCTCCAAAAACAAGCTTCAACAAAAAACACCCACACATAAACAACATACAAACAGCTAAAGAAAGTGATTGGCACTATGTACCCCTTTTTTTGTTTAATTGAATTCGGGAAAGAGTTATAAGGGATGATCCTTACCACTTTTGATCTGAAACGAAGAAAGAGTGAAAAATCCTAAACAACAAAAAATTGAAAAAATATGAGCTCTCCAACAATAAACTCAAAACAAAAACAACAATACGAAATTACAAATAAATAGTAAAAGATAAGACAAACAAATGTCTCGGTCCTCTCAATAAGGCCGCATATAATAGTAACAGAAGTAAAAGAGATACAGATTAAGACGAACCTATCTGAACGCTCATTTCAAAACAACATCAACCATTGAAAGAAGGCTGAAGCGGTACTTATTTCTTACGTGGCAAGTACTTGCATTTGAATATGATTCAGACTTGATGATGTTTGATTACAAATACTGTTGAAGAAGGAAATATCAGCAACGGTCATAAATTAAATGAGAAAATAAATCCACAACGTTAACATTCCATCTACGTTAACGATTTCCTTGTATAGAAGATCACAACATCAATTCTCAACGGCTATGTAAACCAAAATTTCTGTATAAATACATTCTCATGTAAATCGATTATTATCAAGTAAATATTCAAGTATTTTCTTATATTGGTTTTTTTCATAGTATCAGAGCGTGCAAAAACTCTGTTTCTGTAATTGAAAAACAAAGTCTCATTTTTTTTTCTTACCTACTGCACTTAGTTTCTTTCTCTGTTGCAGTATCTCGAAAATATCTTGCCCGATTACTTTAGGGGCTAGTCTCACTCGTTTTCGCCGGTCAGAAAACGTTCGGTCGTCAGTGGTCCTCGTTGGTCAGAGGCCACCATTTTTCAGCGTCATGAGAGCGACCCAGTGGTGGTTGTTTGGTCAGAGGTCACCAATCCACACCCCAATGATTTTCCCATTCCGATCCTTGCTTAGAGGTCCTCCCCGCTCCAACTCGCACTCAACCCGTGCTTATTGGTGTTGCGGCTGCTGGTCCTCCCACTCCCGTCGCACACCCACACCGTAGCCACCGACCCACAATCATAATTTCTCTTCCATATTTTTTTTGGCCTGCTCCGGTCTGCCCATTCAGATTCACCCAGATTACACCTCCGCTTGAGCACATTTGGTACTCCTTTGTGCATTCTGTAACAGCATCAAAGAGGAAGGAGATCCCCTTTTCAGCTTTTAGGTAAATTCTTGCTTTAGCTTTCTTCTTTTCCTTTTTTTTTTTTTTTTTGGTTGGATCAGACCTATCTCATAAGTGGAACCATTTATCCTCTTATTTACTAAGCCCAAAACTAGTAGCTTCTTATTTCGTTTTTTTTTGTCCAAGCCCACTTATTATCTATAGAAGCCCACAATCCAATTTGCCTCCCTGTTATACTACATGTAGTTTAGGCTGGTCACACATCACCCTAAGCGACAAGTAGTTTAGTGTCACACCAAAAAAAAAAAAATCATGATTGAAACTACAACTCCCACAGCCTCTACAGTGTCTATACCTCCTTGCCAAGATCCCAATCATCATCTATACCTCCACCATTCCGATCACCCTGGTGTGGTATTAGCATCTCAGTCTCTTAATGGAGACAATTATCAAACTTGGAGCCGGGCAATCATTATGGCTCTTAGCGCCAAGAACAAGCTCGGATTTATTGATGGGACCATCTCTCCACCAATAGCCTCCTCCGACGATTTTCCACAATGGAGCCGTTGCAACAATATGGTAAAATCTTGGTTATTAAATTCCATTTCTAATGACATTTGCACTAGTGTTATTTATTGCAACCTTGCAAGCGACATTTGGTCGGATCTTAAAGAGCGATTTTCTCAAGTGAATGGTCATCGCATGTTTCAACTCGAGCAAGATAACAGCACCCTCGTTCAAGGCACTATGCCTATTGCCACATACTTCACAAAATTCAAAGGGTTATGGGATGAACTATCAGCACTTCAGCCCACCTCCCCTTGCACCTGTGGCGCACTAAAGGAAGGCCTCAAACTACAACAATGTCAGCGTACTATCAAATTTCTCATGGGTCTCAATGAGTCATATGCAGCTGTTCGGGGACATATCCTCTTGATAGAACCATTGCCTTCAGTAAGTCGTGCATATGTCTTGGTCCTTCAAGAGGAACGCCAACGTAGCATTACCATCCCACCCACCATTGAGGGCATTGCCCTGGCTGCAAAAGGCAATCTACCACCACGAAAGGACAATCAATCTATTTTTCAAAAGAAGGAAAGACCGAAATGCACTTATTGCGGTCGTGATGGCCACACTACTGAGCGGTGCTACCAACTTAATGGATTCCCTCCTATTCGTCGCAAGATTGACTCAGGCTCAGGCTCTAGCCTTAAGCCCCGTGCTCATCAAGTTTCCACTACCAGTAGTTTTCCTTTTACACCTGATCAATGCCAACAGCTCCTTGCAATTTTGAATAATGTCACTCCACAACAGTCCATGGCCCACCGAGCAGGTGGTACCGAACCATCTCTTTCAGGTATGTCTTCTGTTTTATCTAATAATTCATTATGGATTCTTGATAGTGGTGCTACTGATCATATGGTTTGTTCTCCCACTGCCTTGACCCAGTCATATCCTATCCATGGTGGTACTGTCCAATTACCTGATGGCTCATATGCTTCCGTAACTCACATTGTGACTTTCTCACCATCACTCATTCTTTATAATGTCCTTTTGTGTTCCTACTTTTCATTTTAACATAATCTCTATATGTACACTATGTCGGACATTGCATTGTCGCATTATTTTTTCTTCTGATTTTTGTCTTATTCAGGACCTTCGCTCAATGGTCTGGGCACTGAGCGAGATGGCCTGTATCACTTCACTAACACGAGACCCTCACGGTGTCAGGTGGCAAAGTCAACCTCACAGCTTTGGCATCACCGATTAGGTCACCTCTCCAATAAAGTTTTGTCATATCTTTCCAATAATGTATCTGAAATTTGTAGTTCAAATTCAGAACAATGTTTTGTTTGTCCTCTAGCAAAGCAAACACGTATACCGTTTCCAACTAGTCATATTTCTTCTATTGCACCTTTTGCATTAATACATGTTGATATTTGGGGTGGTTACCACACATCTTCAATTAATGGGGCACATTATTTTCTGACCATTGTTGATGACTACACCCGATATACATGGGTATATTTGATGCAACATAAATCTGAGGCTCGCTCTCTTCTCCAATCCTTCATTAACCTTGTCGAGAACCAATTCTCGACTACCATCAAAATTATTCGTAGTGACAATGGCCCTGAATTCACTATTCCATCCTTTTATTCTTGCAAAGGAATCATCCATCAGACCAGTTTTGTCTCTACTCCCCAACATAATGGAGTTGTTGAATGCAAGCATCGTCATCTTCTCAACATGTCCCGAGCCTTACTTTTTCAAGCCCACTTACCCACACGTTTCTGGGAAGACGCTATCCTTACAGCTACCTATTTGATCAATAGAACGCCTACCCCCCTCCTATCTGGAAAATCTCCATATGAAAAGTTACACAACTCGAAACCTCAATACAATCACTTGCAAGTTTTCGGTTGTTTATGCTTTGCTTCCACTCATTCACAAAATCCATCAAAACTTGACCCTCGTGCCATACGATGTGTCTCCCTCAGTTATCCTTATGGTCAGAAAGGATATCGTCTATATGATCTTGATCACCACAAAACTTTTATATCTCGTGATGTCATTTTTCATGAAGATCATTTTCCTTTTGCCAAAACTCCCACTGAGCAATCTCTACAGGTCTTACCTATCCCTTTTGACATTCTTGATAATGTCATTACCGCTTTGTCACCTGTTGTTGAAGCTCAAGTTGCCCCTTCCACCATCTAGACTTCCGCTTCTCCTTGTCTAGTCACTTGGCGATCCACTCGGTCGACCCAGCCACCTTCATACTTACGTGATTTTCATCTTGCACAGGCTTTGCCGTCTCGTCCTACTCAATCATTTGAATCAGCGTTGGTGCATTCGTCAGGTAACCCTTACTCCCTTGATGTCTTTTTATCTTACACATGTCTCTCTAACCACCATCGTGCCTTTACCATTGCTATTTCCCTTGCACAAGAGCCAAAGTCGTTTTTGCAGGCCATGCAAGATTCTAAATGGCGTGATGCTATGCATGTTGAGGTGGATGCTCTTGAGTCGACTCAGACATGGACTCTAACTCCTCTTCCACTCAGAAAGAAACCCATTGGCTGCAAATGGGTTTACAAAATCAAATATCACCCAAATGGTTTAGTGGAACGATATAAAGCTCGCTTAGTGGCTAAGGGTTACAACCAATAGGCAGGCCTTGATTATATAGAGACCTTTGCTCATGTCGCTAAGATGGTAACTGTCCGCTCTCTCCTTGCACTTGCTGCCTCATGCGGATGACACTTGCATCAACTTGATGTAAACAATGCCTTCCTTCATGGTGACCTTCACAAAGAAGTCTACATGCACCTTCCTCTTGGTTTCGGATGAAAGGGGGAGACTAGAGTTTGAAAACTCAATAAATCTTTGTATGGGCTTAAACAAGCTTCAAGACAATGGTATGCAAAACTCTCTTCCACTCTCATTAATGCAAGATATAAACAATCCAAGGCCGACTACTCACTATTCGTCCGATCCCACGAAGGTAACTTCATAGCTATTCTCGTATATGTAGATAACATTATATTGGCAGGCAATAACTTGGAGCAGATTCAGAAGCTTAAAAACATTTGGGAGACCATTTCAAACTCAAAGATTTGGGCAACCTAAAGTATTTTTTGGGTATCGAAGTGGCTTATTCAAAGAAAGGCATCTTTCTATCACAAAGAAAGTATGCTCTTGAAGTACTTGAAGACACAGGCTTCCTTGGTGCTAAACCCATCACTTTTCCCATGGAGCAAAATCTGGCACTCAGTAAACATGATGGAGACCTCATTGCGGATCCCTCGTCATATCGTCAACTAGTTGGTAAGTTGATTTATTTAACCATTACCAGACCAGATTTGGCATATGCAGTGCAGATGTTGAGTCAGTTTATGGACAAGCCACGAACATCTCATTTAGATGCAGCACATAGAGTATTACGCTACATCAAGCAGTCTCCAGGACAATTAATTCTCTTATCTGCCACAAGCAATATTCAATTACATGCATTCTGTGATGCAGATTGGGCACGATGTAGAGACACTCGATGTTCAGTCACTGCATATTGTATACTTCTTGGAAGCTCACCAATATCTTGAAAAACAAAGAAGCAGACAACAGTATCCCGTTCTTCAGCTGAAGCAGAATACAGAGCTATGGCCTCAACCTGCTGTGAAATTACCTGGTTAAAACAATTGTTGGCAGACTTCTATATCCCACATCCACAACAAGCAAAATTGTATTGTGACAACAAGACGGCCATCCACATCACCTCGAATCCCGTCTTTCATGAAAGAACAAAACATATAGAAATTGATTGTCACCTCATTCGGGAAAAGCTGCAGGATGGCATAATTCAGACTTTCTACAAACCTACCACTCAACAACCTGCTGATCTATTTACTAAGGCTCTAGTTTCAAAACAATTCAATCACCTACTTGACAAGTTGGGTGTTATGAATATCCACTCCAACTTGAGGGGGAGTGTTGAAGAAGGAAATATCAGCAACGGCCATAAATTAAATGAGAAAATAAATCCATAACGTTAACATTCCATCTACGTGAATGATTTCCTTGTATAGAAGATCACAACATCAATTCTCAATGGCTATGTAAACCAAAATTTCTGTACAAATACATTCTCATGTAAATCGATTATCATCAAGTAAATATTCAAGTATTTTCTTATATTGGTTTTTTTCAAATACATATAGCCAATTTTTGTTGCAGTTATGGTCGTAAGGTCTTGTAGTATCGCTTCGAATTGTTATGCAGGTAAAATAATTTGGGGGTGTTACATATTTACTGTATGAGACACGTGAGAAAAGGTTTTCGATGTGGAAGACAGACAACCATTGCACTCCTTATCTTCAATGGCTACGTGTAGGTCGTTCATTGGTGTAAAAATTTATTTGAAATCCAATAGAGTGTTGGGTGGGTCACAGCTGGAGTGGATCCAGCCATCCCTCTTTCACAATTTTTTTTTTCTAATTTTTAATTCAAGATACAATTGAAAACGAAAAGGAAAAAAAGAAAACCTACTTTTTTATGATGATTTTGTAAAGCAAAAATAAAATAAAAATAAAATTTAAACGAAGTATATATATATATATATATATAAAAGATATGTGAGTGTTTTTGAACCGTGGCTAACTTAAAGAATTTTTTTTTTTTTTTTTCACTTAAATTTAGGGAGACGTGAATCTTGGTCTATAACGGGAAATTTTCAAAAGCAGTGTTTGGCAAAGGCCGGATTGGACCGGATCCAAAAACTCAAAAAATTATTCTCAAAATCAACCATAACATTCTTACTTTTTACATCACATCAATCATTTTTTATTACTATTCAAATAAAAAAATTATTACAAAACAAATTTTTTTACTTTTTTATACAAAGCATTTTTTTTCTCTTATATTAATCAAATCTGCTAAAATATCCTTCCCCTCCCTTTTTTTGCATTCCATTGCCAAACACAGCCAAAGGAAAAATGCTCCATGGCTTTAAATATCTTCAGGTTTGAATGTGAAAATGCAATTCCCAGCACGGCAGCCTCTTTGAATTACAATGGCCCCTAGACTTTTGTGAGTCGTCATAGGTTGTTCTTGTCCCAGGTAAGAGAAAAGGCTTCACAGATCGACACGCTGATTTCAAACTTCAAACCCCAGAAAACCGTAAAACGACGACCCAACCGAATCTGTTCAAAGACTGAAATTTTGCTTCTATTATTTTTGATATTCTTCTTTCTTTGACTAATGGGAAGACATTTAAGGAGTATAAATTATTATGAACACTATTTAGCTTAATGGTCTGTTTTTAATTAAGCAATAGATGATTGGAATGGGCGAAATTGAGATGAATGATTTATTAGTTATTATTTTATTATATTTTACGTACGGTTTATAGGATACCAAATGATTTTCTAATGATGTGATAAAATAATCGCGATGATGTTGCAATTAACTAGTAGTGGAGAGTGCGATGTATGAGTAAACTACTAACCTACTAATCTATTATGCCAGTCTGTAAAATAAAATTTTAAAACTTTTTTTTGTTTTTTTTTTTTAATTTTAGAAATTTAACATTTTTATTTTTCACGCACAGGTTTTTTTACAAAATTGATTTATATTTATTAAAAATGGGATTATATGAGATGTGTGACTTGACTAATACTACATGAGATGCGCGGGTCTCTGATAATGTTATAGAAAGTCTCAGAGCCTATTTGACATTGTATTTGATAAATAAAACTTTTAAGTCAAAAAGTACTTTCTGGCAAAAGCTTTATTTTAAAATTTTTTCTAAAAGTGTGTTTTGGCTATTTTTAGACTTTTTGGACACTTAAAAGCACTTTTAATTTTTTTTACCAAACAAGTATTTTTTTCTCAAACAGACTTTTTGATTGTTAAAACACTTTTAAGCTCCTCAAACGCAATCCCCAACAAACTCTTAGTCAAACTACATCAAACAGTTGGTAACTCTTTGTTTGGTCCCAGCTGGTTTAAAACCTGGCTCTAGCTAGTCCGGTTTGGATAAACATCCAGCCACTAGCAAAAATAAATGGATCCTAATTAATGTTAATTTGTGTATTAATATCCTATTTCTCAAATCCCATAGCTTCAACCTCTGCATGACGACCCTCTTGGTAGTTGCTCTTCTCCTTGCTGATTGCCTTTCTTACCTAGCCGGAACTGAAACTGCTGCGAATAAGACTTTGACAGCTAACAATATGTTAAATTATTACTTATTTTAAAAATTTAAGCTATGCAAACCAGTATGTTTTCTCCCGCTAGGGCATGTTCACCAACCTTGGTATTTACATGTGGAACACGGTTCATGTATTGGAGACGGTTTGAGCAGCTGGTGAGATCAACCATGAATGACTTAGCATGTACAATTGACTCGTTTATTACTTAGACAATAGTTTGAAATTGAAAACCTAGGAATTAAATTGAAATTGAAAGAAAATTTAAGGACAAAATATAATTTTTTACTAAAAATTTTTAAGAGGATTTTTGTATTTTGGAAAAAGTGTGATAGCTTGACATAAAAGTGAAATAAGTTTTGAATTTTTTTGTAAATAAAAAATTTATTTGTTAATGTTTTGATTTTTTAGAAAGAAATCATTTATTTTATTTTTTATTTTTTAAATGTTTGGTTAGCTGTCTAGAATCCCCATCAAATTTGGTTAGTTAATTAGAGCCTATTTGATTGCGTTTGAGAAATATAACTTTTAAGTCAAAAATAGTTTTTGGGCAAAAGCTTCATTTTTAAACTTTTGTCAAAAGTGTTTTTTTTTTGCCATTTTTAAGCTTTTTGGACCCTTAAAAGCGCTTTTAATTGTTTTACCAAACGAATACTTTTTTTTTTTAAACGAGCTTTTTGAAGCTTAAAAGTACTTTTAAGCCTCTTAAACGCAATCTCAAACATGCCCTTAGTACTCTACAGCAAAAATATTTTCTGAAAAATCTGCTCAGATGTTGACCCAACTAACCAATTTGAACGTTCTTACATATTACGTTTTCGTTACGGCGAAGCAAAATATGCTGACCTTCCTGTGAATCATCCCTTGACGTAAAGAGTAGAGGTATTATTTATGAGATCGAGCAATCATCTTATTCAATGCCCCTCAACCCCAAAAATAGACGGCATTAAAAGCCATAGCTGAAAGGCCAGAAGCAAGAGGTTAATGGTGATGATAACAATGGGCTCGCCTGGCTTCAACCTCTGCTTGACGACCCTTTTTGTTCTCCCCTTACTCATCGCCTTCCTTAGCCAGACCAGAACTGAGGCTGCTGCAACTTACCTCTACCACAATTGCCCAAACGCAACCAATTTCACCGCCACTTACGAAAACAACCGCAACCACCTCCTCGCTTCCCTCTCCTCCAACGCCACCCGAGCCACGGGATTCTACAACACCACCGCCTCAACGCCCAACTCCGTCGACACGATCTACGGCCTCTTCCTCTGCCGCGGCGACATCTCTGCTGCCGACTGCCGAGACTGCGTTTCCGGCGCAACTGAAGACGTGGTCGAACGCTGCCCCAAGGCAAAAGACGCCGTGGCTTGGTACGAATACTGCATGTTACGCTACGCAAACCAGTATTTCTTCTCCAGCATGGTCACCGACCCGGGCATTTACATGTGGAACACGGTTAATGTGTCGGAGCCGAGCCGGTTTGACCAGCTGGTGAGGACAACGATGAACGACTTGGCAAGCGGGATTTCCAACGTTGGGGCCGGAGCCAAGAAGTTTGGCACGAAAGAAGCCAACTTCACAGCGTTGCAAACTCTGTACACCCTTGCCCAGTGCACGCTGGACATCTCGCGCTCCGATTGCAATAGCTGTCTCCAGAGAGCGATAGCGAGTCTGCCGGGTTGTTGTGGGGGAAAGCAAGGAGGCAGAATTCTGTTTCCTAGTTGTAACGTTAGGTTTGAAGTTTACCCGTTTTACCAGTCACTAAACACATCGGCGCCAACGCCTTCTACTCCGGCACTTGTTCCTCCACCCCCGGGATCGGTAACAGCACCCAAAGGTAAAGTTTTTCCTTCTCTTTTCTTTTCTTTTTTTTTTTTTTTTTTTTTTTATTTTTTTATTTTTATTTTAAGGATATATTTGGCGTTGAAAATCAACATAGATGAATACTGGTCTGAGCTATTAGGAGCATGCATGAGTAGCGTATATTTTCGATCTCTTGTTGTTTTTGGTGTTTTACTGTTTTCTCTTCTTACTTTTTCTTAAATTTAGTGCCTTTTTCCGGTTTTGTATTCAAAAGATTTTTGCTGCTGAATGTATGACTGCTCTTTAATTCATCTTAATTATTGATACCGTTAAACCCTTTTCTCTGAGATACTGTAGCGGTATGTGTGGAAAAAATATATATATTTAATTAGTATAAAAAGTAAAAAGGTGATCTGAAAAAATGAAAAAAAATTATTTTGTAATAATTTTTTTATTTAAATAATATAAATATATATATATATAAAAAAAAAAAAGTGAGAATATTTTAATATTGACTTTTTATAAAAAAAAAAAAAAATGAAATGAATAGTATTAAGGATAAAAAAAAAAACGGTTTCAGAAACTGTGTATCATGTGTTTGTCTGTGTTTTCGGATAAGGGTGAAAAGGAGGAATTGGGGCCGGGGGAATTATATATCACTTTGTACGAGCCATTCGCATTTCAGAAGATTGGAAAAATGGCTTTGCAAAAAAAAAAAAAAAAAAAAAGATTGGAAAAATTAGGTAACACTCACTCATGCAGGATGTGAAAGTCACGACAAATTAAGTAGGTTAATTATTGAAAGTGGGTCAGCTTATGAGTCAAATATAAACAGAACATCAATCCACTAATTAGCCATCACAAGCACCAGATCAATTATTTTCTTGTCTGCATCGAAGAAGTTACCTACGAAAGCGGGAAAAAAGATGATCGAGGTGACCATTAGCTTGATTTCATGATTTCAGCCATTTAATTCATTTAATGGTAATTTTAAAAATTATATTAGTTTTAAGAAAATTTAAAAAGATAAAAAGATAGTACTTACCATTACTCAATTTAAGTGTTTGTCCTAATTAATTAAAGTTTCTTTGGATTGCATTAAAAAGTATAAAAAGTAGTTTTAATACTTAAAAGTTTGTATGTTTGATAAAAAAATTTAAAAGTAATTTTTTTATTTTTTTATTCTAAAAATATTCAAAACGCACTTTCAAAAAAGTTTAAAATTGAAGATTTTTAAAAAATTTTTTTTACTTTAAACGCTTTACTTCTCAACACAATCCTAATCATGCTCTTAATTAAGATAGTCTACTGCATGTCATACTTAATTAGAAGCACTTCTACTTATAAATCATCTTGCATTCTAGCTTATCAGCGCAAGTAAAAATTGTTGATGCAGGAAAAGATACAATCTCAACGTTGACAATTGTTGCCATTGTCGTTCCGATTTCTGTCTCGATTGTGCTGTTTGTTATGGGCTACTGCTTTGTAATTAATAGGAGAGCAAGAAAAAAGTACAATGCTATACAGCAAGAGAATGGTAAACGTACAATACATAATTTTGATTTTGTGCATTAATCTCATATTAATTTCCTGATGTTTAACTTGTTATTACTTACATTTACCGTTTTGTGGTGTAGCTGCGCATGCAAATGATGATATTACAACGGTAGAGTCCTTGCAATTTGATCTTGCTACAATTGAAATTGCCACCAACAAGTTTTCAGATGATAATAAGCTTGGTGAAGGCGGATTCGGCGTCGTTTACAAGGTACAAGATTCCTTTTCCTTGTTTGTTTACTTTTGTAAAGTTTCTAATAATTTAAGTTCACAAAAATTTAGTGCATCAAAATCTGACATTTCTGAAGCATTTGATGTTTGGATTATATGAACTGTAAATGGCAAATTATTCTAATGACTAGTTAAAGTACATATTCAGGGTGTACTGCCTAATGGACAAGAAATAGCCGTGAAGAGGCTGTCGAGAACTTCTGGGCAAGGAAAAGAAGAATTTAAAACTGAGATGATATTAGTAGCCAAGCTTCAACACAGAAATCTCGTAAGGCTATTGGGATTTTGCTTGCATGGAGAGGAAAAGATACTTATCTATGAATTTGTGCTCAACAAAAGCCTTGACTACTTTTTATATGGTTTGTCCCTTATGAACATATGTCTAATTTTCTTGTATGTCATATGAAATGCAAGGCTTTACAATCCATTTAAGAAAGGCTCAACTTACAATTAGTGTTTTTTTTTTTTTTCCCTTGGCAAATAGGATGTCATTTTCTTAATTAACTATTAACAAATTTATTGAGTGTAGTTGAACTAACAAGAGATAAATAGATTAAATTGTTTTTCTATATTAGTATTTAGTTCATTTGAGTTTTACTTTTCAATTAGATGAATAAGTTAAATATTTATCTTACTTGAGTTGATTATATATTCTAACCTGAATATTGAGTTTTGATGAATGTACAGAACCTGCAAGTCAAGGACAACTAGATTGGTCGAGTCGTTATAATATTATTGGAGGGATCGCTCGAGGGCTTCTTTATCTTCACGAAGATTCTCGACTTAGAATTATACATCGTGATCTTAAAGCCAGTAACATTTTGTTAGATGGAGATATGAATGCAAAAATTTCAGATTTTGGTATGGCAAAGATTTTTGGAGTTGATCAAACTCAAGGAAACACCAGTAGAGTTGTTGGCACATAGTAAGTTTTTAATGTTTGCCCATTTCTGCAACTAAAATGATTTTTGTAAGAGAATTAAAGACATGGTTTTAGAATCAATATAGGTTAATTGATTTTTTTACTGTACTAACAAATTAACTATAGTTAATGGGAAAAGGTTTTTTTAAAAGGCCAATCTAATATACTAGAAATTTACTTTAGAGATGCATGCTTTTCGCTCTAACCTTCATGGCAGCATGAATGTATCTGTGGATTCATGTTGTTAATTAAATATGTTATGTGCATTGCATTGTTTACATAAGCAAGTGAGCATGACTTTCTTACAAATAATATTGTTGTATCCATGATGCTGGTTTGTAGTGGTTACATGGCTCCAGAATATGCTATGCATGGACAGTTCTCTGTAAAGTCCGACGTGTATAGTTTTGGTGTCCTAATTCTTGAAATCGTAAGTGGCAAGAAAATCAGTTCTTTCTATCAATCAGATGGTGATGAAGACCTTTTGAGCTATGTAAGTAGTATGAACCAAATATTCTGATTTTGTTTTCCTATGTTAATGCAAACATCATCACATCCATGTAATATTGTACCATTACTTATCTAATTGGTGCAGGCCTGGAAACACTGGACGGATGGAACGCCCTTGAAAGTGTTGGATCCAAATATGGGAAATTCTTACTCAAGAGATCAAGTCATCAGATGTCTCCATATTGGTGTACTCTCTGTACAGGATGATCCAGCTGAAAGACCCACAATGGCATCCATAGTTCTCATGCTGAACAGTCAATCTGTTTCTTTGCCATCATCACTTCCTCGACAACCAGCATATTTCCTTCATAGTCGAACGGGACAAAAGCCTTTAATGGAGCAAGAGTCAGATCAATCTACAAGCAAATCAATACCATTGTCTGTAAATGAAGTATCTATTACTGAATTATACCCTCGATAGTGTTGATAGTAAGAACTAGGATCTTCTCCAGTTCAAAAGAACGGAAGAAGAGCCGGTTACTTAAAACATGAGGGTAAAATGGTCCAAACAAAAAGTAAAATTACCATTTTGCCCTCATAATAGAAGTAACCGGTTCCTCTCCAATTCTTTTGAACTAGCTAGAGATGATCTGGGTTCGAGTAGTAAGGACTTTACAAGAATTAATAAATGTTTATTAAGTCATTGTACTTGAACTGTGAGTCGGATATTATGAGTATTAATAAAAAATTTGAACTTCAGGAATGATAGGGGTGAATGCCAATCAAAGGCTTTGGCTTTTTTCACTGGACGTCAATTAATTTTCATATGAAATGGTCAAAGGTCCACTCCAACAAATGGTATCAAAGTCAAGGTTGTGGGTTTGAGTCGAGGAACGTCACGTTGATGGAATGATTGTTGAGGTGTAATAGTAGCACTATGCTCATGTGAACGGCCCTTATGCCTTGCAGGGTGCGATTTTGAATGCCATAAAAAGCTTTAACTTTCTTCAATTGATGTCAATTAATTTTCAGATGAGATTGTCAACAGTCCGATCCACCATTGAACGGAGTAATAAGCTTGCAATCCAATATGTATAATTCACGGAATTTGTAGTCGCTAGAAAAAGAAAGCCTATTTGCATTACCGTGATCATAAGACCTTGGTGATTTAGGACGGCGCAGCTCTCTATGTTCTTATTTGAGTTGGGGTTGGGAGCAAAAACACCATGGAAAAAAGCTCTATGAATTTGAAACGGACAAAATACTTCAGGTCCTTGTCGGTAAAAAAACTGGCGATAAAGTCTTCTAGAGTCCTGATCGAATTTACAGCAAATAAGGTCCTTAAATTAGGGTGGACAATTTTTAAAACCATATGCAAATTTGACATAAATTTAATATAAAATTAGTGAATTATGATCGAAAGGCTTAACTCATTTAATTAAATTGAGAAAATTATAGTTGACCTATATAGTTTTATATACATGCATAAACTATTAAATTGAGAAGATTATGGTTGACATATATAGTTTTATATACATGCATAAACTATTAAAGAGAGTTTGAGCTCATACTTTTTTTGAACAAAATCTACAGATTTCATTGATAAAAGATCAAGAGCATAAAGCTCTTATAACACAGAGCATCAAGCTCTGAAAAATCATAGCAAAATGTTACGAGGTTACAAAGTCACAAATACAACCATAAATTCTTACAATCAAGTACATATCTATGACTTCAAGCTTCCGTTGCCCCATGTACAACTACAATTAAGGAATAGATCTGTTCCGAGAAGACTAGATCTAGGACATGGGTTGCCCAAATACAAAAAAAAAATAATACTAATAATAAAAAAAAAAAACCAAACCAACAAAAAAACTAAAAATTCGGCCGTGAGAGATAAATCCACACACCGATCTACTCCTCCTCTGCCCTAAGGTCAAGAGACAATTCACATCCTCGACCCAAAGGCCAAGACAAAAAGAATAAAAAAAAATCAAAAGAAAAACTAAAAAAAAAAATCCCCACAAGCAATAGTTGAGGAGCACGACATCGTAGACATCCTCAGGAAGATACGCCTTGGCTGATGAAGAGATCTAAGTTTGAAAGAACTATATCTAGATCTACAAACTATATCTAAAACACACCCACTAGAAACGGTGACCCCAAGAGACCACGAAGAAGACACCGAGCACTACTACCAGGGAAAGGGAGGAGGAAGATCTTCCCTCCGACCTTTTAGTTTGAGCTCATACTTGAGTGAAAGAATTAAAGTATTTTGTAAGGTTAGGTTTGAAGTTTACCCGTTTTACGGTCAAGAAACTTTTCCTTTTCCTAATTTTTTTTATTTTTATTTTTTTTTTTGGATAGAAATGACTTTGAAAATTACCATAAATAGATACCGGAATGAGCTCATTGGAGCATGAGTAGCATTTCTTGGGGGCCATTTCTCTTTTGTTTTTCGGTGTTTTACTGCTTTCTCTCCTAGAATTACCATATATTCTTCAAAAACCGAAAAAAGGCACTAAATTCGCACTAAAAAAAAAAAAAAATAGTGATTCGCATTTTTTTTTTTAATTGAATTTGGAAAATGTTTATAAGGGAGGATCCTTAATTACCTCTCCGTCACTTGTGATCCGAAAGGAAGAGAGTGGAAAATCTTAAATAACAAAAAATCGAAAAAATGGGTAAACTCCTCAACAATAAACCCAAAACGAAAGAACAATACAAAATTACAAACAAATAATAAAAAATAAGACAAATAAGTGTCATAATCCTCTCAATAGGGCCACATATAATGGTAATAGAAGCAAAATAGGTACAGATTAGATAAAAATGCACATATATATTTCTTAATAAAACAAAAATATCTCTTCAAATTTGACTATATATATATATATATATTTTACTGAAAAAAGAAAAAAGAAAAAAAAAGTTTTTTTTTTTCCTACTTAAATTTAGAGTGTGACGTGAATTTCAAAGGAACAATGCTCCACGGCTTGATTTGAATGTGAAAATGGTCCCAGCGCAGCCATCTTTGAATGTAATGGCCCCTAGACTTAATTTTGTCAGTCGTCCCCCGTACGACAAAGGCTTTTATGGCGTGACAGACACAGACACAGACACGCTGATTTTGAAGTTCAAACCCCACAAAACGCTAAAACGACGACCCAACGGGATCTGTTCAAAACTGAAATTTTGCTTTTATTATTTTTGATATTACTGTTAACTTTTTTCTTTGTATAATCGGAAGACATACAAAATTTATAGGATTGCAAATTATTGTACACATGTTTAGCTCGATGACCCTTTTTAACTTAGTGTTTGGAAGTATTTTTAATTAATCTTTATTTTTTTTATTTTTTATTTTTTTTTATTTTAATTTCGATCTAGAGTGAAAAAAGAAAAATAAAAAATTAAGTGATAGATGATTGGAATGGGCGAAATAGAGAGAAAGGATTTATTAGTTATTATTTTATTATATCTTACATACGGTTTATAGGATACCAAATGATTTATAATGATGTGATAAAATAATCGCGATGATCATGTTGCAATTAACTCGTAGCGGAGAGTGCGATGTATGAGTAAACTACTAAACTACTAATCTATTATGCCAGTTTGTAAAATAAAATTCTAAATTTTTATTTTCTATTTTTAGAAGAAATTTAACATTTTTTATTTTCCACAAACAGGGTTTTTACAAAATCGATTTATATTTATTAAAAATGGAATTATGTGAGATGCGTGACTTGACGAATATTGCTGCGTGATATGCTCGGGTCGCTGATAATGTTATAGACAGTCTTGGTCAGACTACATCAAAGAGTTTGTGACTCTTTGTTTGGTCCCGGCCAGCTGGCTCTAGTCTGGTTTGGATAAACATCCAGTCACTAGCAAAAATAATTAATGGATCCTAATTAATGTTAACTAGCATGTAACCCGCACTATGTGCGGGATTCTTCATTATAATTTAATTTTAAAACTTAAACGCATCACATGTTACTTTTCATTATAAGTTAAAATATGTGTGTGAAAATACATACTAAAGGTTATACACCAGTAAATTACTGTACTGAACATGTATTTTTTTTTTTTTTGAAATGTACCAAACATCTACTTAATGAAAAGTATAAAAGAAAAAATAAAAATGGTAAGAAGGACACTTGAATTCTGATGATCAAAATATTAATAGAAAATTAGTAGGAAACTATGATATTGTTGATGTGATACGTATTATATTGTAATATAAATAAAACCCATAAAGTTCTAATTATTTCAGAAAAAATACAGAGTAAAATAAATAAACTCTTCTCTCTTCTTTTTAATACAAAATAAAACACACATTTCACTCAATATTTAATGCAGTCAAATAAATTTCTTTCCACACTTCCAAAAAATGCTAGAAAATTCGAGTAAATCACAAAAAAAAAAAAAAAAAATCTAATAAAATATTCAAATGAATTAAAACATAAAATCTTATTGGTGTGATACCTATTATATTTCAATACAATGAAACTTTCTAGAGAAACAAACATAAAAATAATTAATTTGCAGTCGTGAAGAATTTATACATAGATACACAAAGATAAATCCAAAAATGATATGATTAGCGTTATACAAAAATGAAGAAGAAGTATTTTGGAAGGAAAATTCTTTTTGGTGACCTCTACAAAAATGAAGAAGTATCTATGTATCTATTTATACATAGATCCTCTAGCATATAACTCGCGCTATACGTAGGGTTCTTGATTATATTTGATTTTAAAACTTAAACGCATCTTCATTTTTTTTTTATTATTATTAATTACAAGCTAAAATAGTCATGTTAAAAAAATCAATCATCAGTACTCTTTCAATAAAAAGACATGCTAAACGTTATATTTAAATACAAATAAAATTCACATAATTCTGAATATTTGAGAAAAAAAAAATTATGCATACAAAATAAAACAAAATCTTTCAATCAAGATTTAATGCAATCAAATAAATCATCTATCTTATTTCATTGAAAATAAAACCTATATAATTCCGAATATTAAGAAAAAATAACCAAAACAATATTGCTTTCAAAAGTAGAGGGAAAAAAAAAAATTAAAAATATGCTTGAAAATCGGACTAAATTACACACAAAAAAAAAAAATCCATAAACATTCAAATGAATTAAAACATAAGACCTTTAATTTTAGTTTAATTTATATAAATTAGAATATTTTAAAACATTGCTGGTCTGGAAAAAAAAAAAAAAAAAAAAGTTAAGAAGGATAATTACCTCCAAGTTGAATTTTTAGGCCAATAGATTATGTTTTTGTTAATGTTGGAGAGTGGAGAAAGAGAAAGATACAGAGGGAGAGAAAAAAGAGAAGAGATATTAATGTTGGAGAGTGGAGGGAGAGAGATGTTTTCTTTTTTTTTGAATTTAAGAGAGAGAGATGTTGAATGAGAGTGAAAGACTTGGAGAGAGAGAGAGAGAGAGAGAGAGAGATGTGGAGAGAGAGATATATGAACCGGTTTAAGAGAGAGAGATGTAGAATGAGAGTGAATGACTTGGAGAAAGAAAAGAGAGAGAGAGAGAGACGTTGAGAGAGAGGAAAAAAAGAGAGATAGAGAGAGAACAAAAATATGAACCGTTCAATTTTTAACTGTTCACTTTTTAAAATAATAAGTTAAAAAATGGGTTTACTCTTTAAAAAAATTGGACTTTCAATCAAGATTTAATGCAATCAAATAAATCATCTATCTTATTTCAATACAAATAAAACCTATATAATTATAAATATTAAAAATAAAAGGCAAAATAATATTGCTTTCAAAAGTAGAGAGAAAAAAAAAACCTTAAAAATATGCTTGAAAATCTGAGTAAATTACACACACTCACAAAAAAAAAAATCCATATTCAAATGAATAAAAAGATCAGACCTTTAATTTTAGTTTAATTTATATAAATTAGAATATGTTAAAACATTGTTGGTTTGGAGCCAAAAAAAAAAAAAAAAAAAAAAAAAAGTAAGGACTCCAATTTGAATTTTTAGGCCAATAGATTATGTTTTTGTTAATGTTGGAGAGTGGAGAAAGGGGCCATGATTCAGAGCACGCCAGGGAAAAAACATTTTTTTTTTTAATATTTTGATAAAAAAAAAAAATTGCCGGCGTGCCAAGCACGCCGGTGTGCTCTTTATCTTCACCCGTGGAGAAAGAGAAAGATAGAGATGGAGAGAAAAAAGAAGAGAGATTTTAATGTTGGAGAGTGGAGGGAGAGAGAGGAAAAAAAAGGAGAGAGAGAGAGAGATATGAACTGGTTAAAGAGAGAGATACGGAATGAGAGTAAATGACTTGGAGAGAGAGAGAGAGAGAGAAAGAGAGAGAGAGAGAGAGAGAGAGAGACGTTGAGAGAGGAAAAAAAGAGAGATAGAGAGAAAAAAAATATATATGAACCGTTCAATTTTTAACTGTTCACTTTTTAAAATAATGAGTTAAAAAATCGGTTTACTCTTTAAGAAGAATAATTACCTCCAATTTGAATTTTTAGGCCAATAGATTATATTTTTGTAAATGTTGGAGAGTGGAGAAAGAGAAAGATAGAGATGGAGAGAAAAAAGAGAAGAGATATTAATGTTGGAGAGTGGAGAAAGAGAAAGATAGAGATGGAGAGAAAAAAGAGGAGAGATATTAATGTTGGAGAGTGGAGGGAGAGAGATGTCTTTTTTTTTTGAAATTAAGAGGGAGAGAGATGTTGAATGAGAGTGAAAGACTTGGAGAGAAAAAATAGAAAGAGACGTGGAGAGAGAGGAAAAAAAAGGAGAGAGAGAGATATGAACCGGTTCAAGAGAGAGATGTGGAATGAGAGTGAATGACTTGGAGAGAAAAGAGAGAGAGAGAGAGAGAGAGAGAGAGAGGAAAAAAAGAGAGATAGAGAGAGAGAAAAAAATATGAACGGTTCAATTTTTAACTGTTCACTTTTTAAAATGATAAGTTAAAAAATCCGTTTATTCTTTAAAAAAGTTGGTCTTTCAATCAAGATTTAATGCAATCAAATAAATCATCTATCTTATTTGAATACAAATAAAACCTATATAATTCCAAATACTAAAAAAAAATTAAGCAAAATAATATTGCTTTCAAAAGTAGAGAAAAAATGCTTGAAAATCCGAGTAAATTAGACCCAAAAAAAAAAAATCCATAAACATTCAAATGAATTAAAAGATAAGACCTTTAATTTTAGTTTAATTTATATAAATTAGAATATGTTAAAACATTGTTGGTCTGGAAAAAAAAAAAGGTTAAGAAGAATAATTACCTCCAATTTGAATTTTTTGGCCAATAGATTATGTTTTTGTAAATGTTGGAGAGTGGAGAAAGAGAAAGATAGAGATAGAGAGAAAAAAGAGGAGAGATATTAATGTTGGAGAGTGGAGGGAGAGAGATGTCTTTGTTTTTGAAAATAAGAGCGAGAGAGATGTTGAATAAGAGTGAAAGACTTGGAGAGAAAAAAGGGAAAGAGACGTGGAGACAGAGGAAAAAAAAGGAGAGAGAGAGAGATATGAATCGGTTCAAGAGAGAGATGTGGAATGAGAGTGAATGACTTGGAGAGAAAAAAAAAGAGAGAGAGAAAAAAATGAACCGTTCAATTTTTAACTGTTCACTTTTTAAAATAATGAGTTAAAAAATGGGTTTACTCTTTAAAAAAATTGGTTTTTCAATCAAGATTTAATGCAATCAAATAAATCATCTATCTTATTTCAATACAAATAAAACCTATATAATTATGAATATTAAAAATAAAAGGAAAAATAATATTGCTTTCAAAAGTAGAGAGAAAAAAAAAACCTTAAAAATATGCTTGAAAATCCGAGTAAATTACACACACACACACACAAAAAAAAAAAAAAAAAAAAAACAAAAATCCATAAACTTTCAAATGAATTAAAATATTAGACCTTTAATTTTAGTTTAATTTATATAAATTAGAATATGTTAAAACATTGTTGGTCTGGAACCAAAAAAAAAGGTAAGGACTCCAATTTGAATTTTTAGGCCAATAGATTATGTTTTTGTTAATGTTGGAGAGTGGAGAAAGGAGCCATGATTCAGCGCACGCCAGGCAAAAAACATTTTTTTTTTTAATATTTTGATAAAAAAAAAAATTTGCCCGCGTGCTCTTTATCTTCACCCGTGGAGAAAGAGAAAGATAGAGATGGAGAGAAAAAAGAGGAGAGATATTAATGTTGGAAAGTGGAGGGAGAGAGAGGAAAAAAAAGGAGAGAAAGAGAGAGAGAGAGAGATATGAACTGGTTAAAGAGAGAGATGTGGAATGAGAGTAAATGACTTGGAGAGAGAGAAGAGAGAGAGACGTTGAGAGAGGAAAAAAAGAGAGATAGAGAGAAAAAAAAAAATGAACCGTTCAATTTTTAGCTGTTCACTTTTTAAAATAATGAGTTAAAAAATCGGTTTACTCTTTAAAAAAATCGGTTTACTCTTTACTCTTTAAGAAGAATAATTACCTCCAATTTGAATTTTTAGGCCAATAGATTATGTTTTTGTAAATGTTGGAGAGTGAAGAAAGAGAAAGATAGAGATTGAGAGAAAAAAGAGGAGAGATATTAATGTTGGAGAGTGGAGGGAGAGAGATGTCTTTTTTTTTGAAATTAAGAGAGAGAGAGATGTTGAATGAGAGTGAAAGACTTGGAGAGAAAAGAGAGAAAGAGACGTGGAGAGAGAGAGAGAGAGAGAGAGAGAAAAAAAATGAACTGTTCAATTTTTAAAATAATAAGTTAAAAAATCTGTTTACTCTTTACAAAAGTTAATCTTTCAATTAAGATTTAATGCAATCAAATAAACCATCTATCTTATTTCAATACAAATAAAACCTATATAATTCCAAATATTAAAAAAAAAATTCAGCAAAATAATATTGCTTTCAAAAGTAGAGAAAAAATGCTTGAACATCCGAGTAAATTAGACCAAAAAAAAAATCCATAAACATTCAAATGAATTAAAAGATAAAACCTTTAATTTTAGTTTAATTTATATAAATTAGAATATGTTAAAACATTGTTGGTTTGACCAAAAAAAAAAGGGTTAAGAAGAATAATTACCTCCAATTTGAATTTTTAGGCCAATAGATTATGTTTTTGTAAATGTTGGAGAGTGGAGAAAGAGAAAGATAGAGCTGGAGAAAAAAAAAGATGAGAGATATTAATGTTGGAGAGTGGAGGTAGAAAGAGGTCTTTTTTTTTTTTTGAAATTAAGAGCGAGAGAGATGTTGAATGAGAGTGAAAGACTTGGAGAGAAAAGAGAGAAAGAGACGTGGAGAGAGAGGAAAAAAAAGGAGAGAGAGAGAGAAAAAAAAAAATGAACTGTTCAATTTTTAAAATAATAAGTTAAAAAATCTGTTTACTCTTTACAAAAGTTAATCTTTCAATTAAGATTTAATGCAATCAAATAAATCATCTATCTTATTTCAATACAAATAAAACCTATATAATTCCAAATATTAAAAAAAAAATTCAGCAAAATAATATTGCTTTCAAAAGTAGAGAAAAAATGCTTGAAAATCCGAGTAAATTAGACCAAAAAAAAAATCCATAAACATTCAAATGAATTAAAAGATAAAACCTTTAATTTTAGTTTAATTTATATAAATTAGAATATGTTAAAACATTGTTGGTTTGACCAAAAAAAAAAGGGTTAAGAAGAATAATTACCTCCAATTTGAATTTTTAGGCCAATAGATTATGTTTTTGTAAATGTTGGAGAGTGGAGAAAGAGAAAGATAGAGCTGGAGAAAAAAAAAGATGAGAGATATTAATGTTGGAGAGTGGAGGTAGAAAGAGGTCTTTTTTTTTTTTTGAAATTAAGAGCGAGAGAGATGTTGAATGAGAGTGAAAGACTTGGAGAGAAAAAAGAGAAAGAGACTTGGAGAGAGAGGAAAAAAAAGGAGAGAGAGAGAGATATGAACCGGTTCAAGAGAGAGATGTGGAATGAGAGTGAATGACTTGGAGAGAAAAAAGAGAGAGAGAGAGAAAAAAAAAATGAACCGTTCAATTTTTAACTGTTTACTTTTTAAAATAATGAGTTAAAAAATGGGTTTACTCTTTAAAAAAATTGGTCTTTCAATCAAGATTTAATGCAATCAAATAAATCATCTATCTTATTTCAATACAAATAAAACCTATATAATTATGAATATTAAAAATAAAAGGAAAAATAATATTGCTTTCAAAAGTAGAGAAAGAAAAAAAACCTTAAAAATATGCTTGAAAATCCGAGTAAATTACACACACACAAAAAAAAAAAAAAAAAAATCCATAAACTTTCAAATGAATTAAAACATCAAACCTTTAATTTTAGTTTAATTTATATAAATTATAATATGTTAAAACATTGTTGGTCTGGAAAAAAAAAAAAAAAAGGTTAAGAAGAATAATTACCTCCAATTTGAATTTTTAGGCCAATAGATTATGTTTTTGTAAATGTTAGAGAGTGGAGAAAGAGAAAGATAGAGATGGAGAGAAAAAAGAGGAGAGATATTAATGTTGGAGAGTGGAGGGAGAGAGATGTACGTCTTTGTTTTTGAAATTAAGAGCGAGAGAGATGTTGAATGAGAGTGAAAGACTTGGAGAGAAAAAAGAGAAAGAGACGTGGAGAGAGAGGAAAAAAAAGGAGAGAGAGAGAGAGATATGAACCGGTTCAAGAGAGAGATGTGGAATGAGAGTGAATGAGTTGGAGAGAAAAGAGAGAGAGAGAGAGAGGAAAAAAAGAGAGATACAGAGAGAGAGAAGAAAAATATGAACCGTTCAATTTTTAACTGTTCACTTTTGAAAATAATAAGTTAAAAAATACGTTTACTCTTTAAAAAAGTTGGTCTTTTAATCAAGATTTAATGCAATCAAATAAATCATCTATCTTATTTCAATACAAATAAAAACCTATATAATTCCAAATATTAAGAAAAATTAAGCACAATCATATTGCTTTCAAAAGTAGAGAAAAAATGCTTGAAAATCCGAGTAAATTAGACCCAAAAAAAAATCCATAAACATTCAAATGAATTAAAAGATAAGACCTTTAATTTTAGTTTAATTTATATAAATTAGAATATGTTAAAACATTGTTGGTTTGACCAAAAAAAAAAGGGTTAAGAAGAATAATTACCTCCAATTTGAATTTTTAGGCCAATAGATTATGTTTTTGTAAATGTTGGAGAGTGGAGAAAGAGAAAGATAGAGCTGGAGAAAAAAAAGATGAGAGATATTAATGTTGGAGAGTGGAGGGAGAAAGAGGTCTTTTTTTTTTTTTGAAATTAAGAGCGAGAGAGATGTTGAATGAGAGTGAAAGACTTGGAGAGAAAAAAGAGAAAGAGACTTGGAGAGAGAGGAAAAAAAAGGAGAGAGAGAGAGAGATATGAACCGGTTCAAGAGAGAGATGTGGAATGAGAGTGAATGACTTGGAGAGAAAAAAAAAAAAGAGAAAGAGAGAGAAAAAAATGAACCGTTCAATTTTTAACTGTTCACTTTTTAAAAATAATGAGTTAAAAAATGGGTTTACTCTTTAAAAAAATTGGTCTTTCAATCAAGATTTAATGCAATCAAATAAATCATCTATCTTATTTCAATACAAATAAAACCTATATAATTATGAATATTAAAAATAAAAGGAAAAATAATATTGCTTTCAAAAGTAGAGAAAGAAAAAAAACCTTAAAAATATGCTTGAAAATCCGAGTAAATTACACACACACACACACACAAAAAAAAAAAAAAAAAAAAAAAAAAATCCATAAACTTTCAAATGAATTAAAACATCAGACCTTTAATTTTAGTTTAATTTATATAAATTATAATATGTTAAAACATTGTTGGTCTGGAAAAAAAAAAAAAAGTTAAGAAGAATAATTACCTCCAATTTGAATTTTTAGGCCAATAGATTATGTTTTTGTAAATGTTAGAGAGTGGAGAAAGAGAAAGATAGAGATGGAGAGAAAAAAGAGGAGAGATATTAATGTTGGAGAGTGGAGGGAGAGAGATGTACGTCTTTGTTTTTGAAATTAAGAGCGAGAGAGATGTTGAATGAGAGTGAAAGACTTGGAGAGAAAAAAGAGAAAGAGACGTGGAGAGAGAGGAAAAAAAAGGAGAGAGAGAGAGATATGAACCGGTTCAAGAGAGAGATGTGGAATGAGAGTGAATGACTTGGAGAGAAAAAGAGAGAGAGAGAGAGAGAGAGAGAAAAAAAGAGAGATACAGAGAGAGAGAAGAAAAATATGAACCGTTCAATTTTTAACTGTTCACTTTTGAAAATAATAAGTTAAAAAATACGTTTACTCTTTAAAAAAGTTGGTCTTTTAATCAAGATTTAATGCAATCAAATAAATCATCTATCTTATTTCAATACAAATAAAAACCTATATAATTCCAAATATTAAGAAAAATTAAGCACAATAATATTGCTTTCAAAAGTAGAGAAAAAATGCTTGAAAATCCGAGTAAATTAGACCAAAAAAAAAAAATCCATAAACATTCAAATGAATTAAAAGATAAGACCTTTAATTTTAGTTTAATTTATATAAATTAGAATATGTTAAAACATTGTTCGTCTGGAAAAAAAAAAAAAAGTTAAGAAGAATAATTACCTCCAATTTGAATTTTTCGGCCAATAGATTATGTTTTTGTTAATGGTGGAGAGTGGAGAAAGAGAAAGATAGAGATAGAGAGAAAAAAGAGGAGAGATATTAATGTTGGAGAGTGGAGGCAGAGAGATGTCTTTTTCTTTGAAATTAAGAGAGAGAGACGTGGAGAGAGAGGAAAATAAAGGAGAGAGAGAGAGAGAGATATGAACTGGTTCAAGAGAGAGATGTGGAATGAGAGTGAATGACTTTGAGAGAGAGAAAAGAGAGAGAGAGAGAGAGAGAGAGAGAGAGAGAGACGTTGAGAGAGAGGAAAAAAAGAGAGATAGAGAGAGAAAAAAAATATGAACCGTTCAATTTTTAACTGTTCACTTTTTAAAATAATGAGTTAAAAAATCAGTTTGCTCTTAAAAAAATTGATCTTTCAATCAAGATTTTATGCAATCAAATAAATCATCTATCTTATTTCAATACAAATAATATTTCTTCATTAAGACAACTAAATATATTACAAATAAAATTCCTATATTTTAATTGTCTCAGAGCATTCCCAATGGAGGAGTCAAATTTTTATGTAAAATGGCTTCTCAAAACTCACTTTTATCTAGGTTAGCTAATGAATTTTTAGATGCATCTACATCTGGTTACCTATATTTTTATCTATATCATTTAAATATTATTAAAAGTGAGAAAAAGTTTTGGGAAAAAAAGAACATGTGAGAGGAAAAATGGGAAAAGTTTTGGAAAAAATAGAACATGCAAAGAAAAAATATAAAAAGATTTGAGAAAAGAGAAAACATGAGAAAACATGAGAAAGAAACAATAAAAAATAAAATGGCTCCCTTAAAAAACGTGCAATGCACGGGTTGTACGTTTTTAAAAATGAAAGGACAGAAAAAAATAATAATAATAACAATTAGTGGATGTATAAATGATGTAAAAAAAAAAAAAAAAAAAAAAAAAAAAACCCTTCTATAAAGCTTTAAAAGAAAAAGGAAATCATTGAGAGACCATTTACATTTTACAACAACACAAATACTCAAGTCATTTTTCCATGTCCTTAGGCCTTATCCTTGCATAATTGCATTCTCAAAAGTAACTTTATTTAAAATACTTTCAAAGAGAGAAGTTTGAGAAATTACACTAACTAATTTTCTTCTCCTCATTGAATTAACTAATTGGCTATCCAAAATAAAAAAACGTTCATCAAATCATGGTTATCATTAAATTTAGAATTTTATAAAGTGTAATCCTTATAAATTGAAACATATTAAATAGTTGTACTTATAGATGTAGTATAAAACGAAAGGAACTATAAATATTTTTTTTGACTATATAATCATTCAAAAAAACATTTTATTTTTATTTTTATATATTTTTAGTTTTTTTTGTACCACATCAGTTTGTAAAAGTATTTTTTGTAAAATGTGTTTGTAAGCTTAGCATTCCTCAAACCCACCATAAAAGCCTAATTGTAACAATCTTATAAGTACCTAAATGAGTCTTGTAAATATTCCTGATTATCAAAATAACACATTATCACACACATCATATTTCTTATATTAACTATTAGGCTACCCAAAAATTAATTTGATATAACCTCATAAAAATTTTGAAGGTAAAAATCATAATCTATTATAAAAACTCTAAAAGTCAATGTCGTCAATCAATTCTTTATTCTATGCTTTATTTTTTCCTACGCAATGTTCTTGATCAAACAATATTTATATATATAATGAACAGCAGCGTAAACTAAAAAATCGTCATACCTCGTATAAAAAACAATGATAGAAAACTCTCTCACCATTATTTCCCTTAATTCATTCTAAAATTTACAAAAAGGGAAAATTAAGCAATTAGAATTAAACAAAATATATAAATTAGAATAGAAGATAAAGACAAAAATCGAAAAGATAGAACAGGAACACAAAATATAAAGTCAAACAGAAAATGAAAAATACTAATATAATAGAAAAGAGTTGTCGCTGTATACTTTTTTTTTCCTCTAATAAAACCTTTAAAGCCAATGATAACAATCAATTAAGCACCTAAACAATGTGCATTAAACATAGGAAAAAAACTATCAATGTACAATATCCTAAACTAAAAAATCGTCATATCTATTATCAAAAAGACCAATAGAAAACTCTATAACCTGCGACATGCGCGGGTTTTTACAAATTATATATTCACACAAAAGCATATATGTGTCAAACATAATAGATAATCTACAAATTGGATAAGAACAATTTAAGTTATTATATCATAATGCTATGTTTTTTACTTAAAAGTGAAAAATTGGCATCAATCTTAATTTCAATTTAACCAAAAATGAAAAATAGGAATGCATTTTAAAACAACCTTAAAGCATATCAATTATAGATCTGCCATGTTAATTATTTTACCTAAAGAGTGCGATACAAACAAAATGTATTGTTAGAAATTAATGCTAGAAAAAAAAGTAATAAACCTAAATAAAAATTAAGAAGAATAATGAAAAAAAGAAGAAGAAGAAGAAATCACTTGCATTTAATTACAAACATGATTTATATATATAAAAGTTAAGATAAATATAACAATAGTTTCAATAACATTGTTTTGAATCATATTTCAACTAAATAATATAACTATATAACAATTCATTTTATTAATTGTAACATTTATACAGCAAGGAAATATAGAGAAAAACGTACACTAATAACATTAAGCAATTAATGCAACAAAACAAAATAAAGGTATTAACTAAAAATTCCAGAAAAATAATGGCTATACCTCTAGGTGTATTGTAAATTATTTCCAAAAGAAATAAAAAGCAATCACCTGTATTCTATATTTACAAACATGATAAATTAGGATAATTTGAAGAAAAAAAAATCAAGACAAATATTACAATAGTTTCAGTGACATTGTTTTTGAACAGTTTGTGTAAATATTTGTAGTTAAATGAATTGCAATTGCAAATATGATTTTTTGTTAGTATGTGTTTATACATTTAAAAAAAAAAATGAAAAAATATTGAAATCAAAACAAACTTAAAAACGTTTGAAGTGTAAAAAAATTGTACAAACAGAATCAAATCTAAATTTTGAAATAGTTTGAACAGGAGGACGATCTAGAAACAAAATATTGAAATCAAAACAAACTGAAAAACATTAGGAGAGAACAAAAATTTTACAAACGTAATTAAATCTAATTTTATAAATATTTTGAGCAGGAGAAGAAAAACATTTGGAGAGAACAAAAATTGTACAAACCTAATTAAATTTAATTTTTGAAATATTTTGAACAGAAAGATGATCTAGAAACAAACTAAAAAAAGTTTGGAGAGAAAAAAAATTGTACAAATTAAATGGAACCTTTTTTTTTTTTCAAGAAGCACAAAAAGAAAAAGAAAGATAAGAAAACTTTGTTGACGAAAATAATTTTCTGTTCGTTTGTTGTAGTATGTGATGTTTTAAACTGTAAAGACGGTTAGTTTATCACCTTCAATGGAAGGGGAAGCCATGTTTGAGTGAAAGTGAAACAAAATATTGAAATCAAAACAAACTGAAAAACATTTGGAGAGAACAAAAAATGTACTAACGTAATTAAATCTGATTTTTGAAATATTTTGAAGAGGAGGAGAAAACCATTTGGAGATAACAAAAATTGTACAAACGTAATTAAATCTGATTTTTGAAATATTTTGAACAGGAGGACAATCTAGAAACAAACTGAAAAACGTTTGGAGAGAAAAAAAAATTGTGCAAATTAAACGAACATTTTTTTTTTCTCAAGAAGCACAAAAAGAAAAAGAAAGAGAAGAGAACCTTGTTGACGAAGATGATTTTCTTTTCTTTGTTGTCGTATGTGATGTTTTAAAATGTAAAGACGGTTAGTTTATCAAGTTTAATGGAAGGGGAAACAGTGTTTGAGTGAAAGTGTGAAACATGACAACTTTTGATTGTTTTTAACTTAAAATAACACTTTGTAGCATTTTAAAACCCCACATGTCGCAATTTTATGCCCTTCTACTAAAAACTCCCCTATTCTATATAGAAGATTAGATTATATATGATATTAGAGATTTGATATTAGATTATATTAGATATTAGATAACGTGTGGATAAATAATGTTTGATGGCAGTTGAGATTGATTATTATAATGTGGATAAATAATTTTATGCCCTTCTACTAAAAACTCCCTTATTCTATATAGAAGATTAGATTATATATGATATTAGAGATTTGATATTAGATTATATTAGATATTAGATAACGTGTGGATAAATAATGTTTGATGGCAGTTGAGATTGAGAAAGAGGGTAGTTTGAAAAAAACACGTGTTTTGATTTTAAATAGAATGACACATGTCATAATATTAGCTTATTCTACTTAAAACTTTAAAAAATTCAAACGCACAGTTTCATTTAATATAATGATTTGTCAGATAAATAGAATGCCACATGTCAAACTCTTAGACTCTCCCATCTAAAACTCTCCTATTATATATTATATTAGATTAGATTTGTGTATTAATATCCTATTTCTCAAATCCCATAGCTGCAAAGATCGATCTTGGTAGTTGCTCCTCTCCTTGCTATAATCGCCTTTCTTAGCCAAACCGGAACAGAAACTGCTGTAACTAATTACCACTACCATGATTGCCCATACACAACGACTTTGGCCTCTAATGCCAACATGTTAAATTATTACTTATTTTACAAGTTTAATTAGTACTCCACAGCAAATTTTTTTACTAAAAAATCTGCTCAGATGTTGACCGAACTAACCAATTTGAACGTTCTTAATTATTACGTTTTCCTAACGACGAAGATAAAATATGCTGACCTTCTTTATTGAGTAGCGCTTGTGAGTTGTGAATCATCCCTTGACGTAAAGAGTAGAGGTGTTATTTATTAGAGCAATCAACTTATTCAATGCCCCTCAACTCCAAAAATACAAGGCATTAAAATCCATAGCTGAAAGGCCAGAGGCAAGAAGTTGGTAATGATAATTGATAACAATGGGCTCACCTGGCTTCAATCTCTGCGCGACGACCCTTTTTGTTCTCTCCATTCTGATTAGCTTCTTCCTTAGCCAAACCGGAACAGAAGCTGTTCCAATTTACGTCTACCATTTCTGCCCAAACACAACCACTTTCACCACCAACAGCACCTACAAATCCAACCTCAATCGCCTCCTCGCCTCCCTCACCTCCAACGCCAACCGCAGCACGGGGTTCTACAACACCACAGTGTCGTCCGGGAACTCCGTCGACACGGTCTACGGCCTCTTCCTCTGCCGGGGCGATCTCACTGCCAACGCCTGCCGAGACTGCGCTGCCTATGCAACCAAAGACGTGGTGGATCGCTGCCCCAATGAGAAAGTGGCCGTGGCTGGGTACGACGAGTGTATGTTACGGTACTCAAATCAGGATATCTTCTCCCGCATGGTCACCGACCCTAAAATTCTCCTGACGAACGTACAGAATATATCCGAGCAAAACCGGTTTGCCCTGCTGGTGAGGACAACGATGAACGATTTGGCAAGTGAGGTTTCAAATGTTGGGTCTGGGGCCAAGAAGTTTGGGACAAAAGAAGCGAATTTCACAGCGTTGCAAACGCTGTACACCCTTGCCCAGTGCACGCCGGACCTGTCGGGTTCCGATTGCAATATGTGTCTCCAGATAGCGATATCGAATGTGGTGAATTGTTGCGGGGGAAAGCTAGGGGCCAGAGCTCTGTTTCCTAGCTGTAACGCTAGGTTTGAAACTGTCCCGTTTTACCAGTCAGTAGCAACTGTTCCTCCACCTCCTGGATCAGTAGCAGCACCTGTTCCTCCACCTCCTGGATCAGTATCAACACCCAAAGGTAAAGTTTTTTCCTTCTCTTTTCTTTTCTCTTTTTAGGATATATATTTGGCGTTGAAAAATTGACATAGATGAATGCTGGAGACTAGAGTGAGCTCTTGAGCATGAGTAGCATTTTCTCCTGTTTTTTTTTTTTCTTGGTGTTTTACTGCTTTCTCTCCTTTCTTTTTCTTAAATTTAGTGACTTTTCCGGTTTTTTATTCAAAAGATTTTGGCTGTTGAAAGTATGACTGCTCTTTGATCTTAATTATTGATACTGTGGTGTTTTGTTAAACCATTTTCATATTGCAGCCGACTTGAATTGATGTAAAAAAATAGTGAAAATATTTTGATGTTAATTTTTTATAAAAATATAAGTAATTAGTATTAATGGGAGAAAAGGAATTTAAAAAACGGTGCTTGTCTGTGTGTTTCCTGAGAAGATAGAAAAAGAGCTAGGATTTGGGGCCTGGGGGGAAGTATGACTTTGTACGAGCCATTCGCATTTTACAAGATTGGGAAAATTAGGTACAATCACTCATGCAAGATGTGAAAGTCCGACAAAGTAGGTTAATTATTGAAAGTGAGTCAATAATTAACCTACTTTAAATTTAATGGACTTCTTTGTATCAAGGCAAAGTTCTAAGATAGAATGTGATGCTATCTATATATATTTGGCTTTGTTCATTGCCCTTAGCTACTTTTAGTGTTCTACTTTAGAATATAGGTTACTGTTTTGCCCTTGATAGTTAATTTAAGCGTTTGTCCAAATTAATTAAAGCCTTTTTGGAATTGCGTTAAGAAGTATAAAAAGTATTTTTAATATTTTAAAAGTTGTGCCAAATAAAAAGTTCGTATGTTTGATAAAAAATTTTAAAAGTATTTTTTTTCTCTAAAAATGATCAAAACACACTTTTAAAAAAAAAATTAAAATTAAGTTTTTTCTAAAAGATTTTTTTTTTTTTTTTTTTTTAAAAAAAAGTTTAAACCCTTTACTTCTCAACGCAATCTCTTAATTAAGACAGTCTAATGCATGTTATATTTAATTAGAAGCACTTCTGCTTATAACTCATTTTGCAGTACTCTAGCTTATCAACGAAAGTGAAAATTGTTCATGCAGGAAAAGATACAATCTCAGCGTTGACAATTGTTGCCATTGTCGTTCCGATTTCTGTCTCAATTGTGCTATTTGTTATCGGCTACTGCTTTGTAATTAATAGGAGAGCAAGAAAAAAGTACAATGCTATACAGCAAGAGAATGGTAAACAATACATAATTTGATTTTGTGCATTAATCTTATATTTCCTAATGTTTAACTTCTTGTTACTTACATTTATCGTTTTGTTGTGCAGCTGCTAATAATGATATTACAACCGTAGAGTCCTTGCAATTTGATCTTGCTACAATTGAAATTGCCACCAACAAGTTTTCAGATGATAATAAGCTTGGTGAAGGCGGATTTGGTGTCGTTTACAAGGTACAAAATTCCTTTTCATTGTTGCTTAGTTGTTTTCTTTTTTTAAAAAAAACAAAAAATTGTAAGGATTCTACTTATTTAAGTACACAGAAATATAATTTTTTGCATCAAAATTAAATCTGACATTTTTCTTGCAATTTGATGTTTGGACTATATGAACTTTAAATGGCAAATTGTTATAATGACTGGTTGATGTACATTTTTAGGGTATACTTCCTAATGGACAAGAAATAGCTGTAAAGAGGTTGTCAAGAACTTCTGGACAAGGAAAAGAAGAATTTAAAACTGAGGTTATATTGGTAGCCAAGCTTCAACATAGAAATCTTGTAAGGCTATTGGGATTTTGCTTACAAGGAGAAGAAAAGATAGTTGTCTACGAATTTGTGCCCAACAAAAGCCTTGACTACTTTTTATATGGTTTGTCCCTTATGAACATATGTCTAATTTCTTGTGTGTCATATGAAATGCAAGGATTTGACAATACATTTAAGAAAGGTTCAGCTTACAATTTGGTTTTTTCTTTCCCCAAAGTAAATCGGATGCCATTTGCTTAATTAACTATTAACAAATTTATTAAGTGTAGTTGAACTAAGAAGATATAAATAGTTCATTTGAATTTTAGTTTTCAATTAGATGAATAAGTTCAATATTTATATCTTCTTGAGTTGATTATTCTAACCTGAATATTGAGTTTTGATGAATGTACAGAACCTGCACGTCAAAGACAACTAGATTGGTCAAGCCGTTATAATATTATTGGAGGGATCGCTCGAGGGCTTCTTTATCTTCATGAAGATTCTCGACTTAGAATTATACATCGTGATCTTAAAGCCAGTAACGTTTTGTTAGATGGAGATATGAATGCAAAAATTTCAGATTTTGGTATGGCAAAGATTTTTGGAGTTGATCAAACTCAAGGAAACACCAGTAGAGTTGTTGGCACATAGTAAGTTTTTAATTCTTGCCCATTTTTGCAACTAAAATGATTTTTTTTAAAAGAATTAAAAACATGGTTTTAGAATTAATATAGGTTAATTAATTTTTTTTATTGTACTGACAAATTAACTGCAGGTAAGGGGAAAAGGTTTTTTTTAAAAAGGCCAATCTAATATACTAGAAATTCACTTTAGAGATGCATGCTTTCCACTCTAACCTTCATGGCAGCATGAATGTATCTGTGGATTCATGTTGTTAATTAAATATGTTATGTGCATTGCATTGTTTACATAAGCAAGTGAGCATGACTTTCTTACAAATAATATTGTTGTATCCATGATGCTGGTTTGTAGTGGTTATATGGCTCCAGAATATGCTATGCATGGACAGTTCTCTGTAAAGTCCGACGTGTATAGTTTTGGTGTCCTAATTCTTGAAATCGTAAGTGGCAAGAAAGTCAGTTCTTTCTATCAATCAGATGGTGACGAAGACCTTTTGAGCTTTGTAAGTAGTATGAACCAAATATTCTGATGTTGTTTTCCTATGTTAATGCAAACATCATCACATCCATGTAATATTGTACCATTACTTATCTAATTGGTGCAGGCTTGGAAACACTGGACGGATGGAACGCCCTTGCAAGTGTTGGATCCAAATATGGGAAATTCTTACTCAAGAGATCAAGTCATCAGATGTCTCCATATTGGTGTACTCTCTGTACAGGATGATCCAGCTGAAAGACCCACAATGGCATCCATAGTTCTCATGCTGAACAGTCAATCTGTTTCTTTGCCATCATCACTTCCTCGACAACCAGTATATTTCCTTCATAGTCGAACGGGACAAAAGCCTTTAATGGAGCAAGAGTCAGATCAATCTACAAGCAAATCAATACCAATGTCTGTAAATGAAGTATCTATTACTGAATTATACCCTCGATAATGTTGATAATAAGAACTAGGATCCTTTCCAGTTCAAAAGAACAGAAGAAGAGCTGGTTACTTAAAACATGAGGGTAAAATGATCCAAACAAAAACTAAAATTAGCATTTTGCCCTCATAATAGAAGTAATCGGTTCCTCTCCAATTCTTTTGAACTAGCTAGAGATCATCTAGGTTCGAGTAGTAAGGACTTTACAAGAATTAATAAATGTTTATTAAGTCATTGTACTTGAACTGTGAGTTGGATATTATGAGTATTAATAAAAAATTTGAACTTCATGAATGATAGGGGTGAATGCCAATCAAAGGCTTTGGCTTTTTTCACAGGACGTCAATTAATTTTCATATGAAAGGGTCAAAGGTCCACTCCAACAAATGGTATCAAAGTCAAGGTTGTGGGTTTGAGTTACGGAATGTCACGTTGATGGAATTATTGTTGAGGTGTAATAGTAGCACTATGCTCATGCGAACGGCTCTTATGCCTTGCAGGGTGCGATTTTGAATGCTAGAAAAAGCTTTAACTTTTTTCAATTGATGTCAATTAATTTTCAGATAAGATTGTCAACGGTCTGATCCACCATTGAACGGAGTAATAAGCTTGCAATCCAATATGTATAATTCACCGGAATTTGTAGTCGCTAGAAAAAGAAAGCCTATTTGCATTACCGTGATCATAAGACCTTGGCGATTTAGGACGGCGCGGCTCTCTATGTTCTGATTTGAGTTGGGGTTGGGACTTGGGAGCAAAAACACCATGGAAAAAAGCTCTATGAATTTGAAACGGACAAAATACTTCAGGTCCTCTTCTAGAGTCCAGACTGATCGAATTTACAGCAAATAAGATCCTTAAATTAGGGTGGACAATTTTTAAAACCAAATGCAACTTTAACATAAATTTAATATAAAATTAGTGAATTATGATCGAAAGGCTTAACTCATTTAATTAAATTGAGAAAATTATAGTTGACCTATATAGTTTTATATACATGCATAAACTATTAAATTGAGAAGATTATGGTTGACATATATAGTTTTATATACATGCATAAACTATTGAAAGAGAGTTTGAGCTCATACTTTTTTTTTTTGAACAGAAATCTACAGATTTCATTGATAAAAGATCAAGAGTATAAAACTCTTATAACACAGAGCATCCAGCTCTGAAAAATTATAGCAAAATGTTACGAGGTTACAAAGTCACAAATACAACCATAAATTCTTACAATCAAGTACATATCTATGACTTCAAGCTTCCGTTGTCCCATGTACAACTACAATTAAGGAATAGATCTGTTCCGAGAAGACTAGATCGAGGACATGAGTTGCCCAAATACAAAAAAATAAAAAATAAAAAACAAAAAACCCAAACCAACAAAAAACTAAAAATTCAGCCATAAGAGATAAATCCACACACCGATCTACTCCTCCTCTACCCTAAGGTCAAGAGACAATTCACATCGTCGACCCAAAAGGCCAAGACAAAAAGAATAAAAAAAATCAAAAGAAAAACTAAAAAAAAAAAAAAAAAAAATCTCAACAAGCAGCAGTTAAGGAGCACGGCATCGTAGACATTCTCAGGAAGATACGCCTTGGCTGATGAAGAGATCTAAGTTTGAAAGAACTATATCTAGATCTACAAACTATATCTAAAACACACTCACTAGAAACGGTGACCCGAAGAGACCACGAAGAAGACACTGAGCACTAATACCAGGGAAAAGGGAGGAGGGAAGATCTTCCCTCCGACCTTTTAGTTTGAGCTCATACTTGAGTGAACGTATTAAAGTATTAATTAAATAATTAAATTTACATCTACCTATCAACCTAAATTTTTGAAATAAACAGTAATTTAATATGCAATAACTATCTTTAGAGAGCGATAGCGAGTTTGCCGGGTTGGTGTGGGGGAAAGCGGGCAGAGTTCTCTTTCGTAGTTGTAAGGTTAGGTTTGAAGTTTACCCGTTTTACCGGTCAGTAAACTTTTTCCTTTTCCTAATTTTTTTTATTTTTATTTTTTATTTTGGATCGAAATGACTTTGAAAATTACCATAAATAGATATTGGAATGAGCTCATTGGAGCATGAGTCGCATTTCTTGGGGGGCCATTTCTCTTTTGTTTTTCGGTGTTTTACTGCTTTCTCTCCTAGAATTACCATATATTCTTCAAAACCCGGAAAAAGGCACTAAATTCGCACTAAAAAAAAAAAAATAGTGATTCGCATTTTTTTTTTTAATTGAATTTGGAAAATGTTTATAAGGGAGGATCCTTAATTACCTCTCCGTCACTTGTAATCTGAAAGGAAGAGAGTGGAAAATCTTAAATAACAAAAAATCGAAAAAATGGGTAAACTCCTCAACAATAAACCCAAAACGAAAGAACAATACAAAATTACAAACAAATAATAAAAAATAGGACAAATAAGTGTCATAATCCTCTCAATAGGGCCACATATAATGGTAACAGAAGCAAAATAGGTACCGATTAGATAAAAATGCACATATATATTTCTTAATAAAACAAAAATATCTCTTCAAATTTGAATATATATATATATATATATATATATATATATATATATATATATATTTTTTACTGAAAAAGAAAAAGAAAAAAAGTTTTTTTTCCTACTTAAATTTAGAGTGTGACGTGAATTTCAAAGGAACAATGCTCCACGGCTTGATTTGAATGTGAAAATTGTCCCAGCGCAGCCATCTTTGAATGTAATGGCCCCTAGACTTAATTTTGTCAGTCGTCCCCCGTACGACAAAGGCTTTTATGGCGTGACAGACACAGACACAGACACGCTGATTTTGAAGTTCAAACCCCACAAAACGCTAAAACGACGACCCAACAGGATCTGTTCAAAACTGAAATTTTGCTTTTATTATTTTTGATATTACTGTTAACTTTTTTCTTTGTATAATCGGAAGACATACAAAATTTATAGGATTGCAAATTATTGTACACATGTTTAGCTCGAGGACCCTTTTTAACTTAGTGTTCGGAAGTATTTTTAATTAATCTTTATTTTATTTTATTTTATTTTTTTTTTAATTTTAATTTCAATCTAGAGTGAAAAAAGAAAAATAAAAAATTAAGTGATAGATAATTGGAATGGGCGAAATAGAGAGAAAGGATTTATTAGTTATTATTTTATTATATCTTATGTACGGTTTATAGGATACCAAATGATTTATAATGATGTGATAAAATAATCGCGATGATCATGTTGCAATTAACTCGTAGCGGAGAGTGCGATGTATGAGTAAACTACTAAACTACTAATCTATTATGCCAGTTTGTAAAATAAAATTCTAAATTTTTTATTTTTTATTTTTAGAAGAAATTCATTTTTTATTTTCCACAAACAGGGTTTTTACAAAATCGATTTATATTTATTAAAAATGGGATTATGTGAGATGCATGACTTGACGAATGCTGCGTGATATGCTCGATAGGGTCGCTGATAATGTTATAGACAGTCTTCGTCAGACTACATCAAAGAGTTGGTGACTCTTTGTTTGGTCCCCGCCAGCTGGCTCTTGTCCGGTTCGGATAAACATCCAGTCACTAGCAAAAATAATTAATGGATCCTAATTAATGTTAATTTCTGCATGTATTAATATCCTCTTTCTCAAATCCCATAGCTGCAAAGATCGATCTTGGTAGTTGCTCCTCTCCTTGCTATAATCGCCTTTCTTAGCCAAACCGGAACTGAAATTGCTGCAACTAATTACCACTACCATGATTGCCCAAACACAACGACTTTGGCCTCTAATGCCAACATGTTAAATTATTATTTATTTTCAAAGTTTAATTAGTACTCTACAGCAAAATTTTTTACTAAAAAATCTGCTCAGATGTTGACCGAACTAACCAATTTGAACGTTCTTGATTATTACGTTTTCCTAACGACGAAGATAAAATATGCTGACCTTCTTTATTGAGTAGCGCTTGTGAGATGTGAATCATCCCTTGACGTAAAGAGTAGAGGTGTTATTTATTAGAGCAATCATCTTATTCAATGCTCCTCAACTCCAAAAATACAAGGCATTAAAATCCTTAGCTGAAAGGCCAGAGGTAGGCCTGTAAATGAGCCGAGCCGGGCCGAGCTTCGGCAAACTCGGACCGGCTCATTAAAACAGACCTAGAATCGAGCCGATCTCGAGCTCGAGCCGAGCTTGTAAACCCCGGCTCAAGACCGACTCGTTAGGGTATTTGACACGCTTAGGATCGCACTCGGGATCGGTAATGCGAATATGCGAGCCGAGTCAAGCCCTCGATTAGCTCGACTCGGCTCGAGCTCGAGATAGAGACTTAAATTTGATGATGGCGAAATCGAGCCCGAGCCTGAACTCGAGCTCGTTTAGAAAGCCTTTTGAGCCTTAAACGGGTAGCTCGGCCCGTTTAACGCTCGTTACTACAATTAAGAATTATATTCAAACACATTTACAGTTCCAAAATTTTTTAAGTTAATTCCAACTGCCAATTACAAATCAGGTAATTCCAAAATGTCAATTACAAATCAGGTAAGATTCACTATAACAAGTTATATCCAAGACAAATTGTCAAATAGTACCAATGTAAAATAATAAAATTCAGGACAAATATAACTTACAAATTACAATAACATTAAAGCAGAAATTAAAAACACCTAAAATTACAAGCTTAGACAATTATATTAGGGCCTTACAAATCAAGCAACTTCAAATTGAAGAAAACAAATTAATCTACAAATAGAAGAATTACAAATCAAATTGAAAAAATTATAAATGACTGAAATGAGTCAAATGACCAAAAGCAAAAATTCATCTAAAGAGACTACTCTTCATCCTGGCCACCAACTATCCACACCAGTCCACTGTCCACACTGCATTCAATGAAGAAAAAAAATGTGTTAGATGTTTTTAACTCCCTTGCAAGATGTCAAGGGAGTTTTATCACTTAAGATTGGAGTAATTAGTAAGTATTCAAAACTGAGATGAGTAAATGCACATAAAAATTAAACAATGGAAAATGAGGATATCAGGAAACAGTATGTGTGATGTGTTCCACTTGCAGTTGACACTGACCAGCCTGGCCGTGACCCACACCCACACTGCAATCCATGTAAAATAGTACCAATGTAAAATTCAGGACAAATATAACTTACAAATTACAATAGTATTAAAGCAGAAATTAAAAACACCTAAAATTACAAGCTTAGACAATTATATTAGGGCCTTACAAATCTAGCAACTTAAAATTTAAGAAAACAAGTAATCTCAACAGATAGCAGCAGCATAAAACAAATTAGAAATTGAGTCACAAGACACAAACATATAGCAGAAGCAGTAACATAAACCAGTGCATCAGGTAATTTTCCAAGTTAATTCCAACTGCCAATTACAAATCAGGTAAGATTCACTATAAGTCTATAACAAGTTATATCCAAGACAAATTGTCAAATAGTACCAATGTAAAATTCAGGACAAATATAACTTACAAATTACAATAGCATTAAAGCAGAAATTAAAAACACCTAAAATTACAAGCTTAGACAATTATATTCGGGGCTTACAAATCAAACAACTTCAAATTGAAAAAAACAAGTAATCTCAACAGATAGCAGCAGCATAAAACAAATTAGAAATTGAGTCACAAGCCACAAACATATAGCAGAAGCAGTAACATAAACCAGTGCATCAGGTAATTTTCCAAGTTAATTCCAACTGTCAATTACAAATCAGGTAATTCCAAATGCCAATTACAAATTAGGTAAGATTCACTATGAGTCTATAACAAGTTATATCCAAGACAAATTGTCAAATAGTACCAATGTAAAATTCAGGACAAATATAACTTACAAATTACAATAGCATTAAAGCAGAAATTAAAAACACCTAAAATTACAAGCTTAGACAATTATATTAGGGCCTTACAAATCAAACAACTTCAAATTGAAAAAAACAAGTAATCTCAACAGATAGCAGCAGCATAAAACAAATTAGAAATTGAGTCACAAGTGACAAGCCACAACTAATCTCAACAGATAGTAACCACAGAATCATAAACAGAAATAAACAGAAATATTTCAACTAATTTTTCTGTTTTCTGTTTAAGGCCTTATAAACGAGTACATCACAACTATTCTCAACAGATAGCAACCACAGAATCATAAGCATAATTGCATAATTGCATAAACCAGTGTATGATGTCTATCCAACTAATCACAACTCAGTAGCATAAAGAAATAAATATGATATTTATAAGCACATTTTTTAGATATTTTCAGGTATATAAAATGCAACAACTTAAAAATACCAAACTAGTAGTAGTAACAAGCATATGAAAATGTGGCAGCTTTTAACGAAGTTTCTTAAAAGCGGAGACAAGGAGCCAATGAATGAATAATCACTGCAAACACAAACAAACCAAAAATATTGTTAGCAAATTTTTATTCCCTTGCATCTAGTTAGTCAAAGACACAAAGTCTTTGACCTTTAATAAACGAGTCAAGGGAGGTCCAAATAATCAAATTTTCAAATAAAATTATTGCTGCAAAATGAAAACAATTAAATGAACAAGGAAGAAAGATATCACCTCAACATGCTCAAATGATCAAGAGAGTTTCCAACAAAAGTACAATATGGCACATTGGCACTTAAACATTTCAAAATAAAACATAGTTAACAAAATACAGACTTAATAAGCAAAGGGAGACCGAATCCAAACATTTCAAAATAAAACATAGTTATCAAAATACAGACTTAATAAGCAAATGGAGACTGAAACCAAAAATGAAGTGTTCAAATTACAGACTTAAAGAAGTAAAGGACTGGAATAGATTGTAAATTGTAATAGTAATACACTCCCTGTCTGAAATTCTGCATCACATCACATTCAGGTAGTTGAAGTTGAAGTTGTAGGCAACTCCACTTCAACCAATTTCTACAAAAACAAACACAAATTTAATATGGCGAATTCATACATAAATAAAATTTAGTAAAACTCTAAATAGTCTAAATACATAAATTGGAAACAAAACTTACATCACCAGCAGATTTGCTCTTGATGCCATGAAGTGCTCTCACCCAATCTGAACCACATAAGAGCATCTGAACAGTGTCAGGGAATAATGATGCTCTATGAGGTTCAATAACCCTACCACCAGCACTGAAGGAGGATTCAGAAGCAACTGTACTTATGGGAACAGCCAAGATATCCTTTGCCATTCTAGACAATATACGGTACTTCAAGGCATTGCATTTCCACCATGCCAAAGCATCAAAATTTGTTTCCATATATACTCCATTCTCATTCTTACCACAAATGTAAACATCCTCTTCAAGATAAACATCCAAATCTGTTTTAATGGGCCGGATGATGTCACTACTTCTTATATGGTCAGCAAACCTTGATCGACCTTCAGAAATTTTGGACACCACATCTCCAACAATTGCACTTGAGGAAGAACAAGAAGGAACATTTACTTGGGCAAGTTGGGCAGTTTCTTGCAATATACAAGCCGTATGGGCAGAAACATACGACTCAAATAACTCTTTCAGAATTGCCAACACATTGTTAATGTGACTACAAGCTTCGGTCAAAGGATAGATGATAGGGAAACAGAAATTGATCAACTTCATCTTGTATCTAGGATCCAAGACAGCAGCTATGGACATCAACAAATTGCTATCACCCCAATACTTATCAAATTTGTCAATCATCCTACTTGCCATTGACCTCATGTACTCATTCCTATCATCACACTTGATCATCAAAACTTCTTTCATCCTCCAAACCTCAGGTAAATACAGATTTGCAGTAGGGTACTCACTACCAGAAACAACATTGGTTACATCATTGAAAACTGACAAAACCTGGTTCACATTACCCACCATTTCCCACTGTTCTGGAGTTACAACCCACTGAAATGCTTGCTCAACTCTATGGTACCTAGGGAACACTTCTTTAAACTTAATTGCAGTGTCCAACATTAAATAGGTGCTGTTCCAACGTGTCGGGACATCTAAAATCAGCTTCTTACAGGGTAAATGCAATCTCTTTGCTATCTCACTAAACACATTCAACCTACTTTCAGACGCCACAATATATTTTATCCCCTGCCTAACATCATCTATAATACCCCTAATTTCAGCAAGCCCAGATTGCACCAACAAGTTTGTAATGTGTGCACAACACCTAACATGAAACAACCTACCCCCAACCAACAAAGCATTCTTCAACTCAAAATCATCTTTTATAATTCTAATTGCAGAATCATTAGCTGAAGCATTATCAACAGTAATGGTATGAATTTTATCCTCTATCCCCCAATCAGAAAAACAATTCCTTAATGCATCAGCAATCACAACACCAGAATGTGGAGGAGGTACATTGCAAAAATTTAAAATTCTTTTTTGGAGGCACCAAGTTGAATCCACAAAATGGCAAGTCACCACCATATATGACACTCTTTGACAAGAGGTCCACATATCGGTGGTGATGTTCACCTTGTCAACCAATTTCAAAAGTGTTCTCAGCTTCCTTTTTTTCATTTTGGTAAGTGGTAATGCAATCATTCCTAACGGTTGCACGGCTTATTTTTTTCCAGTAGGGTGTGCAGGCCCTAATGAACTTATTAAAAAGTTCCTGCTCCATCATATTAAAAGGGTACTCGTGAAGTAGCACCATATAAGAAGCAAGTTCCCTAACCCTACTCTCTTTGTAACTAAAACTTGTCAAACTTCCCACACCATCATTGTCACTGCTAGGCTCAAATGACAAAGTACTTTGCTTTTTTGAACTACTAAACTCAATATATCTTACACATGAAGTCAAATGCCTATTTAGGGTTGAGGTAGTACTAGATTTTCCAACAGCAAACAATCTCTTACACCAATTGCATTGTGATTTTTTAACCCCCCCTATTGTAACTGAAACAAAGTCATTCCAGATTTTGGAAGTCTTTTGCCTTTCCCTCTTTCGATATTGTCCATTCTCACTCAGGCCACTTCCATCCCCATCCCCATCCCCAGCCCCTTGGCCCCCATCCCCAGCCGCAGCCGCAGCCGCAGCCCCAACCCCATCACCAGCCCCATCCCCACCAACAGCAGGACAACTAGTGTTAACAGTTGGCTTGGGTTATTTTCGATGCTACGGACTCAACGAATACAGTGTAGGGATCACGATGACGTGTATCATCAAGTACATCAACTTCAATACCTTCCAATTCCATAGACTGACTCGTAATCTCCATAACTGTTAATTAAAAAATTTAATTGATGAGCAACTTCAATCTTTCTATGTTCAAATTTCCAAGATGGCAAAATTTTACACACAAATAATTCATAGTCGTTCTAACCCTAAACAGCAAACAAGAAAATAATTCATAGTTGTTGTATCCCTAAACAGAAAACAGGAAAATAATTCATAGTTGTTCTAACCCTAAACAGAACATAGGAAAATAATTCATAGTTGTTCTAACCCTAAACAGAAGATAGGAAAATAATTCAAAGTTGTTCAAACCCTAAACAGAAAACAGAAAAGATAAGTTGAAATAGTTGTTCTAACCCTAAACAGAAAACATAATGCATTTGTATCCATAGTTGTTCAAACCATAAACAGAAAACAGAAAAAATAAGTTGAAATAGTTGTTCTAACCTTAAACAGAAAACAGAATGCATTTGTATCCATAGTTGTTCAAACCATAAACAGAAAACAGAAAAAATAAGTTGAAATAGTTGTTCTAACCCTAAACAGAAAACAGAATGCATTTGTATCCATAGTTGTTCAAACCCTAAACAGAAAACAGAAAAAATAAGTTGAAATAGTTGTTCTAACCCTAAACAGAAAACAGAATGCATTTGTATCCATAGTTGTTCAAACCATAAACAGAAAACAGAAAAATTTAACATAGCAAGTTTTTTTAAAAACCTCAAGGCTCAAGCAATTTCCAAAATCCAATTCGGATTGTAGCTTGCAAATTCGATAGACCTTCCTCCCTAAAATTAAGATATTAGAAACATTAGTTTACCAAAGACCAAATTTTGAAACAGCCAAAACATAATAAACAGAATAAATAAAAAAAACTTGCCAAAATTTAAATAGTTAGGAACTAGGGTTCAGGAGAAAAACATAACTTAAATGCAGAAGTCTGAAGAGACTAAGAGAGGCTCTTCAGATTCTCAGAAGTCAGAACTTTTTCTCTTGTTAGCACTTAGCAAGAAGCCAGAGCAAACAAGTTCAAACTTATTCAACTGAACAACCAGAGTGACTTGCATGCATCATAGGTTCATATCGGAGTATAAAAGGGCGATGGGGGGGCGGGTTGGGACTTGGGAATGAATAAAAAAATAAACCTATGATGACAGAAAGCCTAAACTCAATTGCCATTTCTGTCACAGTCAGATCAAGAGCCATCATGTTTGTCTCTGCCGTCGGTATGAGCTAGGGCTTGGAGAAGATAACCTGAAAAATTGAAAATGTCACCAAACAGTTGAATGAATAGACTTACAGAAATTAAAAATTGAAAGAACACAAAAAAAAAAAGGGGATTCGGCTGCGAGATTAGACGGTATAGGACAAAAATTAGTATCCTCTTCTGGTTTGAGTCACGCGATATCCAAGAGAGTTTCTCTCACAAAACTAGTACGATCGCTTAGAACGCCATTAGATCAATATCAGATGATCCATCAACGGCTCGATTGAGAATCTGAAAGGAACGGGTTGTTGGGAGGGGGTTGAGAAGGATTGAATGCGTGCATTCAACTCCCCAACGATGATGGGAGATGCATTGAATGCTCACAGCAGGCTGCATTCAATGGATCATCTCTCTCGCCATCACCCTAGTAATCTAGCCCTAAAACCAGTCCGTCAAACAAGAAACAACTCTCTGGTATTGTCGTAGACTCGTAGTGGTAACTCGAACTCTCGAAGTCTGGAAAGACTGGAATGAAGAGAGAGATAGAGAGCGACGAGGGTGAGTCAGTGAGAGACGAGAGTGACGAGGGTCGACTGTCGAGGACTCGAGGGTGATGGACTGATGGTTTGAAGTTTGAGTGTTTGACTGGTTACTGGTTAGTGTCTTAGTGGTTTCTGGTTTGGTTTAGATTTTAGAAACGCTCCGTTTCAATCCCAACATCCCAGCCGTTAGATTTGCGAAAATATCAAAAATTTTAATAAATGAACGGCTGGATTTGGAGAGAGAATTATTTAATTCGATTTGGGCGTGCCACGTGTCGAAACCTTTAGTTTACCAAAAAATTATTCACATGCGGTCGTTTGTATTTGGATCTGGTGTGCTTATTTAGTACAGTCCGTCGATTCTATAAAAATCATCAAGATTTAATTTCACTCGTTAGATCAAAGCACTCATGCCATGCCTACGGAGCTTGCGATACACCATATAATTCCCACGCGATTAAGTTGATTATACTTAGCTTCCATTAAACCTATCCAACGGCCAATATTTCATCAAAAATTTTGGATGGCTGAGATGGCTTGTGGTCATACCGAGACGACTGGTACACTGTCAGTCTCGATGACCGTGCGTGCGTGCGAGATTACAACCATTGATGAATTCCTCGAGTGCGATGGGGGGTTTTAAGTCGTTCGATCATCTCATCCAGGGGAAGCTTACGAAAATTTGATGCACCCAATAAATCCCACGCGAGAAATGGCCAACAGCTGGCGTCCACTACATGCATCCAATGGCTGAAATTAAATCAAAAACAATTGGACGGTTGTCGTCCATTGCGTGCAAACCAAGACTCTCATAAATGTTGTCAGACCCGTAGACCGTGCGTGCGTGGGGGAGATTTCGAGAGTGAGTGTATCGTCCGCGTGTGTGTGTTGGTGAAACCGCTTTGATACGTTACCCAATAAATAATCTTGACCATTTATGTTAATCATTATTTTATCATTCAATCAAAGCCGTTAGATTAGTGGGCTCATAGTGTTATGTGCAACACTATATAACTCTCACCTTCGTAATGGATTACAGCTATATTTCATTAACTAAATCCAACGGCTCAAATTAAATCACATTGAATCAGACGGCTATGATTAAATATCTAAAATTTCAAAAATTCAAATAATCATAAAAATCTAGTGTGGGTAATTTCAGGTGAGCTCGTCTCTTTAGTTATCCAATAAATCATCTAACCGTTAAAATTAAATACAAATTTATATAAATTAAATCTTAACCGTTCAATTAACTAAAGTGCTAAAGAAACCGTGTGTGCATAGTAGTGTAGTACTACATAGCTATTATTATCATTAATAATTTAATACTAATTTACCAAACGGTTGAGATTCTTAAGAGTTGACATTCTTGGGCTGCTTTGATCCGACTTTGGCTGAAGCAGGGGCGGTTCTTATGGCGATTAATCTGTGCAAATCTCTGGGCTTTCAACGGATCCACTTTGAAGGTGACTCAAGATTGTAGTTGATGGAATAAATGCTTCAGAGGAGGACTGGAGCCAATTAGGAATGTTACTGGAGGATATAAAGGTAGAGCTTAAAGCGATCCCCTATTGGCGGATGTCTTTTATTTGTCGAGAAGGAAATAAAGTGGCGCATACTCTATCGAAAATGGCTATAAAGAATAATGTAACTACCCAGTGGCTTTTTACTATTCCTGATTGTATCACTGAAATCGTTAGGATGGAGTATTCCGCTCCATCCTTGTAAGCTTTATATGAATGAGAGAAGATTCCTATTTCAAAAAAAAAAAAAAAAAGATTATTATTATTATTAATACTAATTAAGTCATTATTATTATTAATACTAAACGGTTGAGATAATGAGATTCTTGAGAGTTGAGATTATTATTATTATTAATACTAATTAAGTCATTATTATTAATACTAAACGGTTGAGAATCTTGAGAGTTGAGATTATTATTATTATTAATACTAATTATTATTATTAATACTAAACGGTTGAGAATCTTGAGATTAATATTATTATTAATATTATTAATATGATTAATTAATTATTATGAATATGATTATTATTATTATACTATACCCTTGTAACCCTTGATCTTAATTGAACCTGTCATATGTACACACATTAATATGATTATTATTATTATTAATATTATTAATATGATTAATTGATTATTATGAATATGATTATTATTATTATACTATACCCTTGTAACCCTTGATCTTAATTAATTGAACCTATGTACACACATTAATATGATTATTATTATTATTAATATTATTAATATGATTAATTGATTATTATGAATATGATTATTATTATTATACTATACCCTTGTAACCCTTGATCTTAATTGAACCTATGTACACACATTAATATGATTATTATTATTATTAATATTATTAATATGATTAATTGATTATTATGAATATGATTATTATTATTATCCTATACCCTTGTAACCCTTGATCTTAATTGAACCTATGTACACACATTAATATGATTATTATTATTATTAATATTATTAATATGATTAATTGATTATTATGAATATGATTATTATTATTATACTATACCCTTGTAACCCTTGATCTTAATTGAACCTATGTACACACATTAATATGATTATTATTATTATTAATATTATTAATATGATTAATTGATTATTATGAATATGATTATTATTATTATACTATACCCTTGTAACCCTTGATCTTAATTGAACCTATGTACACACATTAATATGATTATTATTATTATTATTAACTTATGAATTAGACATTGGACATTAAACCTATAAATAATAATATAGTCTATACTCTACACTAACTTAGTTATATACTTATACTATACCCTTGATCTTAATCAAATTAATTGTACACACATTAATTGAACCTATGAGATGATAATTATTATTATTATTTTTAACTAATTAATTGGACATTGGACATTAAACCTATAAATAATAACATAGTCTATACTATATACAATGTTAGTTATATACTAATATTGTACCCTTAGATCTTAATCAATTAATTGTACACACATTAATTGAACCTATGAATATGATGATGATTATTGTTATTATTATTTTTATTATTGACTAATTAATTGGGCATTGGACATTAAACCTATAACTAATAACATAGTTTATACTCTATACAATGTTAGTTACATTATTATACCATACCCTTGATCTTAATTAATTAATTGTACACAAATTAATTGAACCTATGAATATGGTTATTATTATTATTGTTATTGTTATTATTAACTTATGAATTTTTTTTTTTTTTTTTTTGCAAATGATTCGTAGATTCTCATTTATACGGAATAACAAGACTAGAGACTAATCTCTGTCATTACAATGTCACAAATGCACTCTGGGATGGACATCATCCAAGTTTTATCTATAACATTGTGGGAGGTTGCTTGAGCCAAACCATGTGCCGCTTTATTTCTTTCCCGACGAACATGGCCAACAATCCAGGTTTGGGTGTATTGGAGAGTAGTTCGCACATCAGCAATGAGTTGACCCCATCTACAATCCAATTTGTCGTTGTTCTGCAGTGCCGAGATCACCACCTGAGTATCTCCTTCCAAGATAACGTTCTTGAAATCCAGTTCTTTTAACAACATCACTCCTGAATTGGAATTGGACATTAAACCTATAAATAATAACATAGTCTATACTATATACAATGTTAGTTATACACTTATACTATAGCCTTATATCTTAATTAGTTAATTGTACACACATTGAACATATGATTATTATTATTATTATTATTATTTTGGAATTGGGCAATGGACATTAAACCTATAAATAATAACATAGTCCATATAATATTAGTTACACTATAGCCTTACATCTTAATTAGTTAATTGTATACATATTGAAGTTATGATTATTATTGATTAATAACATGTTTAATTATTTTGTTAGTTACATTGTCGTGTGGGTTGGGTCGGGTCGGATGACAAAACGGGTCGAGCTCACGAGCCCTAAACAAGTCGGGCGAGCCGGGTAATTTTCGAGCTACACGAGTCAAGCTCACGATCCCTTAACGAGTTTGGGCGAGCCGGGTGATTATCGAGTTAAACGATTCGAGCTCACGATCCCTTAACGAGCACGGGCGAGCCGGGCGATCTCGACTTAAACGAGTCGAACTCACGAGCCCCCATCGAGCTTACTCGAGCGAGTCGGGCATGTGTCACTAGCTAATCGAGCGAGTTTCAGCAGTAACGAGCGAGCTAATACAGTGTCGAGCTCGAACTTGGGTCGAGCTAAGTCGAGCGGGTATCGAGCGATCTGTCGAGTGTGTCGGCTTATTTACAGGCCTAGCAAGAGGCAAGAAGTTGGTGATGATAATTGCTAACAATGGGCTCGCCTGGCTTCAATCTCTGCGCCACGACCCTTTTTGTTCTCTCCATACTGATTAGCTTCTTCCTTAGCCAAACCGGAACAGAAGCTGCTCCAATTTACGTCTACCATGTCTGCCCAAACACAACCACTTTCACCGCCAACAGCACCTACAAATCCAACCTCAATCGCCAACCGCAGCACGGCGTTCTACAACACCACAGTGTCGTCCGGGAACTCCGTCGACACGGTCTCACGCCTCTTCCTCCGCCGGGCGATCTCACCGCCAACGCTGCGAGATCGCGCGCCTATGCAACCAAAGACGTGGTGGATCGCTGCCCCAATGAGAAAGTGGCCGTGGCTGGGTACGACGAGTGTATGTTACGGTACTCAAATCGGATATCTTCTCCGCATGGTCACCGACCTAAAATTCTCCCGACGAACGTCATGAATATATCGGAGCAAAACCGGTTTGCCTCGCTGGTGAGGACAACGATGAACGATTTGGCAAGTGAGGTTTCAAATGTTGGGTTTGTGGTCAAGAAGTTTAGGACAAAAGAAGCGAATTTCACAGTGTTGCAAACGCTGTACACCCTTGCCCAGTGCACGCCGGACCTGTCGGATTCCAATTGCAATACGTGTCTCCAGATAGCGATATCGAATGTGGTGGATTGTTGCGGGGGAAAGCTAGGGGCCAGAGCTCTGTTTCCTAGCTGTAACGCTAGGTTTGAAACTCTCCGCTTTACCGATCAAGAGCAACTGTTCCTCCACCTCTGGATCGAGCAGCACCGCTCCTCCACCTCCGGATCAAGATCAACACCCAAAGGTAAAGTTTTTCCTTCTCTTTTCTTTTCTCTTTTTTAGGATATATATTTGGCGTTGAAAAATTGACATAGATGAATGCTGGAGACTAGAGTGAGCTCTTGAGCATGAGTAGCATTTTCTCCTGTTTTTTTTTTTTTTTTTTTTTGTGTTTTACTGCTTTCTCTCCTTTCTTTTCTTAAATTTAGTGACTTTTCCGGTTTTTTATTCAAAAGATTTTGGCTGTTGAAAGTATGACTGCTCTTTGATCTTAATTATTGATACTGTGGTGTTTTGTTAAACCATTTTCATATTGCAGCCGACTTGAATTGATGAAAAAAAAAAAAAAAGTGAAAATATTTTGTTGTTAATTTTTTTTATAAAAATATAAGTAGATAGTATTAATGGGAGAAAAAGGAATTTAAAAAACGGTGCTTGTCTGTGTGTTTCCTGAGAAGATAGAAAAAGAGCTAGGATTTGGGGCCTGGGGGGAAGTATGACTTTGTACGAGCCATTCGCATTTTACAAGATTGGGAAAATTAGGTACAATCACTCATGCAAGATGTGAAAGTCCGACAAAGTAGGTTAATTATTGAAAGTGAGTCAATAATTAACCTACTTTAAATTTAATGGACTTCTTTGTATCAAGGCAAAGTTCTAAGATAGAATGTGATGCTATCTATATATATTTGGCTTTGTTCATTGCCCTTAGCTACTTTTAGTGTTCTAAATTAGAACATAGGTTACTGTTTTGCCCTTGATAGTTAATTTAAGCGTTTGTCCAAATTAATTAAAGCCTTTTTGGAATTGCGTTAAGAAGTATAAAAAATATTTTTAATATTTTAAAAGTTGTGCCAAACAAAAAGTTCGTATGTTTGATAAAAAATTTTAAAAGTATTTTTTTTTCTCTATCAATGGTCAAAACACACTTTTAAAAAAAAAATTAAAATTAAGTTTTTTCTAAAAGATTTTTTTTTAAAAAAAAAAAAACTTTAAACCCTTTACTTCTCAACGCAATCTCTTAATTAAGACAGTCTAATGCATGTTATATTTAATTAGAAGCACTTCTGCTTATAACTCATTTTGCACTCTAGCTTATCAACGAAAGTGAAAATTGTTGATGCAGGAAAAGATACAATCTCAGCGTTGACAATTGTTGCCATTGTCGTTCCGATTTCTGTCTCAATTGTGCTATTTGTTATCGGCTACTGCTTTGTAATTAATAGGAGAGCAAGAAAAAAGTACAATGCTATACAGCAGGAGAATGGTAAACAATACATAATTTGATTTTGTGCATTAATCTTATATTTCCTAATGTTTAACTTCTTGTTACTTACATTTATCGTTTTGTTGTGCAGCTGCTAATAATGATATTACAACCGTAGAGTCCTTGCAATTTGATCTTGCTACAATTGAAATTGCCACCAAGAAGTTTTCAGATGATAATAAGCTTGGTGAAGGCGGATTTGGTGTCGTTTACAAGGTACGAAATTCCTTTTCATTGTTGCTTAGTTGTTGTTTTTTTTTTTTTTTTTTAAAAAAAAAAAAAAAAAAAAATTGTAAGGATTCTACTTATTTAAGTACACAGAAATATAATTTTTTGCATCAAAATTAAATCTGACATTTTTCTTGCAATTTGATGTTTGGACTATATGAACTTTAAATGGCAAATTGTTATAATGACTAGTTGATGTACATTTTTAGGGTATACTTCTTAATGGACAAGAAATAGCTGTAAAGAGGTTGTCAAGAACTTCTTGACAAGGAAAAGAAGAATTTAAAACTGAGGTTATATTGGTAGCCAAGCTTCAACATAGAAATCTTGTAAGGCTATTGGGATTTTGCTTACAAGGAGAAGAAAAGATAGTTGTCTACGAATTTGTGCCCAACAAAAGCCTTGACTACTTTTTATATGGTTTGTCCCTTATGAACATATGTCTAATTTCTTGTGTGTCATATGAAATGCAAGGAAGGATTTGACAATACATTTAAGAAAGGTTCAGCTTACAATTTGGTTTTTTCTTTCCCCCAAGTAAATCGGATGCCATTTGCTTAATTAACTATTAACAAATTTATTAAGTGTAGTTGAACTAACAAGAGATAAATAGTTCATTTGAATTTTAGTTTTCAATTAGATGAATAAGTTCAATATTTATATCTTCTTGAGTTGATTATTCTAACCTGAATATTGAGTTTTGATGAATGTATAGAACCTGCACGTCAAAGACAACTAGATTGGTCAAGCCGTTATAATATTATTGGAGGGATCGCTCGAGGGCTTCTTTATCTTCATGAAGATTCTCGACTTAGAATTATACATCGTGATCTTAAAGCCAGTAACATTTTGTTAGATGGAGATATGAATGCAAAAATTTCAGATTTTGGTATGGCAAAGATTTTTGGACTTGATCAAACTCAAGGAAACGCCAGTAGAGTTGTTGGCACATAGTAAGTTTTTAATTCTTGCCCATTTTTGCAACTAAAATGATTTTTTTTAAAAGAATTAAAAACATGGTTTTAGAATTAATATAGGTTAATTAATTTTTTTTATTGTACTGACAAATTAACTGCAGGTAAGGGGAAAAGGTTTTTTTAAAAAAGGCCAATCTAATATACTAGAAATTCACTTTAGAGATGCATGCTTTTCACTCTAACCTTCATGGCAGCATGAATGTATATGTGGATTCATGTTGTTAATTAAATATGTTATGTGCATTGCATTGTTTACATAAGCAAGTGAGCATGACTTACAATTAATATTGCCATCCATGATGCCGGTTTGCAGTGGTTACATGGCTTCAGAATATGCTTTGCATGGACAGTTCTCTGTAAAGTCCGACGTGTACAGTTTTGATGTCCTAATTCTTGAAATTGTAAGTGGCAAAAAAGTTAGTTCTTTCTATCAATCAGATGGTGACGGAGACCTTTTGAGCTATGTGAGTAATATGAACCAAATATTCTGATTTTGTTTTCCTATGTTAATGCAAACATCATCACATCCATGTAATATTGTAACATTACTTGTCCAATTGGTGCAGGCCTGGAAACACTGGACGGATGGAACGCCATTGGAAGTGTTGGATCCAAATATGAGAAATTCTTACTCAAGAGATCAAGTCATCAGATGTCTCCATATTGGTGTCCTCTCTATACAGGACGATCCAGCTGAAAGACCCACAATGGCATCCATAGTTCTCATGCTTAACAGTCAATCCGTTTCTTTGCCATCATCACTTCCTCGACAACCAGCATATTTCCTTCATAGTCGAACGAGACAAAAGCCTTTAATGGAGCAAGAGTCGGATCAATCTACAAGCAAATCAATACCATTGTCTATAAATGAAGCATCCATTACTGAATTATACCCTCGATAGTGTGGGTAGTAAGAACTAGGATTCTCTCCAGTTCAAAAGAATAGAAGAAGAGCCAATTACTTAAACTATATATATGAGGATAAAATGGTTCAAACAAAAAGTGAAATTTCCATTTTATCATCATAATATAAGTAATCGGTTCCTCTCCAGTTCTTTTGAACTAGAGATGATCCGGGTCTGGGTAGTAAGGGCTTTAAGAGAATTAATAAATGTTTATTAAGTCATTATACTTGAACCGTGAGTCGGATATTATGAGTATTAATAAAGAATTTGAACTTCGTGAATGATAGGGGTGAATGCCAATCAAAGGCTTTGGCTTTTTTCACTCGACGTCAATTAATTTTCATATGAGATAGTCAAAGGTTCGCTCCAACAAATAGTATCAAAGTCAAGGTTGTGGGTTTGACTAGTCGCAGAGCGTCATGTTGATGGAATGATTGTTGAGGTGCAATAGAAGCACTCTGCTAATGCAAACGGCTCTTATGCCTTGCAGGGTGCGATTTTAAATGTCATAAATTTTTTTAACTTTATTCACTTGATGCCAATTGATTTTTAGATGAGATTGTCAAAAGTCCGATCCAACATTAAACGGAGTAATAAGCTTGCAATACAATATATATAATTCACCAGATAAGATTTTTATTTTTTATTTTTTTCAATTTGTAGTCGCTAAAAACAATAAAGCCTATTTGCATGCATTACCGTGATCATAAGACCTTGGTGATTTGGGAAGGAGACCGTAACACGCGTTTTTTCCATGCGAGTGCGAAGCAGCGTCGCCACCAAAACCAGCTGGACAGTATTAAAGATGAGGAGGGACGGTTTTGGGAATCTCAGGAGGATATAGAGGCAGCATTTACAGCTTACTATACTAAGTTATTCACGTCTGAAGGGGTAGAAAACATGCATGGGTGCTTACGGGCACTTTCCAAACGTGTCTCGGACGAAATGAACAGTGCACTATTGGCTGAATTTACTGCAGAAGAGGTCTGTAAAGCAATCCATCAAATGTCACCTTTGAAAAGCCCAGGTCCGGATGGATTCACGGCAAGTTTTTTTCAACAAAATTGGACAACTGTGGGAGTTGAGGTGTGTAATTCTGTTCTTGCTATTTTAAATTCTGGAATAATGGATGCAGATTTAAATTTCACTTATATTGCTCTTATTCCAAAGCTCAACAATCCCGTGTGTGTTAACGAATTCCGCCCTATAAGCCTGTGTAATGTCTTGTACAAGATTGTTTCTAAGGTGTTAGCAAATAGGTTGAAGATTATCCTCCCAGATATAATCTCTCCAACCCAAAGTGCTTTTATTCCGGGCCGCTTAATTACAGACAACATCTTAGTAGCCTATGAAACATTACATACAATGCAAACTCGTATGTGGGGAAAAGAGGGTTATATGGCGATTAAATTGGATATGAGCAAAGCCTATGACCGAGTAGAGTGGGCTTTTTTGGAAAGTGTCATGCTTAGACTGGGCTTTGCAGAAAAATGGGTAGAACTCATCATGATGTGTGTTAGGTCTGCAAATTATGCTATCCTAGTGAATGGTAGTCCGACGGGACGTTTTTTTCCTACTAGAGGTATTAGGCAAGGGGACCCTATATCTCCTTACCTTTTCCTCTTGTGTGCCGAGGCGCTTAGCTCTCTCCTTGATCGAGCTGACAGGAAAGGATATCTTAGAGGTGTGCCAACCTCAAAAAAGGTCCCCAGATTAACCATTTGTTTTTGCAGATGACAGATTTGCTATTCTCAGAGGGCGATCTGAACCACTGGCATCAATTAACAAAAATTTTGGGCATCTATGAAAAAGCCTCTGGGCAAAAGCTGAATAGAGCGAAGACATCGATATTTTTTAGTAGAAATACTGAGATGGCTGTGAAGACAAAAATTATGGAAGCCTCGGGCCTGCCGATCTCCCAACGCTATGATACGTATCTTGGGCTCCCCACAATTGTTGGTAAATCCCGCACGAAGGCATTTGAAGGCATTAAAGATAGAGTTTGGAAGAGATTACAAGACTGGAAATTGAATTTTCTCTCTCAAGCTGGGAAAGAAATTTTATTAAAAGCGGTTATCCAAGCTATCCCCACCTATAGTATGAGCGTTTTCCGCCTTCCTAAAAATTTGTGCAAGGAGATTAATTCTCTTATGCAAAAGTTTTGGTGGGGGCACAAGGAAAATAATAAACGCATCCATTGGATGAGTTGGGAGAAAATGGGGCTATCTAAGGTAGCAGGTGGTATGGGCTTTAGGGATTTGGTGTGTTTCAACAAAGCCCTACTTGCAAAACAATATTGGCGACTTTGGAAGCATCCGGAGAGTTTAACAGCAAAAATCTTGAAAGCAAAGTACTTTTCGAGCAGTTCAATTTTTGAAAGTCGGCTGGGGTCAAAACCGTCATATGCCTGGCGAAGTATCCAGAGTGCAGGAGATTTGATCAAAAATGGCCTGATTTGGAGGATTGGGAATGGGGCTAGTGTTAAAATATGGGGAGACAAGTGGTTGCCGTTGCCTCACACATATATGGTCCATTCGCCGCCCGTTGAGTTCTTGGCAGATGCAAAGGTGAATCAACTTATTGACCAAAATACTCACTGGTGGGACATTTCTTTATTGAACTCTCTATTTAGTCAAGAGGAGGTTAGGGCTATACTATCTCTACCAGTGAGCCTCACTGACCAAGTGGACCAATTAATTTGGAGAGGAACAGAGAAAGGGGACTTTACAGTCCGGAGTGCATACCACCTTGCTGTAGAGATGGAGAACAACAAGAAAGCGGAGGTCTCCTCAAGGAAACAAATTAGTGATTTGTGGCGGACTCTTTGGAAACTGAAGCTCCCTAATGCAGAAAAATCGTTCATGTGGCGTGCATGCCATAACCTACTCTCTACAAAAGAAAATCTTCTTAAGCGGAGAGTGGTGGATGAGCCTTCATGCCCAATCTGTGGGAATGCAGAAGAAACAGTTTATCATATTTTATGGTCTTGTCCCTCCGCTATGGATGTTTGGGGAGTGAGTAGCAAAATTTTCCAGAAGACGGTGGTGGAGGGCCCGGATTTTTTCAAGGTAGCGGAGATATTCCTACAGAAGGGTACAGATGAGGAAAAAATATTGTTTGTGCGACAAGCCCGGAAAATCTGGTTTCGCCGGAACAGCTTTGTATTTCATGGCTTATTTACTCACCCAAATGACTTATTAAAGGAGACCCATAACTCCATTAATGCATTTCAGAAAGCAAATGGGGATGATTGCACAGGGGAACAAACGAGAGCAGGACAGGTTGCTGAAAAGTGGCAAGCTCCAGCGGTGGGTTGGCACAAGGCCAACTGGGATGCAGCACGGGACACTAAGAAAGGACAGCTGGGAGTGGGCATAGTGATACGGGATCAGGTTGGAAGGGTAGTTGCCGCCAAATGTATCCCCATACAGGGCCAACTGGAACCCAACGCAATTGAGGCCTTAGCAGCGTGTCATGCGGTTCGATTCAGCAAAGAAATTGGAGTTTCCCATCTCATCTTGGAGGGAGATGCCATGAATGTGGTTACAGCCGTAAATGCAAAGGAAGTCTCAATGTTCAAACATGGTCAGCTCATAGAGGATTTGAAACAGACTTTAAGGCTTTTTTCTAACTGGGAATGTCGTCATGTTAGTCGAAAGCTCAACAAAGCTGCACATGGCTTGGCCCAAGAGGCTTGTAAACAGCTCATTGGAAAGTCTTGGAATAATTCTATTCCGGGAATTATCCGTGATATTGTTTTGATGGAACAAAATGTTTCCGTCCGATTTTTTCATGATTAATGAGAATTTATGATATTTCTTCAAAAGACCTTGGTGATTTAGGACGGCGCGGCTCTCTATGTTCTGATTTGAGTTGGGGTTGGGAGCAAGAACACCATGGAAAAAAGCTCTATGAATTTGAAACGGACAAAATACTTCAGGTCTTTGTCGATAAAAAAAGAAAACTGGCGATAAAGTCTTCTAGACTGATCGAATTTACTGTAAATAAAGTACTTAAATTAGGGCAGACAATTTTTAAAACCATAGGTACATTTGACACAAATTTAATATAAAATTAGTGAATTATGGTCGAAAGGCTTAACTCGTTTAATTAAATTGAGAAGATTACAGTTGACATGTATAGTTTTATATACATGCATAAACTATTGAATGGGAGTTTGAGCTTATACTTTTTTTTGAACGAAAATTATTTCATTGATAGCATAAAACTCTTACACACAGTCTACACAGAGCATAAAGCTCTGAAAAATCATAACAAAATGTTACGAGGTTACAAAGTCATAAATACAATCATAAATTCTTACAAACAAGTACATATTGCCCCATGTACAACCACAATTAAGAAATAAATCTGCTTCGAGAAGACTAGAGCTAGGACATGGGTAGCCCAAATACGTACAAAAAAACAAAAACCAAAACAACAAAAAAACTAAAAATCCGACCATTAGAGATAAACCTCCACACCAATCTACTCCTCCTCCGCCCTAAGGTCAAGAGACGATTCACATTCTTGACCCGAAGGTTAGGACAAAAAGAATAAAAAAAATCAAAAGAAAAACAAAAAACAAAAAAAACAAAAAATCCCCACAAGTAGCAGCTGAGGAGCACAACATCGTAGAAATCCTCAAGAAGACACGCCTTGGCTGATGAAGAGATCTAAGTTTGAAAGAATTAGATCTAGATCTAGATCTACAAACTAGATCTAAAACGCACCCGCTAGGAACGGAGACCATGAAGAAGACATCGAGCACTGCTACAGGGAAAGGGGAGGAGGGAAGATCTTCCCTCCGACTTTTTAGTTTGAGCTCATACTTGAGTGAAAGTATTAAAGTATTGATTAAATTTACATCTTCCTATCAACTTAAATTTTAGAATAAACATTAATCTAATATGCAATAGCTATCTTTAGAGAGCGATAGCGAGTGTACCGGATTGGTGTGGGGGAAAGCGGGCAGAGTTCTGTTTCCTAGTTGTAAGGTTGGGTTTGAAGTTTACCCGTTTTACCGTCAGTAAACACATCAACGCCAACGCCTTCTACTTGCTAACCATCATCATAAGGTTTCCATAACTGATGCTGAGAAAGAGGAAAAAGGTGGTAACTATAGCTAAGGGAATTAATTGTGTAATGAAATCCAATCTTCATAAGCTGTTTGCATTCTATCGTATGAGCAAATCATGTCTAGATTCAAAGTATGTGGAAGACAAAAGGAAAGCAAGTAATGTGGCATTCAATGCAGTCAAAGACTCAAAGGAAACATTCACATTCAATGCAAAGAAAGGAAACGTTAACCGTTATTTATTTATCGTTATTTTCCTCTTTAATGTTACAATTATTCCTTTATTCTCGCTATTATATTTTATGTATATAAGGGTGTCGTGCACACCATGTAAATTAATTCAAAATTATGTAGCAATACAAACATATATACATCTTGCAATTCAGAATTTTATCTGTACTAGTGTACTCCAGCGCTTGTTCCTCCACCTCACAGAGTCACAGAATCCACATGTAAAGTTTTTTTCCTTTTCCATATATATATATATATATATATATATAAGATAAAAATGACTTTGAAAATCAGCCCGAATAAATACGGGAGTGAGGTCATTGGAGCATGAGTAGCATTTCTTGGGGGGGGTCATTTCTCTTTCCTTTTTCGGTGTTTTAGTGCCTCACTTTTTCTTAAATTTAGTGACTTTTCCGGTTTTTTATTCAAAAAAAAAAAAAAAGATTTTGGCTGATGAAAGTATGACTGCTTTTTAATCTTAATTATGAATTTTTTTAGTACTCTGTGTGAGTGTGTTTTTTCTAACAAGGGAGAAAAAGAGAATTTGGGGCCCGGGGAAGGTATCACTTTGTCCAAGCCATTAACATTTTGCAAGATTGGGAAAATTAGGTAGAAATATCACTCACGCAAGATGTGAGAATCACGACTAGATCAACAAAGTAGATTAATTATTGAAAGTGGGTCAGCTAATGAGTCCAAATACAAACAGATCACATCAATCCACTAGCTAGGTAAGAAATTAGTCATCACAAGTACCAGATCGGTTATTTTCATATTTGCATTGAAGAATATCAATATGGGTTCTATATTCTTCGATCAATAGAGCAAAAATTAGCTAGGAAAACGGGAAAAAGATGAGGTGACCATTAACTTGATTTCGGTGTCGTTTACAATGTACACAATTTGTTTAGCATTTTTATAAAAAACATTCTTAACTTAAAACTATGGGAAAAATACACTTTACCCCTCCTGAAGTTGTACATGCACCTAGGTTGATTTTACCTCCAATGTTTTAATTTTTTCAATTTACCCCCCTCCCCCCAAACTTTAATTTTTTTGCAATTTTGCCATTCTGTTAAAATTGTCTGTTATTTTGTACGGAATCTGCAACACGTGCGCTGCACGTGCAAACCCGCTGAAAATTATTCCTGTAATTCCCTCAACCCCACGCAGTATGAAAAACCCACACATATCCTCCACGTGTTAAAGAAAAAAAAAACACAAAAAAACATAAGAAAAAAAGCCCTACCCCGTCGCTTTCCCCCCAACCCCACGCATATCCTCTATGTGTTAAAAAAAAAAAGACAAAAAACATAAGAACAAAACCCTACCCCGTCGCTTTCCCCCCAACCCCACACAAATCACTTTACACAGCTGTAGTGCCGTATCAAACGAAGTGGTCTAGAATCTTCTACACGGTTGATTCCGTCTTGGTCATCTTCGGAATACCCAAACGAGGTAATCAATGTCTTCTTTAAGTTTGTTTTTTCCCCGAAAGCAATGTTCTTTATCCTTTCTTGTTTGGGTAAACCGATTGTTTTTGTAAAATTGGGATTTGGGTAAATGTTTGTTTGTTTGTGGATTTGTTTAGTGGATTGTGAGAGTACATGGTATTTGGCTCATTTTTTGTGGATTGTTCCTTTATGTGCAATAAAATTTTTTGTTGGGTCGTTGTTTGGTAAAAGACAAAACCCTAGGTAGCGCCATTTTGCTTCCACATGATATTTAATTATTTGGGTAACGTTGGGTGCATGTGGTTTTTTTTTTTTTTTTCCTCAAAAAGCAATGTTCCTTTTCCTGTCTTGTTTGGGTAAACCGATTGTTTTTATGAAATTGGGATTTGGGTAAATGTTTGTTTGTTTGTGGATTTGTTTAGTGGATTTTGAGAGCACATGGTATTTGGCTCATTTTTTGTGGATTGTTCCTTTATGTGCATTAAAATTTTCTGTTGGGTCGTTGTTCGGTAAAAGACAAAACCTTCGGTGGGGCCATTTTGCTTCCACATGATATTTAATTGTTTGGGTAACGTTGGGTGCACGTGAGTTGCAATTTCATTTTAGTGGTCTCATATTAGGTGGGGCCATTTTGCTTCCACATGATATTTAATTGTTTGGGTAACGTTGGGTGCACGTGAGTTGCAATTTCATTTTAGTGGTCTCATATGACTTTGTTGTAACTTTTCCCTACAAACTGTACAGGTGTGTGTTACTTTTGATTAAATATTGGGAAAAATAGTTTAGATGTGTGCGTTACTTTTGATTAAAAATTAGGGAAAATTGTGTAGATGTGTGTGTTACTTTTGATTAAATGTTTTGGGAATGGTTAATGTGTAACACGTTTGGATTAATTATTGAGTTAGTGTTTTAGTTAAGTTATAATTAAATTTAAAGTTAAGTATATATGGTTTATATACTAAAGTTAAGCATATAATTGTTCATTTGTTTAGGGATAAGAGATAATGGGGATTAACTGAAACATATAAAATGTCTTCCTAAATATTTTGTATCTGATTAAATGCTGCATTTTACTTATCCACTTGTAGGATGGGTACTTCCAATTTGGTGTTTGAGGTGCGGTACCGGGGTAAGTTCGATTGGCACTTTGGGCGTGTTTATGTGGGGGGTGAGGTTGCAGTCCACCACGAGAGTTATGACCCTGACAAATTGTCTTATTTTGAGTTGGAAGATATGTTAAAAGAGTATGGATATAGGTCAGGAGACTTGATGTATTTTAAACACCCTGAAAAAGGGTTTAGATGATGGGTTGTACTTGATAACATCTGACCATGATGTTATGTACATGGCTACTTGTCATACTGGTCATTACATTGTGCATTTATATGTACAATCTTTTGTAGAGAGGGAAGGTGGTGAGGGTGATGACGATTATTGTGACGATGATGACGATGATAATGGTGAATGTAGGATCTATTTGAATGACCCCTGGTGGGCAGATAAACTTAGTGACAATGATGATCTATTTGATGTTGATGTGGATGATGGTGACGATGGGGTTGGTCCATCCAAAGGGACTATTAATAGGGATAGGATACACTTTAAAGATGGTAATGGTGCTGGTGCTAGTAGGGATGGTGAGGATGAGGTTGAGGTTGAGGTTGAGGATGAGGATGAGAATGCGGATGAGGTTGAGGATGAGGAGGAGAAACATATTGATGGAAGTCATAAGGTACAAAGTGTCGAAAAAAATGCTTTTTTTTTAAGATGATGAGGAGGATGATGACACTAACTCAGATATGGGTAGAAGTGACATATTAGTGTTACTTATACCTAGTGATGAAAAAGATGAAGCAACATCTCTCCCTACCAATTGTGACTTCCATGTCGTGGACCTAAAGGATCCAACTTTGAAGCTTAAAATGAGATTTTCAAACATACAACAGTTTAGGGAGGCTGTAAAAGAATAGAATGTTAAGAGGGGGAAGGACATCTATTTAAAAAAAAAAAATGAAAGAATGAAGTGTATAGCTGTGTGTAGAGATGATAAGTATCAATACCGAGTGTATGCCCAACAAATGGAGGATGAAGTGTCCATCCAAATTAGGTCTATGCAACCCAAACATGTTTGTGGCAGGAAATACAAGAGTTCAATAGTTAACTCCACTTGAATAGCAAATCAACTGATTAAGAAGTTTAAGGTTCAATCAAACATGCATTTGAAAGTGATACAACATGAGGTGAAGGAATATTGGAGGGTTGATGTGACTCCGAGCATAATGTATCGGGCTAGGAGAAAAGCTGGGAAAAAAATTTATTGTAAATTGAAGGATCAATATGATAGGTTGTGGGACTTCTGTGAGATCTTGAGAAAGACCAATAAGGGTACTTGTATCATGATGAAGGTTGAGAGACCAAACCCTAATTTGCCTTATAAGTTTCAAAGATTATACCTTTCTCTAGATACAATGAAGAAATGATTTATAGAGGGTTGTAGGCCTATAATAGGGGAGGATGGATGCTTCCTTCAAGGTCCATTTAAGGGTCAACTCTTGGCTGCTGTGAGTAGGGATGGCAACAACAACATGTACCCTATTGCATTTGCTGTTGTTGAAGTTAAGACGAAAGACAGTTGGATTTGGTTCTTGGAAACCCTTGTCTCAGATCTTGGGACACATGATCGGCATGTTAGGCTTACATTTATTTCTGACCGACAGAAGGTAAGAATTATTACCTTATTATTTCTTAATCTTTTTTATTTTTTATTTTTAAAAAATAAAATGTTTTGCCTCATTCTAACTATATTGTCTCATATGTTTTATTTTTGTAGGGCCTTATACCTGCATTGAATGAAGTGCTTCCAACGATAGACCACTAGTTTTTTGTTAGGCATCTCTATGCCAACTTTAAAAATGAAGAGCATAAAGGAATAGCATTGATGGAAATGCTATGGGGTGCAACATCTGCTTACACTAAATGAGAGTTTACTGCCTATATGGAGGAGTTGGAGCGAATGAACAAAGATGCCTACGAGTACTTGAACAAGGTGGACCCTAGTTGCTGGTCAAGAGCATGGTTTTGTGAGTATTCTAAGTGTGACCTCCTTGTTAACAACATTTGTGAGTGTTTCAATTCCTATATTCTTAAAGCCCATGACAAACCCATACTGACAATGCTTGAGATGATAAGGAAAAAACGAATGAGAAGGTACCATGCTAAAAGAGAGGGCATTGAGAAATTGATCGGAAAGTTATGTCCTAGGATAGTCACGAAACTGGAAGAAATTGGGATAGCTGCATCAGATTGTGTTGCAGTTTATGCTGGGGAAAACATGTTTGAGGTTACTTGTCCGATTGGGAAACAATTTGTGGTGGGCTTGAGAAGGAAGTTATGTGGTTGTAGGCAATGGGAAATTACCGATATCCTATGTCCTCATGCATTTTGTGCTATACTATATGATTGCGGGGATCCTGAGGATTATGTGGATGAGTGTTATACAATAGAGAGGTACAAGAAGGCATATGCCAATATTATCTACCCAATGCCTAGTGAGGAACAGTGGATCAAGACACAACATGACCATTTGGAATCCCCTATCTCAGGAGTACAGCCGGGTAGACCTAAGAAGCAAAGAAAGATGGGTCTAGATGAGAGTAGAGATCCAAAAAATTCATATAGAATGAGAAAATTTGGAACAAGGATGAGATGCTCTAAGTGTAAGGTTATGGGACATAACAAAATGGCATGTCCAAGCAAAAGGAGTGGGGCATCCAGTTATTAAGGACCTACCACACCTGCATCAAGTGTAAGTTATTTATATAGGAGTTTACGGTCTTTACTTTATGTATTTGTTTTTAATAAATTTTTAATTCTATACTTGTCATAATTGTGTTTTTATTTATTGCTTTTAATTTTTAGTTTCACTTACTTAATAGGCACAAACCGTTGGTTCGAGCAAGAGTACAATGACTAAACTTATACAAAGAAATAGGGGACCACAGAAGGTTAATTGAATAAGTTGTAATTGTAACATTATTTATGATTGTCTATTCAATAATATGTACGTAGTTGACATTTGTTTGTGTTTATTGGTTGATATATGAGGGCAACAAACGCTAGTAACCATGGTAGTCCACAAGTTGGTATCAGTCGTGGTCCAGAAGGTGCTGCCAATGTTTATGTGCTAAAGGTACTTTACTAAGCTGTATTTTTGTGCATATACCTCATCGTACTTTAAATTTGTGTAACATCCTTATTCTTTATTTTTAATATATTCCATACTTTTTTTCCTTAGATGAAGAGTACGATTAGTGATAATGCAGTTGCTATGAGACATGCATATACCTTATCGTACTTTGAATTTGTGTAACATTCTTATTCTTTATTTTTAATATATTCCATACTTTTTTTCCAAAGATGAAGAGTATGATTAGTGATAATGCAGCTGCTATGAGACAAGTTCCACCCCAGGCCCACTTGCTTCAAGGACTTGACAGTCAGACAAGTTGAAGGGAATTTGCCGTAGCATTCCCATAAATATAGGTGTACCTATTCATATTGATCTTACTGGTGAGGTTGCATCCAATCGTGCAGCAACCCAACCCAAAGGCAAACGTATTGTGACAATGATAGAGAAGGGTATTGCAGTCATGAAAGCCAAGAAGAAAAAGATAAAGCCTAATTGGAAACACTATGAACTATTGGATGATAGCTTTTGATGTGAACAAGGTTTTAAAAGGCCTTTTTGATGTAATTTGTGATTTTCTATGTATGTTGAAACTATTTTCCATACTTTTGGAATCAATGGTGTATATGATGATAAAGCCTAATTGAAAACATTATGACTATTTGATGATAGCTTTTTGATGTGAACAAGGTTTTAACCTTTTTCATGTAATTTGTCAATTGACTTGTATTTTGAAATACTTTCATTTATTTTGGTATTATGATAGCCTATTATGATACCAATTAAAAATCAATCTACGTTTAATTGGTAATTTATGGTGTAGCAAGACTTATTTAAAATTTAGTTTTCACTCCTAAACATTAAACAACATAATGTCTAAGCTACATTCATCACATGCATATAATAAGTCATGTTCAAGAGTAGAATTCCTTAATTACACAAATATATCAAACATAACATATTACTACACATTCATTACTTCGTTCAACCTACAAACACGTCATAAAGATATACAACATCAAAATAACATGTCAATTGAAGAAATAAAAAATCACAAAATGATGAATATCGGCCACTGACACCCACACCTCAAGCCAATTTCATTCGACCAACTATGCTTTCATGCAACAGTTTAAAACTAAATCCGAACCAAATGATGCACATGCACAATCCACAAATGACCCACGAACACACTAGCATTGTCTTGCAATTCTTCTTCGTTGCATGGAATATGATTTGTTCAATCTCAGTTTCTTTACGATATCTCGCAATTTCATCAGCCATTATGACTTAAGCTGTTGGGCTTCTTTCTCCAGTTCTGACGTAATCTTCGCTATTTCTTTATCCATTTCAAACTTCACCTTCCCAACTTCACCTTCAACCATCCATTGACATCGTTTGGCTTCTGCCACCAAATGGTTGTTTCTGCTTCAAAAGATTCAATATCATTTTACCATGATCACATGGTTCAGGATCAACCCAGTCAAAGAAACCACATTCTTTGCCAATCTGCAAAATTTTGGGTTGGATTAATCACGAAACCCTAAACCCTAAAAAAAAAAAATTACTCAAAAGAAAAAAGACAAAGGGAACACCCAAAATTAACCTAAAACCTAAAAAACAATGAACATTTGTATTAAAACATTCTTACGTAAACAAATCTCAAACATTTTTTACTAAAACCCTAAAAAAAAAAAAAAATACTCAAAAAAAAAAAAAAAAAAAGACAAAGGGAACACCCAAAATTAACCTAAAACCTAAAGAACAATGAACATTTTTTACTAAACCCCTAAATAAACAAAAAAAATACTCAAAAAAAAAAAAAAAAAAAAAAAAAAAAAAAGACAAACGGAACAAACGGAATACCCAAAATTAACCTAAAACCTAAAGAACAATAAACACTTTTACTAATAAATTCTTACCCAATCATCTCAAACATTTTTTACTAAAATCCCAATAACAATAAACATTTTTACTAAAACATTCTTACCCGATCATCTCAAACATTTTTTACTTACCTTCCAATTTTTGCAACTAATAAACCTCCTACCAAAATTTTCTTTGTTCTGGGCTATTCTCACGACAGTAGGACGCTCACAATAGCAAACCCCGCGAGGTCCAAGTGCGTTTCTTGCCTAACTCTGCGTTGACTCAAAACTTGAAAATTGGCTTGAGAAAGACATCTTTTACCAATCAACGACCCAACAAAAAATTAACATGCACATAAAGGAACAATTCACGAAAAATGAGCCAAATACCATGTGGTCTCACAATCCACTAAACAAATCCACAAACAAACAAACATTTACCCAACTCCCAATTTCAGAAAAACAATCAGTTTACTCAAACAAGAAAGGAAAAGGAACATTGCTTTTGGGGAAACAAAAAACTTAAAGAAGACGTTGATTACCTCGTTTGGGGGTTCCGAAGATGACCAAGACGGAATCAGCCGCGTAGAAGATTCTGGACCACTTCGTTTCTTGGCGATACTACAGCCGTATAAAGTGATTTGTGTGGGGTTGGGGGGAAAGCGACGGGGTAGGGTTTTGTTCTTTTTTTTTTAAGACGTGGAGGATATGTGTGGGGTTAGGAGGAAAGCGAAGGGGTAGGGCTTTTTTTTCTTTTGTTTTTTTGTTTTTTTTTTTCTTTCTTTAACACGTGGAGGATATGTGTGGGTTTTTCATACCACGTGGGGTTGGGGGCATTACAGGAATAATTTTCAGCGGGGTTGCATGTGCATCGCACGTGTTGCAGATTTCGTCCAACATACAGACAATTTTAACATAATGGCAAAATTGCAAAAAAATTAAAGTTTGGGGGGTGGGGGTAAATTGAAAAAATTAAAATATTTGAGGTAAAATCAACAGAGGTGTTCAACTTCAGGGGGGTAAAGTTTATTTTCCCATAAAATTGTATATCGTGATTTTAAAGCCAAATTGCCAATAATGTTTTGTCAAATAGAAATATGAATGCAAAATTTCAAATTTTGGTATAATAAAGATTTTTAGAATTGACACCTCAAGGAAACACATAGTAAGTTTTTAATGTTTGCTAATGTTTGGTTTGCCCATTTCTGCAACCAAAAAGATTTTTGTAAAAGAATTAAAGACATGGTTTTAGAATCAATATAGGTTAATTGATTTTATTTTATTGTACTTACAAATTAACTACTGTAAAGGAAAAGGTTTTTTTTTTCCTCTTTTATATAAAAAAATGCCAATCTAATAAACTAGAAATTCATTATGGTTGACGTACAATCAGCCATGATCATGATAAAATCTTTTCTTTTATATTTTCATTGCCTAAAAACAGATAAAATTTTAATCAAACGACATTGCTTTAATGTTATTTTTGACATTTTTCTAATTTTCATTTTCACTGAAAATATGGATAAATTTCACCCTACATTATTATAAGTGGCAAGAAAGTCAATTCTTTCTATCAGATGGTGAAAGGAGACCTTTTGAGCTATATTACTATTTGAGTAATATGAACCAAATATTCTGATTTTGTTTTCCTATGCTAATGAAAACATCATCACATCCATGTAATATTGTAACATTACTTGTCCAATTGGTGCAAGCTTGGAAACACTAGACGAATGGAACGCCATTGGAAGTGTTGGATCCAAATTTGGGAAATTATTACTCAAGAGATCAAGTCATCAAATGTCTCCATATTGGTGTACTCTTTATATAGGATGATCCAGCTGAAAGACCCCAGCCAGGGGCGGAACCCCCTACCCCAACCCAAACCCCCATGTTTCTCTAAATTTTTTAAAAATGCTCTTAACAAAATTAGAATATGCCTTCCCCAAATTTTTATATTTTTTACTTTTACCTCCCGAAAATTATAAATGCTAGTTCCCCAGATTAACATTCACTCCATTTATTTGCCATCACCTCCAAGACAACCAGCATATTTTCTTTAGTCGAACAGGCTAAAGCCATTAAAGGAGCAGAAGTCAGATCAATATGTGCTGATATGATTGTTTGTCAATGAAGCATCGATTACTGAAGTATACCCTTGATAGTTGAACCGTGAGACCTATAGTATGAGTATTCATAAAGAATTTGAACTTCTGTATTTGAAGAGTGTGTTGGGGTATATTTGCGTCGTATATTTGAACTTCAGCCATTGTTGCAGCTACAACACGCTTTTTGAACTTTTACTGCTGGGGTAAATATTTTCCCAACTTTCATTACCAAATATATATATATATATACTGCCGACAAAGATAATTTGCACATGCTTGACCTTCTTTATTGACTAGCGCTCATGAATGATCCCTTAAATGTTTGTATCTTCCGTAAAGAGTAAGTCCTACTGATCTTATTCAATGGCCCTCACCCCCCGAACAAAAAGCCATTGATACTGATCAATTTTCAACCTCCACGTACATGACGACCCTTTTTGTCCTCTCCTTGCTGATCGCCTTCCTTAGCCCAACCCGAACTGAAGCTGCAGCAACTTACCTCTACCATGATTGCCAAACCGCAGCCAATTTCACCGCCAACAACACCTACCAGTCAAACCTCAATCACCTCCTCGCCTCGCTTTCTTCCAACGCCATAAGCGACACGGGATTCTACAACACCACCGCATCAGCTGGGAACTCCGTTGACACGGTCTACGGCCTCTTCCTTTGCCGGGGTGATCTCCCCGCCGACGCCTGCCAAGAATGCGTTGCCGACGCAACCAAAGACGTGGTCCATCACTGCCCCAATGAGAAAGTGGCCGTGGCTTGGTACGAAGAGTGCATGTTACGCTACTCAAATAAGTATATCTTCTCCCGCATGGTCACCGTCCCTCGCTTTAACATGTCGAACTTAATGAATATATCGGAGCAAAGACGGTTTGACCAGCTGGTGAGGACAACTATGAACGACTTGACAAGTCAGGTTTCAAATGTTGAGTCCGGGGCCAACAAGTTTGGGACGAAAGAAGCCAAGTTCACGGCGTTGCAAACGCTCTACACTCTTGCCCAGTGCACGCCGGATCTGTCGGGTTCCGATTGCAATAGCTGTTTCCAGATAGCGATAGCATATCTACGGGATTGTTGTGGGAAAAAGCAAGGAGGCAGAGTACTGTTTCCTAGTTGTAACGTTAGGTTTGAAGTGTACCTCTTTTACCAGTCACTACCACCTGGTCCTCCACCTACTGGATCAGTAACACCCCACAAAGGTAAAGTTTTTTTTTTTTTTTTTTGCTTTCTAATTCTCTCCTCACTTTTTCCTAAATCTAGGGATTTTGGGACTTTTCCCTCTCTAATTTTTTATTTTTTATTGTAAGATTTTGGCTAAAGGGAGTACGATTAGGAGTGCGAAGATTAACCGTTTACAGCTTATCGATCAGCAACCGATTGCCTACTGACCACCTTAAAACTTGTAACTGACAATTAATCGACTATTTATTAACCAACTAACCGAAAAAATCAAAACTATTCATTGTCGGTATGAACTACTGAAGTCGACTAATTAACCGACTTTTACGAATCGGTAGGCGAAAATGTTTCTACCAACACCAATCAAATAGATACCACCCCCTAAGTATGACTGCTCTTTAATCTTAATATAATTATGAATAAATTAAATTTTGATACTCTTGAGTGCATTAATCTTAATATAATGATACCTTCAATTCATGATTGAGTGCATTAATGACCTCCAAATTAAGCGTCTCCTTCTAGCACGATTTTCCTCAGTCTCTCATTACAGCGCATTAAATCAAGAAAAAGAAGAAACCAAGATGACCCTCATTACAGTACTCTGAAGTAACCAAGAAGAAGAAAAACAAAGATTATGGTGTCTTCTCCTCTCCCCTCTCACTGCCAGAAATCATAGACAAAAACCCCAACGGTAACCATTATTTCCTGGCCATTTGAGGAGCTCTGGGTTCTTCACCATTAAAGAAAAAGAAAAGAGTTTCTGGAAATGAGACAAAAACAAAAAGAAAAAGACGAGAAAAAGGAGGAGGAGATGTATGGGATTTCTTATCTAATAGGGACCTGTTTGTATTTGCTGTGTATATTTTAGGATTTGCTTCATCCATGGCGCCAGCGAACGCACCCATAACAGGGGACAATAGAAAACTATTGCATGTAACTTTTTTGTGATTTTTTTGAATTTTTTCCTATATTTAAGGAAGGAAAGATATCGTTAGGGACAGAGTTTTCCTCCAAACTGGATTGAAGAAAGTTTCTTCAACCCAATCTATAAAAATGACATGTGTCTATTTTTTTAATATTATGTGAAATGCACATGATTTTTAATATTATTTATTCCTACTATTAAAAAAATATGTACATCTCACATGTTCAAATAACACATGTCATTTGTATAGACTGAGTTGGAGAAAGTTCCTCCAACCCAGTTTAAAGGAAAACTCTATTTTATTGTTGGTCGTCTTACGCCTTTTCTACTTAATTTGTTAATTATTGAAAGTGGACCAGCTTATGTATGATTCCAAATACAAGCATAATATCAATCCATTAATTAAGAAATTAGCCATCACAAGCACCAGATCGATTATATATATATATATATATATATATATATATATAAGCGGATTTTTTTTTTTTTTTGACATGTCCACACAAGAGTTGGGAGGGGGGATTCGAACTAGTGACCTCCGCTTCATGAAGCGTGGTCTCCAGTCAATTGAGCTACCTCTTGGGGACATCAGCTGAGATGAAGCCTGTTACTGCAGATAAGTTCAAGCATTGCTTGAACTTGACAAATATCTCCATGTGCTAGAGATCGAGAGGCGGCGGCGGCATCTCCAAACTTATTAGTTCCAAGTGAATCCAAATGATTATGTTCCAAGAGGTAAATATTCGCAAATGTGGAAATTGTTGGAACTAGTGACTCATATTAGAACACCAGTGGATGGGTCCCCAAGAGGTAGTTCAATCGGGTGGAGACCACGTCTCATGAAGCGGAGGTCACTAGTTCGAATCCTCTTCCCTCTCTTATGTGGACATGTAAAAAAAAAAAAAAAAAAATGAACACTAGTGGATGGCCAAGTACACTGAGGAGAGTGAACAACTAGGTTGTGGGAGTGCGGGGGCTCATTACGGTACCTACTGTATAGCAGTCTAACCAACATTTTTGTTATGTATAATTAGACAGCACCTGTAATAATAAATCATTCTGCAGTACTCTAGCTTATCAATGCAAGTGAATATTGTTCATGCAGGAAAACATCAAATCTCACCGCGGACGATTGTTGCCATTGTCGTTCCGTTTTCTGCCTCTATTGTGCTATTTGTCATCGGCTACTGCTTTCTAATTAGTAGGAGAGCAATGAAAAAGTACAATGCTTTACAGGAAGAAAACGGTAAACAATATACATAATTTGATTTTCTGCATTTATCTTATAATTCCTAATGTTACACTTGTTACATTTACTGTTTTGTTGTGCAGCTGCTAATGATATTACAAGTACTGTAGAGTCCTTGCAATTCGATCTTGCTACAATTGAAACTGCCACCAACAGGTTTTCATATGAGAATAAACTTGGTGAAGGCGGATTCGGTGTCGTTTACAAGGTACAAAATTCGTTTTAATTGTTTGTTTAGTTTTTGGTAAGGATTCTACTCATTTAAGTAAACAGCAATATAATTTTGCGCATCAAAATCTGACATTCCTGAAGCATTTGATGTTTGGATTTTATGAACCGTAAATGGTAAATTGTTCTAATGACAAGTTAAAGTACATTTTCAGGGTATACTTTCAAATGGACAAGAAATAGCTGTGAAGAGGTTGTCTAAAACTTCTAGACAAGGAAAAAAAGAATTTAAAACTGAGGTGATATTGGTTGCCAAGCTTCAACACCGAAATCTTGTAAGACTTTTGGGATTTTGCTTGCAAGGAGAAGAAAATATACTTGTCTACGAGTTTGTGCCCAACAAAAGCCTTGACTACTTTTTATATGGTTTGTCCCTAATAAACATATGTCTAATTTTCTTACGTGTCATATGACATGTGAAGCTTTTACCTTCCATTTAATTAAGAATGGTTCAACTTATAGTTTGTTTGTTTTTTAATGGTGATGGACGAGCCTCACCTGATCCCATTGGCATCATAGGCATCATCATCCTTGTGATTTTGAATAAGTCCAATATGCATTCACTCCAACTTTTTTTGTAACTCTTGGAATCCGGCTCTCGAAGGAGCCTCCCTCTCACAATTGGTATCTTTAAGGGGATTGTGACGCCATTGTGCTGATTGGCCATTGATCCGGGTAAATCTTACTATGATACCAACTGACGTAGAGGGAAACTTGATAACAACAATCAAAAGCGTTTGCATCTTCTGACCAAAAGATAAAACAAGCTCTCAAGCTTAAAGAACATTAAACTTCCCAGAGTTTTTGAGAAAATTATCAGATTTGATAATAATTCAAGTTGTGTCTTTTATATTACAAACTAACATATATATAAAAGATAAATACTTGTAGAGAAAGTAAACTTACTCCTAGTAGTGAAAATAAATATAATCCTAGTAAAGAAATAAAATCTAATCCTTGTACGTAGGAAAAGAAATTAATTAGATTCTAGAAAGGAAAAGAAATAAAGTCTTAATTAAAATTAGAATAAAAATTAAAAAAAATCTTCATCTTCGGGTTACGTTAACGTTGAATCAGATGTAGCGTCCTACATCATAAGATCATTTGCTTAACTATTAACAAATTTATTGAATGTTGTTTAACTAACAAGAGATAAATAGATTAAATTGTTTTTCTATACTAATATTTAATTAATTTGAATTTTATTTTTCAATTAAATGAATAAGTTCAATATTTATCTGACTTAGTTGATTATTCTAATCCGAATATTGAGTCTTGATCATGAATGTACAGAACCTACAAGTCAAGGGCAACTAGATTGGTCAAGCCGTTATAATATTATTGGAGGGATCGCTCAAGGCTTCTTTATCTTCATGAAGATTCTCGACTTAGAATTATACATCGTGATCTTAAAGCTAGTAACATTTTGTTAGATAGAGATATGAATGCAAAAATTTCAGATTTTGGTTTGGCAAGGATTTTTGAAGTTGATCAAACTCAAGGGAACACCAGTAAAATTGTTGGAACATCGTAAGTTTTTAATGTTTGTCCATTTCTACAACAAAAAAAGGTTTTTGTAAAAGAAAGACTTGGTTTTAGAATTAACTACTGTTGATGAAAAAAAAAAGGTATTTTGAAAAAGGTCATTCTAATATACTAGCAATTCACTTTAGAGAAGCATACTTTTGACTCCAACCTTCATGGCAGCATGATTGTATCTGTGGATTAATGTTACTTAAATATGTTATATGCATTTCATTATTTAGATAAACAAGTGAGCTTGTCATACTTATAATTAATATTGTTATATCTATGATGTTGGTTTGTAGTGGTTACATGGCTCCAGAGTATGCTATGCGTGGACAATTCTCTGTAAAGTCTGATGTGTATAGTTTTGGTGTCCTAATTCTTGAAATTATAAGTGGCAAGAAAGTACGTTCTTTCTATCAATCAGACGGTGAAGGAGACCTTTTGAGCTATGTAAGTAATATGAACCAAATATTCTGATTTTGTTTTCCTATGTTAATGCAAACATCATATGTCCATTTAATATTGTAACATTATATGTCCAATTGGCGCAGGCTTGGAAACAGTGGGCGGATGGAACGCCCTTGGAAGTGTTGGATCCAAATATAGGAAATTCTTACTCAAGAGATCAAGTTATCAGATGTCTCCATATTGGTGTACTCTCTGTGCAGGATGATCCAGCTGAAAGACCTACGATGGCGTCCATAGTTCTCATGCTTAACAATCACTCCGTTTGTTTGCCGTCATCTCCTCGACAACTAGTATATTTCCTTAATAGTCGAACGAGGCAAAAGCCATTAAATGAGCAAGAGTCAGGTCAATCTACAAGAAAATCAATGCCATTGTCGGTAAATGAAGCATCAATTACTAAATTATACCCTCGATAGTGAGGATAGTAAGAGCGTCATGAGAATAAGTAAATGTTGATTAAGTCATGATACTTGAACCGTGAGTTGTATATTATGAGTATTCATAAATTAAGAATTTGAACTTCTGTATTTGAAAAGTGTGTTGGGGTATATTTGAACCGTATATTCTTGAATCATGAGTCGTATTCGTATATTTGAACTACAGCCATTGTTGCAGCCACAACACACTTTTCGAACTTTTACTGTTGGGGTACATATTTTCCCAACTTTGACTCACATTTTCCTAAATGACGCAAGATAGATGGATTGTTGATGGGCAACATGGTGATTCTATTCACATGGATGACTCTTATAACATGTCTTGAAAAATGTGATTTTAAATATCATAAAAGACTTTAACTTTTCTTATTTGAGGTCAATTAATTTTTAAATTAGATGGTAAAAGCTCAACCCAATAATGAACGGGATAAAAAGTTTGCAATCCAATATGTATATTCACCGTACAAGAATTATTTTTAAAAATTATTATTATCATTATCAGACCAGGTCGTATTTTAATTTGTAGTCGCTAAAAAGAGAGAGCCTCTTTGCATTACCATGGTCACAAGACCTTGGTGATTCAGGACGGCGGAGGCTCTCTATGTACTGATTTGAGTAGGGGTTGGGAGCAGAAACAACCTGGAGGGTGAAAAGAGATTAAATGACAAAAGGAGATTGTTTTCATTCATAGTTTTCGTAGATACAAGCTTTTGGGTTTAGTTGGTTATATACACGCATGGCTCTAGCTCTAAAAATGGTTTTCCATGAATCTTGGGATTACATTGATTACATAATTGTTCTACATGCGGAAATTTATAAGATATTAGTAATTTAAAGTGTTAATTAAATTATTAAATTTACTTCTCCTATCAACAAGTTTTTGGAACAAGTGATAATTTAACATAATCATCGATCATAAGAGAATTAAAAAAACTCAGTTTCTTCAATTGAAAAACAGAGTCTTGTTTTTTGTTTTTCATACCTGCTGCACTTTGTTGCTTTTCTCTTGTAATGTATTGGCAATGTCTTGCTTGATTACTTTGAGTGCTTGTCCCTCTCTTTTCGCCGGTCAGAAAACATTTGGGCCGCCCTCCACCCATCACAATAGTTCTCGTTGGTCAGAGGGCGCTAATCCACGCCCCAATGCTTTGCCTACTCCAATCCCTGCTTAGAGGCCGTCCCTGCTCCAACCCACGCTCAAATCGTGTTTAATTGGTGTTGCGGCAGCCGGCCCTCCAACTCCCGTTGCATACCCACGTCGTAGACATCGACCCACGATCAGAGCTTCTCCTTCTTCTTTTCTTGGTCTGTTCCGGTCTGACACCAGTAGCTCCTACTAGTTCTGATTCACCTCCTCCTCAGCATGTCCTCTGACTTCTTTGTGCATTCTGCAATCGCACCACAGAGGAAGGAGATCCCCTTTTTGGCTTTTAGGTAAATTCTTGCCTATATCTCTTATCTTTCTTCTTTTTTTTCTTTTCTTTTTTTTTTTTTTTTAAAAAAACTTCACAAAAACCTATGACCTAACACATGATTTGAAAATATATCTTAAATTTCAAAACCTCGCAATTTTATCCCCGAACTTTCAATATGATGCAGTCTACCCATTCAGTCAGTCTTGGGACGTTAAAAGTGATGAAATAAACTTTATACTTCTGAAATTTTTATAAAATTTTAAATTTACTCTTAATTTCAAATTAATTTGCTTTTAAAAAAAAAAAGAGGATAATTTGATCTTTTTAGTGGTTTCCGTTAAGGTTTAACGGAAAAAATTGACGGAAGGATCAATTGCATCAAATTAAAAGTTTAGAGAGTAAAATTAAGAGTTTTTAAAATTTATGGAGATCTTCTCAAAACGTATAGTAGTTCAATGGTCCTAGTGAATTTATTATTATTATTATTATTTTAACTTTCTTTTGGTAAATTCTGGCCTTTATCATGCTTAGCTCCCAAGTGAAATCTATTTCAACCACTTAACCACTTTTTTTTTTTGTTTATCTAAGCCCACAAACCAGTAGTTCACTCAACCCCTTTTTTTTTTTTTTTTCTTTTTGTCTAAGCCCATTTATTCACTATAAAGCCCACAATCCAATTTGCTTCCCTGTTAAACTACTTGTAGTTTAGGCTGGTTACATATCATCATAAGCTACAAGTAGTTTAGTATCACAAAAAAATAAAAATAAAAACCCTAGTTTTCACCTTGGTTAAAACTACAACCTCCACACATTCACATGGTATTAGAGTCAAATGTTTTGCGATCGAACATTTAATTCTTTAATATATCTCACATTTTAATTAAATATTTCATGTGTTGGGCCTTACCTATTAAAATGAAGTTTGAGATCACACGTAAAGAGAGTGTTAAAGTGTTGATTAAATGATTAAATTTACTTATTACTTAAAGTGTTAAGGACAAATGTTGATTTAACACAGTAGATAAAGTACAACTTAAGCTGATAGGAAGAACAAATGTTGATTTAATACAGTAGATAAAGTATAACTTAAGCTGATAAGAAGAACAAATGTTAATTTAATACAGTAAATAAAGTACAACTTATAAATTATATGTTAACAATAGAAAAAAATCGATAGGTAAAATATATAATTTCTCTTATCACATATATATTAGACCCGTAAATCATAAACAAATATTATTAGATCAATGTTGATAGAGTGCAACCTGAGATACATGTTGATAATTCCGACTAAGTTCTGACCATATATAAGAGAAAGGTTATTTTCATAAAAAACGAGTGACAGTAGAGTTATTATAATTTTTACTATAAAGTATTTTATAAACTACCACGGCAAGTAGTTATAAATAGTAAAATAATTAAATCTATTTTTTTTATTTTAATCATTTTACTAATTAGGTTTTGTTTGGCAAAGTTTTTCTTCTTTTTTATTACTGTTCATGTACTATTTTAAAAAAATCAACGTCAATACATTCTAACTTTTTAACGTTTTATATCACATTATTTATTTTTTATTACTATCCAAATAAAAAAATCGCTACAAAATAATTTTCTTTTACTTTTCTATACAATTTTTTCATTTTTTTTTTTATACAAAACTACTTTATATATATATATATATATATATATATATATATATATATTAATTGTTGGTACAGTTTCCGGTTTATGAGTAGGCCTGGGTATCGGTCAAAACGGTCCGATTAAGGACCTTATCGGTTATTAACCGATAATTTTCGGTTAAACGGTTTATTAACCGATACCGAACCAATAAGAATTTTAACCGATAATTTCGGTTAAAACGGTACACGGTTAAACGGTCCGGTTAAACCGGTTAACCGATTTAACCGATAGCTTTATATTGATTTATTTTGTTGGGCCAAAAACCAAAAATGAGTTTTTTTTACTTTTGAGAGCCCAAATACTTTTTGTTGGGCTAAAATAATTTATTAAAAATGAGTTGTTTTAGGGACCAAATACTTTTTGTTGGGACCCAAATATTTGTTTTTTTGGCTAAAAATTGAAGCTTTTTTATATTGATCCACTTCAACCTTTTTTTTTTTTTTTTTTTATATATTATAAAATACATTTTTCCAAAGCAAATGGACTAATTAACACAATGAATGCTAATTAGACTAGCAAAACTAGTTAATGAAAAATGCTTTTACCAAAGACAAAGAAATCTCATCAAATGCCATAACTTAAAAAAAAAACATCAAACCTACCCAAACCCAAATTAAAATAAAATTCATTAATGAATAATAAACAAAGTATTAACTAATTAAAGTCACTTAGCAAAAGGAAAATAAGTCATGGGCAACACCATTATAAAAAAAAAAATCCGGTTTCTTATCGGTTAACCGGTTAACCGATAAGAACCGCTTAACCGGACGGACCGGACCGGACCGAATTCCGGTATACTTTTTTTAACCGATAAGGATATCGGCATATCGGCTACGGTTTATATCGGTTCGGTCGAAGCCGGTAGACGGCCGGTTAAACGGTAACGGTTAATTTGCCCACCCCTATTTATGAGTACTCATAAAGAATTCAAACTTCATGATTAACCATACCAAACTGAGCAATTTGGTGTCCTAGTTTTTAGGACTCCACCTTTAAAAAGTGACAAATATCCTTTAAGCATGCGAAAGGGAGGGGCTTTTGATTTTTAATAGAATGGCAGATCGTCTCCAAGAGATGAAAAACCACAAGCTCAGTTGTGAGTTTCCTCACGGCTGGGATTAAATCTTCTTATGCTATGAGTAGGCGCAAGAATTCTTGGGCCCTGTCCAGCTCAGCCTAACCCATTTGAAAAGTAAATCCTTCGGTGTTATCATTAACAAAATTTAACATTATATCATAACATAATACACGTCAATCAAATTCTATCTTCATTATTTACTTTCTATTTTACGTTTTTTTAACTAAATATTTTAGAAATGGGACAATGCTTGAGCCCACCTGTGAAAAGAATATTAAAATAGAAATAAAATAATTAAATTCATCTATTTTTATAAATTTAAACTTTTACTAGAAGTGGTGATTTAACAACAACGAAGTACGAACGCATTTCACAACTCTTTTACAAAATAAAATAAAAAAATTGAAAGATTTATAAGAAAATGAAGAAAATTCACCCTCATAAAGTTTCTTATTCATAACCGAGAATAACAGCCATAAACTGGCGGCCAAGGAAACTTCTTCGAGGCTGTTTCCCCCAAACTTTGAATGAGATTTGAGGACATTTCAGCCATTGTTGCAACCACAACATACTTTTCGAACTTACTGTTGGGGTATTTTCCCAACTTTGACTGCGATCTTTGTTACAATTTCCTCAGTGAAGACGCAGGTAATTTGACCTTCCCTTTTGACTGGTTCTCATGAATCATCCCATCATGACGTTTGTATCTTCCGTAAAGAGTAAGTCTTATTGATTAGAGCTTTGATCTTATTCAACAACCCTCACCCAAAAATAAAGCCATTGATACTGATCAATTTTCAATCTCATTGCTTCAACCTCGACGTACATGACGACCCTTTTTGTCCTCTCCTTGTTGATCGCCTTCCTTAGCAGAACCCGAACTGAAGCTGCTGCAACTTACCTCGCCCATGTCTGCCCAAACACCACCACTTTCACCGCCAACAGCACCTACCAATCCAACCTCAATCACCTCCTCGGCTCCCTCACCTCCAACGCCACCCGCACCACGGGGTTCTACAACACCACCGCGTCGGCTGGGAACTCCGTCGACACGGTCTACGGCCTCTTCCTCTGCCGGGGCGATCTCTCCCCCGACGCCTGCCGAGACTGCGCTGCCGACGCAACCAAAGACGTGGTCGATCGCTGCCCCAATGAGAAAGTGGCCGTGGCTTGGTACGACGAGTGCATGTTACGCTACTCAAATCAGGATATCTTCTCCAGCATGGTCACCGACCCTAAAATTCTCCTGACGAACATACAGAATATATCGGAGCAAAACCAGTTTGCCCTGCTGGTGAGGACAACGATGAACGATTTGGCAAGTGGGGTTTCAAATCTTGGGCCTGGAGCCAAGAAGTTTGGGACGAAAGAAGCGAATTTCACAGCGTTGCAAACGCTCTACACCCTTGCCCAGTGCACGGCGGACCTATCGGGTTCCGATTGCAATAGGTGTCTCCAGATCGCGATATCGAATGTGGTGGGTTGTTGCGGGGGAAAGCTAGGGGCCAGGGCTCTGTTTCCTAGCTGTAACGCTAGGTTTGAAATTTACCCGTTTTACCAGTCAGTAGCAACTGTTCCGCCACCTCCTGGAACAGTATCAACACCCAAAGGTAAAGTTTTTTCCTTTCGGGTTAGGTGAGGGATGCTAGAATACATTCCCCTCACCCTCTTCCCACCTTCTTCCCTCTTTCAACATTTTGATTTTTTCATAAAAAAAAAAAAAAAAACCAAGAAAGAGGAAATAGTGAGGGGAATGAAAAATAACATTTGTCCGGGTTAGGGGGACGAAAAAACTGGATTCAAAGAAGTTGATGATTTACTGCTTTCTCTCCTCACTTTTTATCAAATTTTGGGGACTTCTTTTTTTGTGTTTTTTCCTTTTCTTTCCTTCTTTGTTCTTTTCTTTTCTAAGATTTTGGTCGATTAAAGTATGACTGCTCTTTAATTTTGTTTTATGGAAAAATATAAAATTAGTCTTTCTGTTTGCACCCATCTAAGAACTAGTTTTACATTTTTAAGTGCACAATCCTTAATGTTATAATGCAAATTACTGTTATATTCAAAATTTAATAGTAGATTGAAGCATTTCTGTTTACGATTGTGAGCTTTGTGATATAAAATTGGCTCATGGCCCCAACTTCCATCAAAATAACCAATACTTATCTGATTATTCACTGACGACAAGATATGTTGGACTTGACACAAGCCATGTGAGTTCGACGTCAATCCCTCTGAGTCAGCAAAGATAAAATTTAAAATTTAAAATTTAAAAAAAAAAAAAAAAAAAGAAAAAGATGTTGGTTTATTCACCGCCTGTACGTGGCTGCTTTTGATTAAACTTTAGAATATAGGATACTGTTCTGCCCAATAGTGTGTAGTTGTCTGCCACGACTAATTAATCAAGACTGTCGACTGTATATATATATATATATAGTATTCTATCAAACAATTAACGTTGTTATCTTTAGAAATCAACTCAAATTATAAATCATTCTACCCTTTAACTTATCAATGCAAGTGAATATTGTTTATGCAGGAAAAGATAAAATCTCAGCGGTGACAATTATTGCCATTGTCGTTCCGATTTCTGTCTTTGGTGTTCTGTGCGTTATGGGATACTGCTTGCTTACTAGGAGAGCAAGAAAGAAGTACAATGCTGTACAGGAAGAAAATGGTAAACAATTATTAATTTGATTTTGTGCATTATAGCTTATATTTCCTATATAATGATACACTTGTAGCTACTTAATTACATTTACTGTTTTGTTTTGCAGCTGCTAATGATATTACTACCGTAGAGTCCTTGCAATTTGATCTTGCTACAATTGAAACTGCCACCAACATGTTTTCAGATGATAATAAGCTTGGTGAAGGCGGATTCGGTGTCGTTTACAAGGTACAAGATTCCTTTTCACTGTTTGTTTACTTTTTGTAAAGTTTCTAATAATATTTTAAGTTCACAACAATTACTGCATCAAAATCTGACATTGCTGAAGCATTTGATGTTTAGATTATATGAACTGTAAATGGCAAATTGTTCTGATGACTAGTTAAACTACAGGGTATACTGCCTAATGGACAAGAAATAGCCGTGAAGAGGCTGTCGAGAACTTCTGGACAAGGAAAAGAAGAATTTAAAACTGAGGTGATATTGGTAGTCAAGCTTCAACACAGAAATCTTGTAAGGCTGTTGGGATTTTGCTTACAAGGAGAAGAAAAGATACTTGTCTACGAATTTGTGCCCAACAAAAGCCTTGACTACTTTCTATATGGTTTGTCCCTTATGAACATATGTCTAATTTTCTTGTGTGTCATATGAATTGCGAAGCTTTTACGATCCATTTAAGAAAGGTTCAGCTTACAATTTTTTTTCTCCGCCTTATGCAAATAGTAAGCCATTTGCTTAACTATTAACAAATTTATTGAGTGTTGTTGGATTAATAAGAAATAAGTGTTTTAAATTGTTCTTCTATATTAGTATTAGTATTTCGTTTTTTAGTTTTTCTTTATTAGTATTCTTTTTTTTTTTTTTCCAATTAAATGAATAAGTTAAATATTTGTCTCACTTGAGTTGATTATTCTAACCTGAATATTGAGTTTTGATGAATGTACAGAACCTGCAAGTCAAGGACAACTAAATTGGTCGAGCCGTTATAATATTATTGGAGGGATCGCTCGAGGACTTCTTTATCTTCATGAAGATTCTCGACTTAGAATTATACATCGTGATCTTAAAGCCAGTAACATTTTATTAGATGGAGATATGAATGCAAAAATTTCAGATTTTGGTATGGCAAAGATTTTTGGAGTTGATCAAACTCAAGGAAATACCAGTAGGGTTGTCGGCACCTAGTAAGTTTTTAATGCTTGCTTGTTATTTCTACAACAAAAAAGATTTTTGTAAAGAAAGCTACATGGTTTTAAAATAAAGATAGGTTATTTTATTTTATTGTACTAACAAATTAACTATTGTTAAGGAAAAAAATTAAAAAGGTCATTTTAATATACTTGAAATACACTTTAGAGATGTATACTTTTTCGCTCTAACCTTCATGGCAGCATGAATGTATCTGTGGATTAATGTTAATTAAATATGTTATGTGCATTTCATTGTTTATAGAAACAAGTGAGCATTTCTTACTTATAATTAATATTGTTGTATCCATGATGCTGGTTTGCAGTGGTTACATGGCTCCAGAATATGCTATGCATGGACAATTTTCTGTAAAGTCTGATGTTTATAGTTTTGGAGTCCTAATTCTTGAAATTATAAGTGGCAAGAAAATCAGTTCTTTCTATCAATCAAATGGTGACGAAGACCTTTTGACCTATGTAAGTAGTATGAACCAAATGTTTGTGATTTTGTTTTCCTTTGTTAATCAAACATCATCACATCCTTGTAATATTGTAACATTACTTGTCCAATTGATTCAGGCCTGGAAACAGTGGACGGATGAAACGCCCTTAAAGTGTTGGATCCAAATTTGGGAAATTCTTACTCAAGAGAACAAGTCATTAGATGTCTCCATATTGGCGTACTGTCTATACAAGATGATCCAGCTGACAGACCCACAATGGCATCCATAGTTCTCATGCTTAACAGTCAATCCATTTCTTTGCCATCACCTCTACGACAACCAGCATATTTTCTTCATAGTCGAACAGAGGAAAAGCCATTAATGGAGCAAGAGTCAGATCAATCTACAAGCAAATCAGTGCCATTGTCTGTCAATGAAGCATCGATTACTGAATTATACCCTCGATAGAATTAGTAAATGTTTATATTGTTAGTATTGATAAAGAATTCGAACTTCATGAACAGGGTAATAAGCCTGCAATTAATCCAATATGTACGATTAACCAGACGGGAAAAAATGATCGAAAACCAAGTTGTATTTTTATTTATAGTTGCTAAAATAATACAAAGCCTCTTTGCATTACCAAGATCATAATACCTTGGTGATGGATTAATGTGGATAGAGTGCAACTTGAGATACATGTTGACAATTAATTCCGACTAAATTCTGACCATATATAAGGGAAATGTTTTTCATTAAATAAAATAGTGATGTTAGAGTTATTATAACTCTTATTATAAAGTCGGTTATAAATTGTTGGGATAGTCAATAATTAGTAAAGTAATTAAACAAAAACTTGATTTAATTTATTACATGCTTTAATTATTTCACAAATTATAAATTTCTAGTATAGTTTCTAAATAGTTTATAGTAAAAATTATAAAACCTCAAACATTTTCCCATAAAAATAAAAACACCGGAAAATTGAATGCTAGACAAAGACAAGAAAAGGTCGAAGAATACAGCCGTTTGTAAGATGATTTTTTGATCTTTTTCTAGAAGACCTTAACATAATGAACGAAAATCCGCGTCACTACTCACTAGCCTCATCGATCGTGACCTTATAAACCTTATCTTATTCACTCATTTCTCCGTCTCATTTTCCACAACTTTGACCGGAATCTTATTCCTTCACTTTTTCAGAATTTCACTTTTTCATTTTTGTCATTTTCCCTTCTAGAAAGGACAGAAAATATGAGTTTGGCCAAGTTGCATCACGCTGGCACACCCTTGTCAATACCAGTGGCACCTACACCACTCATGTCTACTGATAGCCTTATTGTATATGATTTGTGTGTAAGTGTTTATCTCTTTATTACCACTCTTTAATATTAGTTAATTATTTGATTACATAAGAAAAAAAAAAGATTTTAAACCAAACTTTGACCATTTTTTTTTTTTTGTTAAGTTCTTTGACCAGATTTTTGAGTGGTCCAAACTAGATAAACTAAAATATCCTGCTCACCATGTCAATAAGAACCAAAAAACAGACTCTGCACGGTTGCAGAGAGGAAGAGTCGACTGATTCATGATCAAAATGACTTCCTTCAAACTCTCCACCGCCCTTGTGTTCCTTTCTTCCATGGTTACCTTCCTCAACCTGACCATTCATGACGTAGCTGCCCAAAATTACCTCAAGCACGTCTGTGGAAACACAACCGTCGCCCAAAATAGCATCTACAGTTCCAACATCAACTCCCTCCTCTCCTCCCTCTCCTCCCAAGCCACCGGAAACATCGCATTCTACAACACCACCGTCGGCCAAACCACCTCCAGCCCCGTATACGGTCTCTTCAACTGCCGTGGAGATGTCACTGCTGACATGTGCCGAAGATGCGTGCTCAACGCAACCCAAAAGCTCTCCAGTAAGTGTTCAACGGAGAAAGTTGCTCTTACTTGGTACGACGAGTGCATGGTGCGCTACTCCAACGAGTCTATCTTCTCCACCGTGGCCCTAACCCCTAGACTGAACATGTATAACACACAGAACATGACCGACCAGGACCGGTTTAACCGGCAAGTAAACACCACTCTGACCCAACTGGCAACTGAGGCTTCCAACTTTCCGATCGGCGTTAAGAAGTTCGGGGTCAAGGCAGAGAAGTTTTCCGAGTTTCAAAATCTATACACCCTCGTACAGTGCACACGTGACCTGTCCGGCACCGACTGCAATAGTTGTCTTCAGGCTGCTATTAACCGTCTTGCTATTTGTTGCAGTGGAAGCCAAGGGGCAAGAACTCTGTATCCTAGTTGTAATGTTGGGTACGAATTGTACCTCTTCTACGATGTACCCACAGCGCCCACGCCTCCTCCTGCAGCAGCTCTTCCACCTCCTATTTCAGGTTCACCATCTCGACTTTTGCTGCTTTTCTTTTCCCCCTTTCTGTTTTTTCATTATTGAGTGATCGATGGTGCTTCAATTTTCAGATCATGCTTTATAAGTGTTAATTTGTTAAATTAGTAAAAGTTTTGTTATACTATAGGCATGTCAATGGAACATGATATATTGTTTATGCAGGAAAAAACAAAATCTCAAGGGTAACAATAATTTCCATTGTTGTTCCAATTGCTGCCTGTGTTTTGCTACTCGCTCTGGCCTACTGTTTCCTAACTAGGAGAGCAGGAAAGAAGTTCAATGCTGTAAAGGGAGAAAAGTCTAAGAAATCCGATCACATCCAAATTTATCAAGGTATTGAAAGCCAAATTCAAACATGTATATATATGTGTTGTAATCCATTTTTTAAGGTGATGTTTAAATTTAGAAAATGCTTATTAACTACAGTTTTTACTATAATTTTATTATAAATTAACGTGTCGGTGAAATAATTGAGAATATAAAATTAATAAATAAACTGCTAAGCCAAACTTTTGTTTAATTATTTCAATGAACTGCCGCATCAAATTTGGTAAAGACTTATCTATACCCCTAGCAATTCTTTAATACGCAAGTGAGGAAGTGTTAAAATATAAGATAATAATAATTTTCCTCTCGTCCCATAATGGTCTTTCTCAAATACTATATTTAAATTAAAGGTAACACGATTTTCAATGAAAGTTTTTTTTTTTTTTTAAAAAAAAAAAACATTATAAAGGTCATAAAGAAATGGGGAGTACTAGAAAGCCAAACAAATGAACTCAGAAAATTTTTTAAACTAACGTGTTAGACTGTGAGTGACAGATAAGAGAGAAAGAATTACATTTTTTTAATTTAAAAACTTTTGTCATGTCAATTTGAAAATTTTTTTGAGTTTATTTGTTTGGCTCCCTAACACTTCTCATAAGAAATTGAAATGGAAAACTTGCTTTATAGAAAATGATTTTGTGCCATATCTCCAAAAAGAAGTAAGATATTTAAAACAAGACAAAGACAATAATAGTAAATTTCTTGCTATAATCTAATAAGTTAATGATGATGAATGAATTGATTGTAACCAAACTCTGATGTGTCTGGAAAATTTTGCTATTTCCAGTGTAATCTCTCACACTTTTTTTTTTTTTTGTGATCTTTTAGCTGCGAATGAAATTGCAAAGGAAATAACAACTGCAGAGACCTTCCAATTTGATTTTGTAACAATTGAAACCGCCACAAAAAAATTCTCGAAAGACAAGAAGCTTGGTGAAGGTGGATTTGGGGAAGTTTATAAGGTACTACGTGATGAACATTCATTTCTTGATGTACTCAAAGAAGTATATTTAGCAAATTCAGTACTGCATTTAAATTTGAACAAATTTTGAATTTTGAAAAGCTTTTGGAATTACGATTTTAATTAGGAGCTCTAAAGCTGGGTTTTTTTTTTTTTTTTTAATTTTTAATTTCTAAAGCTAGTTAAATTATGTACATTGTCAGGGTACACTTCCTGATGGGCAGGAAATAGCTGTGAAGAGGTTATGGAAAAAATCTGGACAAGATGCAGAGCAGTTTAAGAATGAGGTTTTACTGGCAGCAAAACTTCAACACAAAAATTTAGCAAGGTTGATGGGATTCTGCTTGGAAGGAGAAGATAAGATGCTCATCTATGAATTTGTGTCAAATAAAAGCCTTGACAATTTCCTATATGGTTGGTCTATCTGAACGTTCCTCCAATGGTCTTGTGCATCTGCATCTACTTTTTTGAATATGTTCTTTTGATGGATTTGTAGATCCAAAAAAACAAACTCAATTGGATTGGTCAAGACGTTACAAGATAATAGGAGGGATTGCACGAGGAATTAAATATCTTCACGAAGATTCTCAGCTTAAAATTATACATCGTGACCTAAAAGCTAGTAGCATATTGCTCGATGTGGATATGAACCCAAAAATTTCCGATTTTGGCATGGCAAGGATTATTGAAGTTGATCAAAGCGAAGGAGACACAAGTAAAATTGTGGGGACATAGTAAGTTTTAATTTTTTTTTTTTTTGGTATCATCATAATTACGAAATTCATTCTAGTGTCATATAGAGTTGTATTAAGCGTACTATGACTCTTTTTTTTTTTTTTTTTTTGAGGTAATAGTGGAATTCTCATTTGTAAATCAGTCAACCAGAGCAAAATGCTCTAGCTGAATAAAATCTCGAATACAATCAGGAGCATTATCTATCCAAGTCTTCTCTAGAACATCCTTGACAGCCAACTTAGCAAGTGCATGGGCAGCTCTATTGTTGTCCCGCTTCACAAAGCCTATCTGCCATTGAGAGAAGACCTGCACAGCAGCTTTAACATCATCCACCACAGGTCCCATACGACTATAATTTGTGCTAGTATCCCGCATACCTCAACCACGCCCTTAGCATCTCCTTCCAACTGAACTGGAAGAAGCCCATCTCACTGCAGAGTTGAATGGCCACTAACACTGCTCGTGCTTCTGCTGCAGGGGAGAAAACCAGTTGAGTCATGCATCGTGCAGCACGTACATACCCCATATGATCTCTCACCACCACCCCAAATCCCATCCGACCCAACGAAGAATCCAGCGCGCATCCCATTCGCCTTAACCCACCCCACATCGGGAGCAACCCACTGCGAGGACCACGGACATATGCGGTGGGTGGTCTGCATCCCCGTCTTCAAAAGCCTGTCTAAAATCTGCCATGGACTTCTGAGTCAGCTTGATAATGGCGTTTGGCGTCAAGAAGATACCGCCATGCAGCACCTCATTCCTCCGCATCCAGATTCTACGAGCAACTCCTACAAACGTTTTAATATCCTCCAACCCACACTTAGAGAAAACTCCCTCCACAACCTGTAAACGTACTATGACTCTTACTATAAGGTTTTTTTTTTTTTTTCACAAAATGATGTGATAGTTTATTATTGGTAAAATATATTCTTAATTATTTTATCAATTATGGACCGTCACATTACTTTGTATGAGAATTATATATAGTACTTTCAACATTTTTCTTAATACAACCAATTTTTTTATAATTTTTTGTTTTTATGTTGGCTTGCAGTGGTTACATGTCTCCCGAATACGCAATGCATGGTGAATTTTCTGAGAAGTCTGATGTATATAGTTTTGGTGTCTTAGTCTTAGAAATAATAAGCGGCAAGAAGAATAATAACTTTGAATCAGAAGGTGCTGAAGACCTCTTGAGCTATGTGAGTGTAAACCATAGCCAGATTTGTTTCCCTTTCTAAATGCCAATATAATCACCTAATTACTTGATAAAATGTGCAGGCTTGGATACGTTGGAGGGATGGAAAGCCCTTGGAATTGTTGGATCCAGCTTTGGGAGATTCATATTCAAGAGAGGAAGTGATGAGATGCATCCATGTTGGCTTATTATGTGTGCAGAAGGATGCAGCTGATAGACCAACAATGGCATCAATACTGCACACGCTCAATAGCAGCTCTGTCACTCTAGAATCCCCTCAACAACCGGCGTTTTTCCTTCGTACTAAAGCAGACCCGAACATGCCTGCAATGGATATGGCATCTGGTCAGTCTATTAACATTTCAATGCCATGGTCTGTCAATGAAGAATCTGTCACCGAACCAAACCCTCGTTAGTGTAAAGGAAGCAAGAGTGTGCCAAGTACGGATCAGGATTCACAACAATTAATTGTTAGTAATTTGGACAGTTAATTGCTGTGAATCTGAATCTGAATGTGCCATATATGGTGTGCAAATAAGGTGGGCAGACTGTTAGGACATTAGATTATGTGGGATTTTGTACAATAAGGTAAGAAAACTGACTGCCGGAGTGTAAATATTTATGGCTTGGAAATTCAAGAAGACATACCGGACTTGGAATCACATTTATCCAAACAAATGGACACCTCTATCTTATTTGAGTAATTTTGTAAGCTATATTTTTATTTCACCAACGGTCAATTTTTGATATGACCCGTAAATCTAATACGAATTCACCACATAATTTATGGGTTACAGTTGAAAGTTTTGACTTGTTTAATTAAATAGATTGGGTTATAGTTGACTTATATAGTTTTATACTCATGCCTTAACATGATCGAACTCGACATGTGATATTTATGGCTGACAATTTTTTACACGGCTTAAACCCGACACACGAACACGGATTGCCACCCATACACAATGTTAACGTGGTAATCTCAATAAACCAAATAAAAAAAAAAAATCTAAAAATTAGTTTTGGTATTGTGAGATAAAAATATAGGTTTTTTTTTTTACATTACTTGTCTTATTTAATAGAAAACAAATATCAAACTAGTTCCCTATGATTTTGGTCTTTATCAAATGAGTAATGTTATATACCAAATTTTTATTTCACAATCATTACACAATGTTAATGTAATAGTCCAAACCAATTTTTTTTTTTTCTTTCTTTTTTAACAATGACTCAAGTTAGTTGAACTACCACGCTAACATTAAAAATAGTTGTTTAATAAAAATATGGTATTTAATAAATTAAAAATAAAAAGAATTGTTTGACAGCAGTCTAAAGGGTAAAAGTACTGCTATCAAAAAATTCTTTTTATTTTTAATAATTTTAAATAAAAAGAATTGTTTGATAGCAGTCTAAAGGGTAAAAAAATAAAAATACAAAATAAAAAATAAAAAATAAAGGGTAAAAGTACTATTGGAAGCTAATTTTAATGTTTTCTCGTTCTATTGCGCTTCGTGATGATCACGATGCATCACTTAGTAAGAAGATAATCTAAATAATGATCTTCAAAGGAAAAATAGTCCACAGCTTTTAATGACTTCAGATTTTCAATGTGAAAATAGTCCCCACTATTGCAACCACCTTTGAAGTTTGAACTAGATTATTAAGGTCGAAGAAAAGTCATCTCCACGAGTCAGAGGGCGTTGGTTGTAGGTTGTTCTTTAATTGGTTTGGCTGCATATGTTAGGTAAATAAATATCATGACTTGAAAACAACTACCCCACTAGATTAGACATCTTTTCTTTCAATATTAATTATTGATGCTATATGCCTTCTAATTTCTATATATATATATATATATATATATCGTATCGCGACTTTTAGAAGATCATGGAAGAAATGATAATCCTAAAAGATGCGGAACGAAGACATTGACAAAAGAAAATTTAGAATTAGAATATGTTACGTGGGAAGTCTTCTATTGGACTCATAAAAGGCCTTCTATACAAACTTAATTATTTTTGAATTTATTGTTATTAATTCCATGTGAAATGTTAGGTATTTTCTTGATTCTAAGTGTATATTATATTTTAAAAATCAGATGAGAGAAATAAGGCCAAATTTTCCTTTTTTTTTTTTTAATTTTTAATTTTTTTAAAAATAATATATACATAGAACCATAAGACCACCTAATCTAAATGGACATAACTATTAATAAGATCGGAACTTCCCACTTGATATTTATGGTTACCAATATTTGGCATAATTCAATACAAAATTAAAGAATTAAAATTGAAAATTTTGATGATTTTTTGATCTTTTGTTAGCTTTCTACTACCCTTATCGTCCTTTTTCATTTAATTGTTTGTATTAGATAAATATCTATTGTTTTTATTTTCATTTTATATATGAAATATCTATTTTGTCCTCTTCTCCCTTGTCTCCCCAATAAGGACAGACAAAGTCACAAAGCATTAAAGTCGGTTGACTTGCGTCAATCAGACACCTCGCCGAAACGCCAAGTCGGTCTTTGTGTCTTCACAACTCACGTCCTCCTCTTATCTAATTAAACCGCCATTCATAATCGCACCAAAACATAGTAATACTGAAAATCTTGCATAATTGCAAATTGGATCTCCAAAATGGCTTCTTTCAATCGCTCCTTTCTTCCCATCGTGTTCATTTCTTTCATGGTTACCTTCCTCAACCTGACCACTCATGTAGCTGCCCAGAATTACCTCAAGCACGTCTGTGGAAACACCACCGTCGCGCAAAATAGCATCTACAGTTCCAACATCAACTCCCTCCTCTCCTCTCTCCTCCAACGCCACCGGAAACATCGCATTCTACAACACCACCGTCGGCCAAACCACTTCCAACGCCGTTTACGGTCTCTTCAACTGCCGTGGAGATGTCACTGCTGACATGTGCCGAAGATGCGTGCTCAACGCAACCCAAAAGCTCTCCAGCACGTGTTCAACGGAGAAAGTTGCTCTTACTTGGTACGACGAGTGCATGGTGCGCTACTCCAACGAGTCTATCTTCTCCACCGTGGCCCTAATCCCTAAACTGAACATGTGGAACACACAGAACATGACCGACCAGGACCGGTTTAACCGGCTAGTGAACACCACTCTGACCCAACTGGCAACTGAGGCTTCCAACTTTCCGATCGGCGTTAAGAAGTTTGGGGTGAAGGAAGAGAAGTTTTCCGATTTTCAAAATCTGTACACCCTCGTACAGTGCACACGTGACCTGTCCGGCACCGACTGCAATAGTTGTCTTCAGGCTGCTATTAACCGTCTTGCTATTTGTTGCAGTGGAAGCCAAGGGGCAAGAACTCTGTATCCTAGTTGTAATGTTGGGTACGAATTGTACCTCTTCTACGATGTACCCACAGCGCCCACGCCTGCACCAGGGCTTGCACCTCCACCTCCAGCCTCCGTAGCTGGATCAAAAGGTCAAGTGGCCGAACTACTCATTTCACTGCTTTTTCATTCTTCTTCATTAATTATTATTATTAAGTGATGGAATGTCAACATGGACGTACGGTATGCTCTAGGAAGCTTTATTAAATTAGTACTATAAATATTTTTGCTTGAATCACCCTATTATTGCATAGTATTGGAAAAATTAGGTACAAAGTGAAAGTCATGCCCAAGTGTGACTTTTGATGGTTAGGATTCTGTTTATATATGTATATATATATATATACTGCTAAATTATGTATGAATCATGATATGCAAGCAGGTAATAGCAAAATCTCAGCAGCAACGATAGTCGCCATTGCAGTTCCAATTGCTGGCTCTGTGGTGTTATTCATTTTGGGCTACTTTTTCATAATTAGGAGAAAGAAGTACAAAGCTGTGAAAGGAGAAAATGGTAAAGAATAAGCATATCTGCATATGGGCTATTACGCACGATCTTTTAAGTCTCTTGTCTGCAATCTCTTACTTTTATTGTTTACATTTGTAGATGCAATTAATGATATGACAACCGTGGAGTCCTTGCAATTTGATTTTGCTACAATTGAGGCTGCCACAAACAAATTCTCACATGATAACAAGCTAGGTGAAGGTGGATTTGGTGTAGTTTACAAGGTAAGTATAACTAAATTAACTCGTACATACATATAAGTTAATGGGAGTTCACAAGCTTAATATTGGAATTCTGTTCTAATGTTTGGGTGAAATACATTCTCAGGGTATACTTCCTAACAAACAAGAAATTGCTGTAAAAAGGCTATCAAAACACTCTGGACAAGGAGCAGAACAATTTAAGAATGAAGTTGTTTTAGTAGCCAAACTTCAACACAGAAATTTAACAAGGCTATTGGGATTTTGCTTGGAAGGAGAAGAAAAGATACTCATCTATGAATTTGTGCCCAACAAAAGTCTTGACTATTTTCTATATGGTTTGTCCACTTTAACATATATATCCAGTAGTCTTTGCCATTTTGATTTCATAATAGTTTTAATTTCTAATCAATATGCATTTGTATCTAATATTTTGTTCATATAGCATGAGTAATTTTTCTAATGAACTTGTAGACCCAAAAAAGCAAGAAGAATTGGATTGGTCAACACGTTACAAGATAATAGGCGGAATTGCTCGAGGAATTCAATATCTTCACGAAGATTCTCGGTTAAGAATTATACATCGTGATCTTAAAGCTAGCAATGTGTTGCTAGATGTAGATATGAACCCAAAAATTTCAGATTTTGGCATGGCAAGGATTTTTGGAGTTGATCAAACACAAGGAAATACAAGTAGAGTTGTGGGGACTTAGTAAGTTTTGAATTTTTCTTATGCTTTGCTTCATCAAAACTAAGGAGTACATTTATTGTTCATCTATCCTAGCTAACTTATAGATCACTGAAATCAAACAACATAGGTAACAAGTGTATGCTTGGATTAGTGTGAGCTCAACACCATGAATTAGAATATTTGGAATAAATTAGTTATTAAGATTGTTTATTATCCTTCAAGTGACGCTACTATATTTGTGGCTCTGGCTTGCAGCGGTTACATGTCTCCAGAGTACGCAATGCGAGGAGAATTTTCAGTGAAGTCAGATGTGTATAGTTTTGGTGTGTTAATTCTAGAGATTATCAGTGGCAAGAAAAACAGTAATTTTTATGAATCAGATGGTGCTGAAGACCTCTTGAGCTATGTGAGTATGAAACAGATATTGTAATCTCTTGTATACTTCTTTAATGCCAAGTGCAAAGAAGAGAAACTTGACATATAATTTGATGCAGGCTTGGATACATTGGAGGGATAGTAGGCCGTTGGAATTGTTAGATCAAAGTTTGAGAGACTCTTACTCTCGAGATGAAGTCCTCAAATGCATCCATATTGGCTTATTATGTGTTCAGGAAGATCCAGCTGACAGACCCGCCATGGCTTCGATACTTATCACGCTCAACAGCGGCTCGGTTACACTACCATCACCGCAAGAGCCAGCATTTTTCCTGCGCAGTAAAACGGACATGCCCATAAAGGATCTGGAATCTGATCAATCTACAACCAAGTCAATGCCATCGTCTGTTAATGAAGTGTCCATTACTGAACTACACCCACGATAGCCCACTTAAGCATCTACCTACCAACCCAGACATCCAGAGCACGAAACTCAAGACAATATGTATTTCACAATAATGTTGTTGATTAATGCTCATACTACTTGATGTTCCAATATATAGGCTGAAGAGGAGTAAAGCACAAATGTTGATATTGTGAAAGTCTAATATTGGCTAGAGATTATAAAGTGAGAGCTATATATATATATATATGTGCGCGCGCAGGGAGTTTCAGTACTTTACCCGTACAAAAGTTAAAAAATAAATAAATTAAAATTGATAGTGTATGAAAGTAATGGTATTCACCTTTGTACAATACTTTTTTCTTTTTTTCTTGATATATGGGGGAGAGGGGCATTTCGGCTAGTAGTTTCTGCTTCAGGAACAATGGTGAATTGATGACCCGGTGTCTATATATACTAGGCTCTTTGTCTAATTAAATTGGTCTTGCATAAAATTCTGCCCGATTAGTTGGGTCCTTTTGCAATTCGGAAATTAAGAATTTTAGCTTTTATTATAATAAAAACTGTAACAACAAAAAATTTTCCTTTCAACTGAAGATTGATCCTTCTTGTGTGCTTCAAGAGTCGAGACAACCTATCATATATTTATCTTTAACTTTCACCTTTTTATCCATTAAATATCATATCTCTTAGTATTTTTCTAATTAAAATTTATTTATCAAAAAATTAAAAAAATTTACAATCCCCAGCACTAGGTGCTGCTTGTCAATAATAATAATAATAAAAATCATAATATTTATATCGAACTCAACTTTGGCTATTTTTACTTTTTAAATTACATCAATCACTTTTTACTATTATTTAAATTAAACAAAATTATAAAACAATTATTTTCTTTTCACTTTTTCATATAAAATATATATTTTTATTCTTACATCGCATCAATTAAATCTTACTTTATTTCAGCCTAAACAAACAAAATCCAATACCAAACTTTAATTGCAGATATGACAACTCAAGATAATTTCTTCTTTTTCTTTTTTTTCAACACACGCACAAAGAATAGTCAAGCTTTCCTGCTTCACTCACCATACATGTTTGACCCCGTATCATCTGCATATATAATAAACCAGCAAAAGACACATCAAGTGGCAGAAAGAGTGGTAAAGCGAAGCGAACCCCTGAAGGCACTTGCAAATTTGCAAGTAATTAAACAGAGTGAGTCAGAATAATTACAAGAATCAACATGGCTTCCTTCAAATTTCCCATACGCCATCTCACTCTCTCAAATTGGTTCATCAAAATGCCTTCCTTCAATCTCTTCTCTCTCTTCCCATTCATGCTTATCTTCCTCAACCTGACCACTCATGTAGCTGCCCAAAATTCCCTCTACTACTTCTGTGCAAACGCTAGCTTTGTCCAAAATAGTGTCTACAGTTCCAATATCAACTCCCTCCTCTCTTCCCTCTCCTCCAACGCCACTGGCAACATCGCATTCTACAACACCATAGCCGGCCAAACCACCTCCAACCCCGACTACGGTCTCTTCTTCTGTGGCGGAGAGGTCAATTTTGAACTTTGCCGAAAATGCGTGTTCAACGCAACCCAGCAGCTCGCCAGTAAATGTCATATCTCTTAATATTGTTTTAATTAAAATTTAGGGTTAAATTTACTTTACCCTATGAAATTTTAAGAATTTTTCAATTCGAATTATAATATTTAAAAATTGGTAATGTACCCCATAATGTTTCAAAAATTTTCAATTCAGACATTTTGTTACTAATTTCTATCTAATTAGACAGATTTAAAAAAAAAAAAAAAAAAAAAAAAAAGTATGAAGGTAATTACGTAATTTCATAAATTTTCGTCCAATTAATAAAAATTAGTAACGAAAAGTTTGAATTTAAATTTAAATTTTTTAAAATATAAAGAGATATATTCATAATTTTTAAACATTGAGATTCGAATTAATATCCATAAAATTTTAAAAGATGAAGTGAATTTAACTCTAAAATTTATTTATGGAAAAATTGAAAATATACGTTTAGTATAGTCCAAAGTTTAATTGCAAATAAGACAACTCAACATAATTTCTTATTCGTTTTTTCAACACTCGCCCGCAGAAAAGTCAAGCCCTTTTTCAAAAAAATAAAAACAAAAAATGAAGAAGAAAAGAATAGTCAAGCCCTTCTGCCTCACTCATCTCACCTGCATAATAAACCAACAAATTAAAGACACATGAAGTGTAAGAAGGATTGGTAGAGTGAACCTGAAGATAGTGATCAGAATAATCACCTTCATCAACATGGCTTCCTTCGAATTTCCCATATGCCTTCTCACCCTCTCCCTCCTAACCTTTCTTAGCCTCACCGCCGAGGCAGCACCCACTTACGCCTCTCACACCTGCTCAAACTCGACCTTTTTCACACCCAACAGCACATACCAAGCCAACCTCAACCTCCTCCTCTCCGCTCTTTCCTCTAACGCCAACAACCGCAGCGGCTTCTACAAAGCCACGGTCGGCCAGGCCCCTCCCGACGTCGTCATCGGCCGTTTACTCTGCCGCGCCGATCTCTCCCCGGACCTCTGTCAAAACTGCATCTCTACTGCCATGAGAGATATAAGAAATCGCTGCCCCGCCGACAAGGTGGGGCTAATCTGGTACGACGAGTGCACGTTACAGTACTCCAACGAGTCCTACCTGAACGACAAGGTGCCCTTCCAAAACTTTCCAACCACCACCCAGAACGTCGTTGAGCTGGACCACTTCAACACGCTGCTGTCAACCACGATGAAGTCGTTGGCGACACAAGCCGCGAATTCTCAATCGGACAAGAAGTTCGCGGCGGTTGAAGTAAAGTTCACGAGCTCACAGAAGCTGTACTGCATGGTGCAGTGCTCGCCTGAGATGGACGCCGAACTGTGTATGAGTTGTTTGGAAAGCGCCATAGGCTCTCTTCCTCAGTGCTGCACGGGAAAACAAGGCGGAAAGGTTCTGCTTCCGAGCTCCAACATTAGATACGAGTTGTTTCCATTTTACAATCTGACCGCAGTATCCCCGGATCTCCTTCTCTTCCTCCTCCAGGTACGTTATAAAAAGCATCAATAGTTTTCTCAGTGATTTTAACGCATGCTCTGAGATCATCTTTCTTAAAAAAAATTAAAATCTAAATCTCATATTTCGATATCTTTTGAGGTCATCATTTGGGTCTTCTAGCTGCAAATTAAAGGGGGCTAGGCAATTACATCTTGAAAAAGAAACAAGATCAATTGTTTCTCTTACTTGTGCTTTCAATTCGCTTTTGCTTGTACTCTATGTAATTCTTTTTACAGTTGCCCTTGTTAATGTTGATTTTACAGTTTATGTTTGGAATTGTGATAGGAGATATAGCTTTTATATTTAAAAAAACAAAAATTAAAAAAGCTTTATTTTTTTATTTATTTTTAAATGCATTTTAGACTTTTTAAAGCAACTATCTGTTGTGGCGAACTATATATGTTTGTCACACAAACTTAACTGATTAATATAGGAAGAAGAAAAGGAGTACTGTTATATTATATATATAATATAATCCCACAACAAACCATCATATAGAGTTAGTGCGAAGTCACAATGAGTCAATGACACTTGTTAATTGTTAATATTGCAGGAAAAAGCAAGTCATCTCTGATTACTATCATCGCCATTGTTGTCCCAATTGCTGCTTCTGTCGTGCTTTTCGCCATTGGATGTTTCTTCCTGTGTAGAAGAACAAAGAAGAGTTACAATTCATTACTAGTTGAAAATGGTATTAAACAAAAAAGAAAAGCATTAGTTGATCTTCATTTGCGCTCAACATTCCACTATAATAATTTATTAAATTATCAGAATTCAATATATATACTGTTTTGTTGTGTAGTTGGGGCTGAAATTACATCTGTAGAGTCCTTGCAATTTGACTTGGGTACGATTGAAGCTGCAACAAATAACTTTTCTGATGATAACAAGATTGGCAATGGTGGATTTGGTACGGTTTACAAGGTAGAATATCGCTAATTATCAACAACATTTAGTTATTTTTATAAATACATATGTATGTGTGTATATGTTCATTGAATATTCTAATCTTGTTTCAAATGTAACATCAGGGTATCTTTTACAATGGACAAGAAATAGCAGTGAAGAGGCTATCCAAAACCTCTGAGCAAGGTTCAGTAGAATTTAAGAATGAGGTTATGCTGGTTGCAAACTTCAACATAGAAATTTAGTGAGGCTCTTAGGATTTTGCTTGGAAGGAGAAGAAAAGATACTTGTTTATGAATATGTGCCCAAAGGAAGCCTTGATTACTTTTTATTCGGTTTGGCCAACCTAAACTCATATCAAGTTCTTGACTAATTTTCATTTTGGGTCCATTTGAGACTTATTTATTTCCAAGTTGAATATTTAATTTTGACAAAATTACAGATACCGAAAGACAAAGACAATTGGATTGGTTAAGCCGTTACAAGATTATAGGAGGCATTGCTCGAGGACTTCTTTATCTTCATGAAGATTCTCGGCTTAGAATTATACATCGTGATCTTAAAGCTAGCAACGTTTTATTAGATTGCAATATGAATCCAAAGATTTCAGATTTTGGCATGGCAAGGATATTTGTGATGGATCAAACCCAAGGAAATACAAGTAGAATTGTGGGAACATAGTAAGTTTTTAATTACTATTACTATATTTGCCTGGTTTAAATCAACAAATTCATTTCTTTTCTTGTAGCTTAAGAAAATTGCTGAAAAGAAAAAGTTGCAACCTTGACAATTTGAGAGTTCTGTTGGAACTCAAATTATTAGAGATAAATTGGTCAATAACTATGAGTTTCCTTATATGACATGCTTTGTGCATTATTTTTATTGTAGTGGTTACATGTCTCCGGAGTATGCGATGCATGGACGATTCTCAGTAAAGTCCGATGTATTTAGCTTTGGTGTTCTACTTCTTGAGATTATCAGTGGTAAAAGGAACAACTGTTTCTATCAATCAGAGCATGATCAGGACCTCTTAAGCTTTGTGAGTATGGATCAGATTATTTCAATTCAGCTCTACTTTTATGAAAGCCAATATAATCGCTTCTTAGTGCTGAAGAGTATAAAAATAATAAGGGCCATCACTACTGAAAAAGGGGGAAAGGTAAAGATTCTGAATATTGTTTAATGATTAATCATTGCAGATCTGGAAACACTGGAAGAATGGAACCCCATTGGCATTGTTGGATCCTACCATGAGAGATTCTTTTTCAAAAAATGAAGTCATTAGATGCATCCATATTGGGTTACTGTGTGTACAGGAGGATCCAGCAAGCCGACCAACAATGGCAACAATAGTTCTCATGCTTGACAGCTACTCTGTTAGTCTGCAATTACCTCAGCAGCCTGCATTTTTGTTTCGGAATAGAGCAAAGAAGAACATGAAAACAAATGAAGTGTCGCCTAGTGATTCTACAACAACTCAATCTGTTCCATTATCTATTGATGAAGCATCCATCACTCAACTATACCCTCGATAGTGTGAGGAACCGAGGTGTTTGCCTAACTTAGCTTTTGTCTATCCTAGTAATTTTCGTATGACTTTTGTTTCAGAAATGTAAATTTAGGACCAACATATGTACAAACATATATATAAACGTTTGGAAGTAGATATCCTTAATAAAATTCAGTAGTGAAACAAATATGTTTATTCTCGAAAAGAGGCCTCGTAAAGTCCCATTTGAAATTTGCTTTGTGGTTCTATATTTTTATTACAATATTACGGATGGAGCTACCGTTTATAATTGATTAAATAATTAAGAGTACATAATCCACAACTAAGTTAGCAATTATTTCAGTAATAGTGATCAACTACCTCAATTTGTAATTAAGGAGTTTTGTAGTAAAAATTGAAAGCAACTTATTCCGTCCTCCCCCAGCGTCTCTTTTTCTGCTTGCTCAAGATTTGGGAACGCTATTCACTACCTAGAACTAGGGGTGTAAACGAGTCGAGCTTGAATAAACTTCCTTGTTTGTTTGGGTTCGACTTGTTTAAATTTTACTCGAGCTCATTATATTCGAATCAAGATTCGTGTTCACGAAATGTTTTATTTAATATTCGAGTTAAGCACGAACCGAGCTTATGCGAGCGAGCCCGAACTCACTTATCAGCGGCTTGCTCTTTTAACAGCCTTACCTAGAACTAGACCTAGAACAACAAAAAAGTCAAAAGATGCTTTTGTTGACCAGAGTCAAAAGGACCCATTTACATCAGTACTGTTACAGCGTCGGTGTCATTTTTCCATCTCATATTCCACAAGTCTGACCGGAATCTTTTTCCTCTTGTTCACAATTTCACTTGTTTTTTCATTCTTGTCATTTTCCCTTCTAGAAAGGACAGAAAATACGAGTTTGGCTGGAGTTGCCTGATCAACTGCATCACGCATACGGCATACCCTCTACACCACTCATGTCTATCTCTCTCTAGAATACCACTTATGTAACCTACTGATAGCTTTATTGTACATAATTTGTTCATTTGTGTTAATTTGTTCAAATTTTTTAATAATTCAAAAATATTAAATAAATATATATAATCTTCGATCTTGACCAGATTGTTGACTAAAAAAATCCTGCTTGCTCCGCCCTGCTCATCACCATGTCAATAAAAACCAAAAATCTTTCACAGACTGATTTATCATCAAAATGACTTCCTTAAATATTCTCTCCATGACCCTTTTGTTCGTTTCCGTGCTTACTTTCCTCTTCCTCAACCTGATCACTCAAGCGGCTGCCCAAACTTACCTCTACCACTTCTGTGCAAATACTACCGTCGCCCAAAATAGCATCTACAGTTCCAATATCAACTCCCTCTCTCTTCCCTCTCCTCCAACGCCATCGGAAACATCGAATTCTACAACACCACCGCCGGCCAAACCACCTCCAACCCCGTCTACGGTCTCTTCCTCTGCCGCGGAGATGTCACTGCTGAAATTTGCCGAAATTGCGTGGTCAACGCAACCCAGCAGCTCGCCGGTAAATGTTCAACGGAAAAGATGGCGGTTACCTGGTACGACGAGTGCATGGTACGCTACTCCAACGAGTCTATCTTCTCCACCGTGGCCGTAAGGCCTAGACTTCACATGTGGAACACACAGAACATCACCGAACAGAACCGGTTTAACCGGCTATTGAACAAAACGATGACCCAACTGGCAACTGAGGCTTCCAACTTTCCGATCGGTGTCAAGAAGTTTGGGACTAAGGAAGTGGATTTTTCCCAGTTTCAAAATCTGTACAACCTTGTACAGTGCACGCCGGACCTGTCCAGCGCCGATTGCAATAGTTGTCTTCAGGCAGCTATAAACCGTCTTCCGATATATTCTAGTGGAAAGCAGGGGAAGAGTTCTTTTCCTAGTTGTAATGTTAGGTACGAGTTGTACCTTTTTTACCAGATAGCAGTGAATGCGACACCCACGCCTACGGCAGCTCTTCCACCTCCATCTTCAGGTTCAGTACTATCTCCACTTTCCTGCTTTACTTTTCCGTTTCCGGTTCATTATTGAGCGATGGTGCTTCAATTTTCAGATCTTGCTTTATAAATCTTCGCTAAATTAGTAATAATTTTGTTATACTCTCGTTTGGCAAAAGATTTGGTGGGAAGTTTGGGTTCAGTGGTTGATGTGATACAAAGGAGATAAAAGAATTTTTTTAATAAAAATTAAAAATATTTTATTTTATAATTAATTTTTTAATTAAATATTAATAAAAAGTGACTAATACAATATAAAAGTAAAATTGTTGGAAAGTTAAAAAGTAAAAAGAAAAAAGTTGACTTAATTAGGCATTTGCCAAACACGGCCATGTTCTGTTCCAAATTATTTTGGTGTCAATCTTTATCTCTTTAAGAACAAAAATTCCCGACAAACTGGTAGTAAGAATGTCTCCGACCCGGCCTCTAAAAGTGTAATGTTTCTCTTTAGAACGTAAAGTGCACATATTTTTTTATTAATATTAATTAGGTGTTGAATAACACATGACACTTTAAAAGATTGAGTTAATTTTTTATTTTTCTCAACTAAATTTGTGGAGATTTCTTTCCGCCCTTTATGTGATTGAAAATTAGCAAGGTTCAAAGGCATGCCCTTGCCCTCACGAACTATTAGTATCTTTGGCATGTCAATGGAACATGATATATTGTTTATGCAGGAAAAAGCAAAATCTCAAAGGTAACAATAATTTCCATTGTTGCTCCAATTGCTGTCTGTGTGTTGCTACTCGCTCTGGCCCACTGTTTCCTGACTAGGAGAGCAAGAAAGACGTTCAACGCTGTAAAGGGAGAAAAATCTATGAAATCCGATCATATCCAAAGTTATCAAGGTATGAAAGTGGTGTGTTGTACAGATCAAATCATGTCTCACTCTTCTTCATCGTTTGAATTCAAACATCTATGTGTTGTAATCCATTTTTTTAAGGTGGTGTCTAAAAGAAATTGGGATAGGAAATTCCACTTTTAGAAAATGAATTTGTGTTATATTCCAAAAACAGAAGTAATATATTTAAAACATGGCAAAGAGAGTAATGTCTAATAATTAAGTTAAACTTCAAGATGTAATCTCTTACGTTTTTTGTTTTTTGTTTTTTGGATGATAGCTACGAATGAAATTGCAAAGGAAATAACAACTGCAGAGTCCTTGCAATTTGATTATGGAACAATTGAAACCGCCACAAAAAAATTCTCAAAGGACAAGAAGCTTGGTGAAGGTGGATTTGGGGAAGTTTATAAGGTACTACGTGATGAACATTTATTTGTTGACGTACTTAAAGAAGTATATATATTTAGCAAATTCACTGCATTTAAATTTGAACAAATTTAGAGTTTTGAAAAGCTTTTTGAAATTACGATTTTAGGAGCTCTAAAGCAGGTTAAATTACATATATTGTTAGGGTATACTTCCTAATGGACAAGAAATAGCTGTGAAGAGGTTGTGGAGAAAATCTGGACAAGATGTAGAGCAATTTAAGAATGAGGTTTTACTGGCAGCTAAACTTCAACACAAAAACTTAGCGAGGCTGATGGGATTCTGCTTGGAAGGAGAAGATATGATGCTCATCTATGAATTTGTGTCCAATAGAAGCCTTGACAATTTTCTATATGGTTTGTCTATCTGAACATTCCTCCTATGGTCTTCTGCATTTGCATCCACTTTTTTTACAATTTTCTTTCGATGGATTTGTAGATCCAAAAAAACAAGCACAATTGGATTGGTCGAGACGTTACAAAATAATAGGAGGGATTGCACGAGGAATTAAATATCTTCACGAGGATTCTCAGGTTAAAATTATACATCGTGACCTAAAAGCTAGCAGTATATTGCTAGATATAGATATGAACCCAAAAATTTCGGATTTCGGCATGGCAAGGATTCTTGAAGTTCATCAAAATCAAGGAGACACAAGTAAAATTGTTGGGACATAGTAAGTTCTAAGTTTTTTTCTTTTCTCTTACATCATTAGAATTACTGAAGTCATTCAAGTACCATATACATGAGTTGTCAGTTTAATTAATTAGTGGTTGATTTGTCAACTATATACTCTTAATTACTTTATAAATTATGGACTGTCAGGTCAGTTTGTCTGAGAATTTTAGTAGAAGTTCAAGCAATTTTCATTGTTACTCACATTGTTTTCTTTTTCTATTTTTGTGTTGGCATGTAGTGGTTATATGTCTCCAGAATATGCAATGCATGGAGAATTCTCTGAGAAGTCCGATGTGTATAGTTTTGGTGTCTTAATCTTAGAAATTATAAGTGGGAAGAAGAATAATAACTTTGAAACAGAGGGTGCTGAGGATCTCTTGAGCTATGTAAGTGTAAACTAGCTAGAGAGCATAATTTGTTTCCCTTTCTAAATGCCAATATAATCACCTAATTACTTGATAAAATGTTCAGGCATGGATACGTTGGAGGGATGGAAAGCCATTGGAATTGTTGGATTCAGCTTTGGGAGATTCATATTCGAGAGAGGAAGTGATGAGATGCATCCATGTTGGCTTATTATGTGTGCAGAAAGATGCAGCTGACAGACCAACCATGGCATCAATACTGCACACGCTCAATAGCTACTCTGTCACTCTAGAGTCCCCTCAACAGCCTGCGTTTTTCCTTCGCTCTAAAGCCGACCCGAACATGCCTCCAATGGATATGGCGTCTACTCAGTCTATTAGCATTTCAATGCCGTGGTCTGTCAATGATGAAGCACACGTTACCGAACCACACCCTCGGTAGTGCAAAGGAAGCAAGCAGTCTGCCAAGTATTGTGCAAATAAAAGTGGGCAGATTATGTGAGATTTTGTATAATAAAAGTAAGAAAACTGAGTGCGCCGGAATGTAAATATTTATGGCTTGTAAATTCAAGAAGACATATAGGACTTGGAAATCACATTTATCCAAAGAAATGGACACCTCTATCTTATTTAAAAGAAGAAAACAAAATTATATCAAACTAGCTCACTCTGATTTGGATCTTTATCAAATAGTTTAATGGATTTTCAATAAGATTATTACCCTTTCAACTTTATCAAATAGTTTCTTACATTCTTGATCATAATCCTTTCTATCATTCTATTATTTGTTATTTCTTCTAAATATCTTATAGGATGCGCCTGTGAAGTTTTAATTATGCCTAAAATAAATTGTTGATAAATATTTTAAAAAACAAAATAGGAAAGAACATGTAACCCAAAGTATTTTTATTTTTATTTTTTATTTTTTAATGGGTTGAGGTGGGTATGTAATGTACGGTGGTTGACCTATCTTGGAGAAGTGGGCGGTCACGGAGGGGATGAATTGCCTCTCCATTGCCGAGTCGTAATGGAGAGAATGGTTGTTTTCTATAATTAAAATTTTAGGAATATTTTGTTAAAGAAATTGATTGAATATGACCGAAATTATTTATTTGGTATCAACTCAAAATGTAATTAAGAAATTATTTAATAAATTAAAAATAAAAAAATGATTAGTGTTAATAATTTATCTATATTTTTTTATATTTTATTATAAATTTAATAAATTAACTATTAAATTTGTAAAGTTAATTATTATTTTTTTAAAAAAAAAATAAATAAATTATATGATAAGAATACTCTAAAAGGGTAAAAGCAGTGAAAGCTATTTTAATGTTTTCACATTTTGTTGTGCTTCGTCATGAGTAAGAAGATAATATAAATAATGATTTGCAACCTCTTCTTTCAAAGGGCAAATGGCCCACAGCTTTAATTGCCTCCAGAAGTTGAGATTTTCAATGTGAAAATAGTCCCCCCGTGTTGCGACTTGCAACCACCTTTGGTCCACAGCTTTAATTCCCTCTGGAAGAAAAGTCAAATCCACGATCTAATTGGTTGCTTCCTTGTGCCTTGTCCATGTCAGAGAAAAAATGCTCATTACTGGTGTAGTTTAGGGGTTGAAGATTCAAAGCACTCGGTCAACTGGTCAATTGAGGAACAGTATTTAGATCATCACCATTGCCAAACAGACCCTAAAGTTGCTTGACTGACTTAGTTGACTTGCGTCAATCAGACACCTGGCCGAAACGGCAAGTGTTTGTGTCCTCACCACTCTTATCTAAATTAACCGACCGCCATTCATACTCCGACCAAAACAATACCCAAAAAAAACATCTGGCAAATTGGTTCATCAAAATGCCTTCCTTCAATCCCTTCTCTGGTCTTCCCATTGTGTTCCTTTCCATGCTCATCTTCCTCAACCTGACCACTCATGTAGCTGCCCAAACTTACCTCTACCACATCTGTGCAAATAGTACCGTCGCCCAAAATAGCATCTACAGTTCCAATATCAAGTCCCTCCTCTCTTCCCTCTCCTCCAACGCCACCGGCAACATCGAATTCTATAACACCACCGCCGGCCAAGCCACCTCCAACCCCATCTACGGTCTCTTCCTCTGCCGAGGAGATGTCCCTGCTGAAATGTGCCAAAAATGCGTGGTCAACGCAACCCTGCAGCTCGCCAGTAAATGTTCAACGGAAAAGATGGCGGTTACCTGGTACGACGAGTGCATGGTACGCTACTCCAACGAGTCTATCTTCTCCACCGTGGCCGTAAAGCCTAGAATTCACATGTGGAACACACAGAACATCACCGAGCAGGACCGGTTCAACCAGCTATTAAACAAAACGATGACCCAGCTGGCAACTGAGGCTTCCAACTTTCCGATCGGTGTTAAGAAGTTTGGGACTAAGGAAGTGAATTTTTCCCAGTTTCAAAATCTGTACAACCTTGTACAGTGCACGCCGGACCTGTCCAGCGCCGACTGCAATAGTTGTCTTCAGGCAGCTATAAACCGTCTTCCTATATATTCTAGTGGAAAGCAAGGGGGAAGAGTTCTCTTCCCTAGTTGTAATGTTAGGTACGAGTTGTACCAATTCTACAATGCATCCACAACGCCGGCGCCCGCACCAGGCCTTGCACCTCCACCTACAGGCTCCGTAGCTGGATCAAAAGGTAAAGTGGACCACTCATTTCACTGCTTTCATTTTCTTCATTATTTTTATCAAGTGATGGAATGTCAACATAGACGGCATGCTTTAGGAAGATTCATTAAATTAGTACTATAATTACTTTTGCGTGAATCACCATCTATTCTTAATATTGGAAAAATTAGGTACAGAGTGAAAGTCATGACCATATGAATTAATAAGTTGTTTGTGCTATGACGAGCTTCTTGTGAAGGACCATTGTAGCGTTTAGCATGTGACTGAATCATGATATGCATATGCAGGTAAAAGCAAAATCTCAACAGCAACGATAGTCGCCATTGTTGTTCCAATTTCTGCCTCTGTGGTGTTATTCATTTTGGGCTACATTTTCATAATTAGGAGAAAGAAGTACAGTGCTGTCAAAGGAGAAAATGGTAAAGAAATAAGCATATTAATTAAGTCTCTTGTACATCGCTGCTCTTTGTAGTGCAAGCTCTTACGTTTATTATTTACATTTGTAGATGCAATTAATGATTTGACAACTGTGGAGTCCTTGCAATTTGATTTTGCTACAATTGAGGCTGCCACAAACAAATTCTCAGATGATAACAAGTTAGGTGAAGGTGGATTTGGTGCGGTTTACAAGGTAAGTACAACCAACTTAACTCATATATATGAGTAATTTGGAGTTCATAAGCTTCAATATGAATTGTACAAAGTGAACTTTTATAATTGTTGGGTGAAATACATTCTCAGGGTATACTTCCTAACAAACAAGAAATAGCTGTAAAGAGGCTATCCAAAAACTCTGGACAAGGAGCAGAACAATTTAAGAATGAAGTTGTATTAGTGGCCAAACTTCAACACAGAAATTTAACAAGGCTATTGGGATTTTGCTTGGAAGGAGAAGAAAAGATACTAATCTATGAATTTGTGCCCAACAAAAGTCTTGACTATTTTCTATATGGTTTGTCCCCCTTAACATATATCCGGTAGTCTTTGCTATTGTGATTGCATAATAGTAATTTCTAATCAATATGCATTGGTATCTAATATTTTGTTCATATAAGCATGAGTAATTTTTCTAATGAACTTGTAGACCCAGAAAAGCAAGAAAAGTTGGATTGGTCAACGCGTTACAAGATAATAAGCGGAATTGCTCGAGGAATTCAATATCTTCACGAAGATTCTCGGTTAAGAATTATACATCGTGATCTTAAAGCCAGCAATGTATTGCTAGATGTCGACATGAATCCAAAAATTTCAGATTTTGGTATGGCAAGAATTTTTGGAGTTGATCAAACACAAGGAAACACAAGTAAAGTTGTGGGGACTTAGTAAGTTCTGAATTTTTCTTCTGCTAACTTATAGATGATTGAAATGGAACAACATAAGTAACTAGTGTACGTATGCTTTGATCAGTGTGACCACAAATGTAACAATTAGAATATTTAGAATAAATTAGTTAACAAGACTATTTATTATCTTTCAAGTGACACTGCTATATTTGTGATGCTGGCTTGCAGTGGATACATGTCTCCGGAATATGCAATGCGAGGAGAATTTTCAGTAAAATCAGATGTGTATAGTTTTGGTGTGTTAATTCTAGAGATTATCAGCGGCAAGAAAAATAGTAGTTTTTATGAATCAGAAGGTGCAGAAGACCTCTTGAGCTATGTGAGTATGAAACAAATATTGCAATATCTTTTCCCTTGTCATTAATGCGAATGTTTAAGTCATAGGATTTTGTCTTTGATGCAGGCTTGGATACATTGGAGGGATAGTAGGCCCTTGGAATTGTTGGATCAAAGTTTGGGAGATTCTTACTCTCGAGATGAAGTCCTCAGATGCATCCATATTGGCTTATTATGTGTCCAGGAAGATCCAGCTGACAGACCAACCATGGCTACGATACTTCTCACGCTCAACAGCGGCTCCATTACACTGTCATCACCGCAAGAGCCAGCATTTTTCCTACGCAGTAAAACAGACATGCCCATAAAGGATCTGGAGTCTGATCAATCTACAAGCAAGTCAATGCCATGGTCTATTAATGAAGCGTCCATTTCTGAACTACACCCTCGATAGTCCCACTTAAACATCTACATAAATGTATTGTGGAAGTCTTATATTATTGGGTGGAGATTATAAATAAATGTATACTACTAAGTGAGATTGCATCATGTGCTATATAAATTAGTATAGGGAGTTTCAGATGTATCAATTTATCTTACAAAAGTTGAAAAATAAATAAATTAAAATTGATAGTGTATGAAAGTAATGATATTCACCTTCATACAATTGAGTATAGTTGCTGTATTCGATCGGCTGCACTGGCCGGCGAATCGATTACCTGGTGCCTATATGTACTAAGCTCTTTCCCTAATTAATTTGGTTTTGCAAAAAATCTTGCAAATTGGGTCATATTCTGGTGTGTTCGTTGGGTGTTTTTTCAACCGGGTGGGAGTTGCAATTCATGTTACATACGACCATATTTATAAATTAATGTCACATCAATTACTAAAATGTGAATTACCTCCTCATACTTATTTTTAATTAAAATTTAATTATCTAAAAACTAAAAAATTTACGATTCAAAAATACAGTCTATATATATATATATATATATATATATATATCTTCTAGACGGCAACTTGGCAAGTAAAGTCCAAACTTCAATTGCAGTTGAGCGAAACGAACAAAATAGTGTAATTTCTTCTTCTTCTGTTTTTTTTTTCAACACACGCACACAGAAAGAGAGAATAGTCAAGCAATTTTTCCCAAAAAAAAAAAAAAAAAAAAAGGAATAGTCAAAGCAGCCCTTCCTGCCTCACTCACCACCCGTGTTCTCCTGTCTTATCTGCATAATAAACCAACATGAAGTTAAAGAAAGATTGGTAAAGTGAACCCCCCTGAAGAACAGAGTGATCAGTCGGAATAATCACCAACATCAACATGGGTTCCCTCAAATTTCCCATATGCCTTCTCACTCTCTCCCTCCTAACCTTGCTTAGCCTCACCGCAGAAGCAGCACCTACTTTCGCCGATTCCTACTGCTCAAATTCAAGCTTTTTCACTCCCAACAGCATCTACCAAGCCAACCTCAACCTCCTCCTCTCCGCTCTTTCCTCTAACGCCACCCGCCTCAACGGTTTCTACTCAACCAAGGTCGGCCAGGCCCCTCCCGACGTCGTCATCGGCCGTTTACTCTGCCGCGCCGATCTCTCCCCGGACCTATGTCAAAACTGCATCTCTACCGCCATGAGAGATATAAGAAATCGCTGCCCCGCCGACAAGGTGGGGCTAATCTGGTACGACGAGTGCACGTTACAGTACTCCAACGAGTCCTACCTGAACGACCAGGTGCCCTTCCAGAACTTTCCAACCACCAACCAGAGCGTCGTTGAGCTGGACCGCTTCAACACGCTGCTGTCCACCACGATGAAGTCGTTGGCGACACAAGTCGCGAATTCTCAATCGGACAAGAAGTTCGCCGCGGAGGCAGTAAAGTTCACGAACTCACAGACGCTGTACTGCATGGTGCAGTGCTCGCCTGACATGGACGCCGGTCTGTGTATGAGTTGCTTGCAAAGCGCCATAGGCTCTCTTCCTCAGTGCTGCACGGGAAAACAAGGCGGAAAGGTTCTGCTTCCGAGCTCTAATATTAGATACGAGTTGTTTCCATTTTACAATCTGACCGCAGTATCTCTCGGATCTCCTTCTATTCCTCCTCCAGGTACGTTTATGATAAGCATCGGTAGTTAATTTGCTTAACGCATGCTCTGAGATCATTTTCTTAAAAAAATTAAAATCTAAATCTCATATTTCGATATCTTTTGAGGTCATCATTTGGGTCTTCTAGCTGCAAAGGGAGATAGGCAATTACATCTTGAAAAGAAACAAGATCAATTATTTCTCTTAATTGTTCTTTCGCTTTTGCTTGTACTCGAGGTCTTCATGATCTAATTCTTTTTACAGTTGCGCTGGTTATTGTTGATTTTACGGTTTTAGCGCTTGTGAGATGCAATATAGCTTTTATATTTATAGAAAACAGAGACCTGTAGAGTAATCGGATCATGAATACAAAATTACTACCTTTTAATTAGACCATCCCAAAATCAAAGTCATCGTTCCATTTCCAACTGCGCCAAAGGCCTTTAAATTCCCAACTACTTTTTCTAATTAATGTTTCCCTTCCCACCAGATATTCAATGGGCTTGCTGTTGTGGGCCTTGTGGTGAACAGTATATGTTTGTCACATAAACTTAACTGATTAATATAGGAAAAAGAAAAGGAGTACTGTTATATTATATATATATATATATATATATATAATCCCACAACAAACCATCAATGAGTCAATGACACGTGTTAATTGTTAATACTGCAGGAAAAAGCAAGTCATCTCTGATTACTATCATCGCCATTGTTGTCCCAATTGCTGCTTCTGTCGTGCTTTTCGCCATTGGATGTTTCTTCCTGCGTAGAAGAACAAAGAAGAGTTACAATTCATTACTAGTGGAAAATGGTAAGCAAAAAAGAGAGCTTTAGTTGATCTTCATTTGTGCTCAACATTCCACTATAATAATAATTTTTTGAATTATCAGAGTTCAATATATATATATACTGTTTTGTTGTGTAGTTGGGGCTGAAATTACATCTGTAGAGTCCTTGCAATTTGACTTGGGTACGATTGAAGCTGCAACAAATAACTTCTCTGATGATAACAAGATTGGTAAAGGTGGATTTGGTACCGTTTACAAGGTAGAATATAGTTAATTAGCAACGAAATTTAGTTATTTTTATAAATCCATGTACATATGTGTGTCCATGTGTATGTGTTTGTCGAATGTTCTAACCTTGTTTCAAATATAATCTCAGGGTATCCTTTACAATGGACAAGAAATAGCAGTGAAGAGGCTATCCAAAACCTCTGGGCAAGGTGCAGCAGAATTTAAGAATGAGGTTATGTTGGTTGCGAAGCTTCAACATAGGAATCTAGTGAGGCTCTTAGGATTTTGCTTGGAAGGAGAAGAAAAGATACTCGTTTATGAATATGTGCCCAAAGGAAGCCTTGATTACTTTTTATTCGGTTTGGCTAATCTAAACTTATATCAAGTTCTTGATTATTTTTTCACTATTTCAGATTGATTTATTTTCAAGTTGAATATTTTATTTTGATAAAATTACAGACACTGAAAGGCAAAGACAACTGGATTGGTTAAGCCGTTACAAGATTATAGGGGGGATTGCACGAGGACTTCTTTATCTTCATGAAGATTCTCGGCTTAGAATTATACATCGTGATCTTAAAGCTAGCAACGTTTTATTAGATGACAACATGAATCCGAAGATTTCAGATTTTGGCATGGCAAGGATATTTGTGATGGATCAAACCCAAGGAAATACAAGCAGAATCGTGGGAACATAGTAAGTTTTTAATTACTACATGCTGTATTTGCATGGTTTAAATCAACAAATTCATTTCCTTTCTTGTAGCTTATGAGAATTGCTGAAAAGAAAAAGTTGCGACCTTGATAAATTGGTCCATGACCATGAGTTTCCTTATATTGTCAATCATGTGTTATGTTTCTTGTAGTGGTTACATGTCTCCGGAATATGCAATGCATGGACGATTCTCAGTGAAGTCCGATGTATTTAGTTTTGGTGTCCTACTTCTAGAGATTATCAGTGGTAAAAGGAACAATTGTTTCTATCAATCAGAACATGATGAAGACCTCTTAAGCTTTGTGAGTGTGGATCCGAGTATTTCAATTCTGCTTTACTTTATGAAAGTCAATATAATCGGCTCTTAGTGCTGAAGAGTAAATTATAAAATAATAAGGGCCATCACTACAGAAAAAGGGTTTCAAGATAAGGATTCTGAATATTGTTTAATGAATAATCATTGCAGATATGGAAACAGTGGAAGAATGGAACCCCATTGGCATTGTTGGATCCAACCATGAGAGATTCTTTTTCAAAAAATGAAGTCATTAGATGCATCCATATTGGGTTATTGTGTGTTCAGGAGGATCCAGCAAGACGACCAACAATGGCAACAATAGTTCTCATGCTTGACAGCTACTCTGTTAGCCTGCAATTACCTCAACAGCCTGCATTTTTGTTTCGGAGTAGAGCAAAGAAGAACATGAAAACAAATGAAGTGTCGCCTGATGATTCTACAACAACCCAATCTGTTCCATTCTCAGTTGATGAAGCATCCATCACTCAACTATACCCTCGATAGTCTGAGGAACCGAGGTGTTTGTTTAACTTAGTTTTTTCTATCCTAGTGATTTTCATATGGCTTTTGTTTCAGAAATGTAAATTTAGGTCCAACATATGTACAAACATATATATAAACGTTTGGAAGTAGACATCCTTAATAAAATTCAGTAGTGAAACAAATATGTTTTATTCTCAAGAAGAGGCCTTGTAAAGACCCATTTGAAAATTGCTTGTGGTTCTATAGTTTTATTACAACATTCTTATAGACGGATTAATTGACAAGTAAATTATTACTAACTTAAGAAGTTCTGTAGTAAAAATTGAAAGGAACTTATTCCGTACGTTCCCTCCCGGCGGCTCTTTTTCTGCTTGCTGGATGAAGGTGGATGACACATCATCATCAGAAGCAAAATAGGATTTGGAAACGTTATTCTCTATCTAGAGGAATAAAAGTCAAGCTGCATTTGTTGACCAGAGTCAAAATTGCCCATTTACATCACTGTTCACGGTGTTCAGCATCGGTGTCTTCTCTTCTTCAGCCATTCTCATACAATGTATATGCTGCACTATTTTTTTCTAATTTTGAATATCCCACATTTTATTTCCAACAAGTGCTTCTACTTTAATCAATAAAGGCAAAAAAATTGATAAATTCTGCGCACTCCAGTTGAGCTTATGATGAAAAGGTTCCAGCACTAACATCCAATGGGAATGTTGCCTAATTTTTCTACTGGTCCATATTATTAAATTCTAATTTTCCAATTATAATATAATCAAATAATGATCGCTATCCATATTATGGCCACAAATAATTACAATGGGTGGTCCATGAGTAGATTAATCAGTTAGGAATTATGCCTCATAAAGTATAAGTCACTAATTTAAATCTTCTTTCTTTCCTCTCCTTAAAAAAAAAAAAAAAAAAAAAAAAAAAACAATAGGTGACTACAATACTATTTCTAATGAGTAACAAAACAAAACCAAAAAAAAAAAAAAAATCTTGGGTGCTTAATTTTGCTCATACACTAAAGTGGACTCAAACACACTTGCTTGGGGACATGTGGGGTGCACTTATTGGCAGGGGCAGAATTAGAATATTTAGTTTGAGGGGCAAAATTGTAAAAAATAAAAAAATTGGAGTTTTTATTTTATTTTATTTTTTGGTGGACTACCCCTTGGCTTGGGGGGGGCTGGAGACCCCAAGCCAAGGGGTAGTTCCACCCCTGCTTATTGGCAATGCGAGGCCCAAGCAAAGGCTCATTAGGGTCCAATCTACTAGTCTACCTAGTGGACTAATTTTGGGGCTCAAATTCGGCTAGTAAGGATGTGCTTTTTTAGAACTCTCAACGTTGAAGGTCGTTTTTCCCAAAGTAAACATTTTTGTGATAAGTAATTTTGAAAGTTTTTCTTGTGTCCCTAAAAAAATGAAATAATTTTAAAATTATCATTTGATCAAATATCAAAAGCTATCAATCACAAGTCTAATTATTATTTTAAAGCACATCATTTTTAAAGAGATTCAAAAAAACTTATAACATTACTCTTTCGTATTAGCATTCAAATTACTTTCTCATATTTAGTCAAAATATTATAATTATTTTATAGCTATTAACTTTTTCTTAAAAATTTATCTTTTCTTAACGATCATAATTTCAATTTTTTATCTCTTTTTAACTATCATATTTTTAAAATTTTTTCTAATGATCATATTTTTAAAAATTCATCCTTTCTTTTAACTATGATACTTTTCAAAATTTGTTTTGTTTTTTCCTTAAACGTTTGGTGAGGATATAGTAAACGCCAAAATTGATTAGTAGCAGGAGCAAATATTTTACTAAAAAATCTGGGCAGATGTGGACTGAACTACCTTAATGTAAGTTTTGGCCAACCAATATGTCCAGTAATATGAACACTCTTACATTTTCCTTACGACAAAGACAATGTGCTGACTGGCCTTCTTCATTGACCAACGCTGGTGAACCATTCCATGACATTTGTAGGCCTTATTTATTGCACCATTGATCTTATTCAATGGCTCTCACCCTCCCAAGAAAAAGTTATTAAAGGCTGCAGCTGAAAGGGCAAAGGGAAAAGGTTGCATGATAACAATGGGCTCGCCTGGTTTCAACCTCTGCGCGACGACCCTTTTTGTTCTGTCCTTCCTGATTAGCTTCTTCCTTAGCCAAACCGGAACTGAAGCTGCTGCAACTTACCTCGCCCATGTCTGCCCAAACACCACCACTTTCACCGCCAACAGCACCTACCAATCCAACCTCAATCACCTCCTCGCCTCCCTCACCTCCAACGCCACTCGCACCACGGGGTTCTACAACACCACCGCGTCGGCTGGGAACTCCGTCGACACGGTCTACGGCCTCTTCCTCTGCCGCGGCGATCTCTCCCCCGACGCCTGCCGAGAGTGCGCTGCCGACGCAACCAAAGACGTGGTCGATCGCTGCCCCAATGAGAAAGTGGCCGTGGCTTGGTACGACGAGTGCATGTTACGCTACTCAAATCAGGATATCTTCTCCAGCATGGTCACCGACCCAAGCATTTTTTTGTCGAACACACAGAATATATCGGAGCAAAACCAGTTTGCCCTGCTGGTGAGGACAACGATGAACGATTTGGCAAGTGGGGTTTCAAATCTTGGGCCTGGAGCCAAGAAGTTTGGGACGAAAGAAGCGAATTTCACAGCGTTGCAAACGCTCTACACCCTTGCCCAGTGCACGGCGGACCTGTCGGGTTCCGATTGCAATAGGTGTCTCCAGATAGCGATATCCAATCTTCAGGGTTGTTGTGGGGGACAGCAAGGGGGCAGAGTTCTGTCTCCTAGCTGTAATGTTAGGTTTGAACTCTACCGGTTTTACCAGTCCGTAGCAACTGTTCCGCCACCTCCTGGATCAGTATCAACACCCAAAGGTAAAGTTTTTTCCTTTTGGGTTAGGGTTAAAAACTGGATTCAAAGAAGTTGATGATTTATTGCTTTCTCTCCTCACTTTTTATCAAATTTAGGGGACTTCTTTTGTGTTTTTTCTTTTTCTTTTCTTCTTTGTTCTTTTCTTTTCTAAGATTTTGGTCGATTAAAGTATGACTGCTCTTTAGTTTTGTTTTATGAAAAATATAAAATTAGTCTTTCTGTTTGCACCCATCTAAGAACTAGTTTTACATTTTTAAGTGCACAATTCTTAATGTTATAATGCAAATTACTGTTATATTCAAAATTTAATAGTAGATTGAAGCATTTCTGTTTACGATTATGAGCTCTGTGATAGGATCAAAATTGGCTCATGGCCCCAACTTCCATCAAAATAACTAATACTTATCTGATTATTCACTGCCGACATGATATGTTGGACTTGACACATGCCATGTGAGTTCGACGTCAATCCCTCTGAGTCAGCAAAGATAAAATTTAAAAAAATTTTAAAAAAAAAAAAAGAAAAGATGTTGGTTTATTCATCGCCTGTACGTGGCTGCTTTTAGATTAAACTTTAGAATATAGGATACTGTTCTGCCCAATAGTGTGTGGTTGTCTGTCACGACTAATTAATCAAGACTGTACTGTATATATATATATATATATATATATATAGTATTCTATCAAACAATTAACGTTGTTATCTTTAGAAATCAACTCAAATTATAAATCATTCTACCCTTTAACTTATCAATGCAAGTGAATATTGTTTATGCAGGAAAAGATAAAATCTCAGCGGTGACAATTATTGCCATTGTCGTTCCGATTTCTGTCTCTGTTGTTCTGTTCGTTATGGGATACTGCTTCCTTACTAGGAGAGCAAGAAAGAAGTACAATGCTGTACAGGAAGAAAATGGTAAACAATTATTAATTTGATTTTGTGCATTATAGCTTATATTTCCTATATAATGTTACACTTGTAGCTACTTAATTACATTTACTGTTTTGTTTTGCAGCTGCTAATGATATTACTACTGTAGAGTCCTTGCAATTTGATCTTGCTACAATTGAAACTGCCACCAACATGTTTTCATATGATAATAAGCTTGGTGAAGGCGGATTCGGTGTCGTTTACAAGGTAATAATTAGAGGGTTTTTAGTATGCAATTAGTGCGTGCAAAATCTGGCAGTGTTGATAATTTTGATGATGTTTGCATTATATCAATTGTAAGTGGTAAATTGTTAGTTGAAGTACATTTTCAGGGTATACTTCCTAATGGACAAGAAATAGCCGTAAAGCGGTTGTCAAGAGGTTCCAGACAAGGGGCTGGAGAATTTAAAAATGAGGCCGTATTGATAGCCAAGCTTCAACACAGAAATCTTGTACAATTATTGGGATTTTGCTTGGAACAAGAAGAAAAGATACTTGTCTATGATTTTATGCCCAACAAAAGCCTTGACTACTTTCTCTATGGTCTGTTTCTTATAAATATACACTTCATCTTCTTGTATGTTCTTAATCTTTATATGACTTGAGTCTTGAGTTGATTATTCTAATACAAATATTAAATTTTGATGAATGCATAGATCCTGTAAGAAGAGGACAATTGGATTGGTCAAGACGTTACAAAATTATTGGAGGAATCGCTCGAGGGATTCTTTATCTTCATGAAGATTCTCAACTAAGAATTATACATCGTGATCTTAAAGCAAGTAACGTTTTGTTAGATAAGGATATGAATCCAAAAATTTCAGATTTTGGCATGGCAAAGATTTTTGGAGTTGATCAAACTCAAGGAAATGCTAGTAGAATTGTAGGCACATTGTAAGTTCGTATTAATTTGCCTATTTTTGTTGGAGAAAATATGTTATGTGAATTACATATAACTAACACCGTTGTATTAATGATGCTGGTTTAATTTGTAGTGGTTATATGTCTCCGGAATATGCTATGCATGGACAATTTTCTGTGAAATCCGATGTGTATAGTTTTGGTGTCTTAATTCTTGAGATTATAACTGGCAAGAAGATCAGTTCTTTCAATCCATCAGATGGTGCTGGAGACCTTTTGAGCTATGTGAGTAGTTATGAACCAAATATGCTGATTTTCATATGTTAATTCAAACATCATCACATCCTTGTAACATTGTAACATTACTTGACCAATTGTTGCAGGCTTGGAACCATTGGAGGGATGGAACACCCATGGAATTATTAGATCCAAATTTGGAAGATTCTTACTCAAGAAATGAAGTCACCAGATGTCTCCACATTGGCTTACTTTCTGTACAAGATGATCCAACTGCTAGACCTACCATGGCATCCATAGTTCTCATGCTTAACAGTTACTCTATGACATTAACATCACCTCAACAACCTGCATCTTATCTTTATAGTCGAACAGAGCAAAGCATGCCATTTAAAGACTTGGCCTCCTCAAATCAATCTACAAGCAATACAAGCAAATCAATGCCATCTGTCGATGAAGCATCGATTACTGAAGTATACCCTCGATAGTGTGGGTTGTAAGGGCTTCACAAAATGTGAAAGTGAGAGTGAGAGTGTATGTAGCATTTCTCATGTTTATAAGTTATGGTACTTGAATGAGTGGTAGATGAGTATTCTTTAAGAATTCAGAGTTCATGCATGGTAATAAGCTTGCAAATCCAATATGTATAATTTTCATGGAAAATTATTCTTTAACGAGTTATTTTAGTGAAACTATAATATAGTATATAAATACATCATTCAACCCAAAAATTTGAGCTAATGGGATTGCGTTTAATTGTGTGTATTAACTATTCACTTATGATATCTTTTCATACTTAATTGTTTTTCACTCATATGTACATGTTTTTAACAATGCCTTCTTCACATGTGAGCTCATTACCGTATTCATTACAATTCTTTTACCAATAAAATGTAGGGATGATAATTTGTGTTCATATATTGAATTTGAGTCGTGTCAAGACATGAGTATAAGACAATATAAGTCAATCATAACTCATCATAACTAAACTTACTAATTTCATGTTAAATGCACATCAAATTTGTATATTGTAACAAAATGAAGATGTATCTAATAGCTATAGCAAAAGTAATACGATCATAGAAGTCCAAAAGGGTCACCGAAGGCATAATATGATATTCAATAATCCAACAAAAGATCATATGTAACATAACAACATAATAAATGTTAATCTTACACCTTGTGTTGTGTCACACGCCACTTTTCTTGGAGTGGATATATAATAAAATTTTAGTGCTGAATCAATCATATTCTTACAAATTTATTGACGAGTTCAAATAATAATAATGAACCGTAAAATATAGTCTTCGACACCTCTGTAGTTCTGCTTCCATCAATGTCATTTTCCTTGAACCCGACTGGTGACTAGGTTATACTAGGGTCTAGGGGTGTCAAAAAATACCGGAAACCGGGAACCGGTTCTTGTTTCGGTTGGAAAAAACCAAAAATCGGGTACCCCGGTTCCGGTTTTTGGCATTCGGTTATAATCGAGGTACCGGTTATATATATATATATATATATATTAATATTTTTTAGTTTAGGTTTACTGGTTTAGGTTTAATTAGCCATTTATTGTTTAGCACTTCATTTCACAACTTCAGTACTCTTCACGACATTCCGCCTCTTTCTCTTCAGTCTTCACTTCCAGTTCTGGCGTTCCATGGCCCTCTCCCTCTCTCGTTCCATGACCTCCATCCGGCCGTCTCCTTTCTCTTGCAATGAGCATTAGCCACCAGGTATTCTTCGCCCACATCTTTAGTTTCATTCTATGTTTTCTATTTGGTGGGTAAACCCTTAGAATCGATAGAAGGTGGCCTCTTAGGTGGGATCGACTTCCATTGCCGATGACTTTCCACTACCCACCCAAGTTCATTCTTGGTTCCTTTTCCCTCACCCACTCAAGTTCATTACCAACCCAATCCGGCTATTCCCCACATCTCATTGATCGAGTTGACTCCTCTCTCGCTTCCAACTCGATTCAATCCACGATGCCATCTATTTGGGGTTTTGATTTAGGGTGCTTTTATTTGTTTGGTTGATGAGAAAGTGTAGGAAATTTGATGAAAAAATTTAGGGATTAAGTTATGGGTGATGGGGTAAATGATAGGTTTCGTTAATTTGATGTTTTGGAGATTTTGTAGCCAAAAATACAATTTTTAAAAACCGATTACTCGGTCCTAATAACCGAGTACAAACCGGAACCGGCCAGTTAACCGACACCCGGCTTCCTAAAACCAATAACCGAAGTACCCCGGTTCCGATTCCCGGTTTTGGCTAATAACCGGGAACCGGGACCGGGTTGACACCCCGGTTTTGGCCAATAACCGGCTTGACGTCTTCAATAGACAACAAAGAAATCAAAGTTAACGCTTTATTGTTCCTGTCATATACAAATTTCTTATACAGCTAGAAATTTCAGACGGGAATTTCCCAAAATAGCTGTTAAAATTGCAGCTAATTCAAGCAAGCAATTGAAAGAGAGTCATTTGAAAATCCATTAGTCAAAGGTGACGGAACATCTTAGACTACCACGTCTATTCGGACAAGTTACAATTAATACTTATTCAAAAATCTCAGCGTCAAGTCAAAAGGGACTAAAAAATTCTCTTTCACTGCTCCTGACTGTTAGAGTATATCGTGAGATATGATTTGATATTGTAATTGCTTATAATTAAATCAAATCAAATTTGAACAAATAGCGGAATAAAGAAAATTTAGAATGGTAGGTGCATTCCTATTGTTTTTCTTGTATCATCATGGTCCTATGTGGATATTATTTTATAAAAAAAAAAAAAAGAAGAAGTTGTTCTTATTTCTCTCATTTAATTTTTATAAAATAATTTTCGCTACGACTAGGAGAACACTAGGAGAGCATATATAATTTCTCAAAAGAAAATGATAAGGAGGTGGAGAGAATACAAAATAGTATGAGAGATGAAATCAAATCAAAATTGAATGTATTCAAATCTAATTTAATTTAATTATAATCAATTATATTATCAAATCACATCTCACAATATACTCTAACACTAACTAATGTCGTGACAAATGCTTGGTAGTCGATACGTAGTAAATGCACAAAGAAGACCTTGATCAAAACGGTTGCCTTCAATTCTATTAAATGTGAAGCCAAAGCGATTTTCAAGCTTCCAAGTAGTTGTACACATTAATTTCATCTTACTTTTTCCACATGCTTTAGCAACCAAAACACTCGGAAAAGAAAAATGAGCATGACCCAAATCTTTGTCACATGTTTTAGAAAATGTGTCTCTTCACATGTTTTAGAAAATTGAAAATCTTTGTCAACACGTTACAACGGTTCAATTGGTTTATTCTTTGTTGTATTAATGGTTGGAAACGAGTGAGTCGCTAATCAGCGACTCAATCCCTTTTTATACCGTCCTACTCAATCCCTTTTTCATGAGCATAGGATAAATAATGCATTTCACTACAAAAAAAGGATTTTATTACTAGACTTTATTGACATGTGTCAAACGTTGAAAATCAGGATGTCACTAAAGAAATTTTTGATGTGTTAAAATATCACAAGTCAGAATTTTATTGACGTGGCGAAATTGCCACGTCAATAACTTTATCGACGTGTCAAACTTGTTGACGTGGCAAACTTGACATGTCAATAAATTTATTGACGTGTCAATTTCGCCACGTCAATAAAATTATTGACGTTGTTATATTGCCACATCAATAATTTTATTGACGTGGCATACGGTTTGACACGTCAAAAATTAGTGACATATTATCCTGTCAATAAAATTGGTCATTTAAAAAAATTTTTGCTACCCAAATTTATTTTTTGAATTATTCGGGGATTTATACCTGGATTTCGGAATTCACCTAATAGACAATTTATAGAATTGACAAAAGAACTATCCATCAATACAAAACTATCCATGACTATACAATGTTCCATCAACTATGTACTCAATGTTCTAAGACAAAATAAAAACAGTTTCAACAAACAGTAATCAAACTATCTCTGTTTCACAACTATACATAATTACATCTAACTATATACATAATAGAAAATAGGAGTGCGATAAATGTACAAGTTCTTCACTAATTACAAACTGCCAACCCTTACTCAATCCAAGTCAAAATCACACTCACTGAACGACTCACCTGCATCAGCTGCGAATGATAAAACAAATAATTAGCAAACAACATGATATAATCTTATGAAGTCCTAAGCATATTAAGCATATGAAGGCCATGACCATTATACTCAACAAATTCATGTTAATTTATATTTATAAGTTATTTTACTCCAAGTCAAATGGACGTCACATTAATGGATCAAGTCAAATGCACTACAAAAAGACCGTTCGATATAACAAATCAACCAACAAACAAATGCTAACAAGAGTCCCGCATCCACCAACAAACCAACCAAGATATAACAAACGCTAATCTAAGTTCCAATATCATTTCAAATTCCAATGATAATCAATACTACTCCAAATAAAATAAAATAAAACAATAACAATAACAATATAGCATTACCTGATGCACTCTCTACAAAGGATCTCACTACCAAATGGGCTGGGAACTTTGTATCTGGCACAATCGTATTATGACAAGTCATATCGGATGCGACCTTGCCTGAAACAAGGCCTCAAGCTATCGAAAACACTCCTCAACCATGGTGTCTTTTGCTGCAATCACAACATCCTTTTTGGCAAGCTGCGCTGCCATCTAAGCCTCCCTTGCAGCCAACTGCACATCCATCTCTACCTTTGCTTCTTCCTTTCAGCTTCAAGTGCCGTTTCTATCATCTGTGTGACTGTCGAGTTTCTAGGGTTCTACGAACGTGCTTGGGATGGTGTATAGTATGAATGTATGTTGCCCCGCACAAGTAGAATACCTAGACCAACTTGTTGAACCCTAGCAGCGTACTCAGGCTTGTTGCCGTGCGCATGGGCGTACGCGTCATTCGACGCCCACCGTACCATCTATTCGGTCACGCTTGACAATGCTGTAGGGTCAGTGGGTATCAACTCCTTCATCATCTACTGTATGTTACAGTAAAAGTTTGTACGTCATATAAGGTAGCTTAATCATAAATCAATTATAAATCTGTAGCAAAAAACGATAACATAAACATATGTATTTGTTATATATTAAAATATTAACGTACATCTATACGTATATATGGTAATTGACACACATACTTTTTCATGTGTCACCTTAGCAAAGCTCTTTAATGTGCTGCAGTGGGGTGTGTTGTTCTTTACTCGCAATCCCTTCATATACGCAGCATAATTCTACACAATTAATATTCTTAATATGTGAGCCCTAATACAATTACAACTAATAAAACTACACATGAAGAGAAAAAATATAACAAATAACCTACTTGATTCTTCTTAACACACCATTTATTCAACAACACTTCCAAGTCGATGGGGTTGTACTCGAGAGAGCTTTTGCTGCCCGACTCTCGCTCTCACAGTCTCAAGAGTATCCTCTGGCTGTATGTTAAGTTCAACTTTTAATCTGTGTCACCAACTCTTCAGCTTCTTCCTCATATCTTTAAATGTGTCCCGTTTTACAATCTTGATGTTGCACTCAGTAGGATGTAAAATTGCTCCTGCACTAGTTAGTCATATATTAACACTAAGGAGTGGTAGGAAATATAATACACATGCTATCATAAATACAATAGCATATAATTCAAACATACCATTAACGCATCCCATATATCCTCTTTGGTTCACTCTGGTACCTTTTTCCAGTTATCGCTTATCTTAACATAAGTTCCGCCCCTGATAATCTTGTCCATCATCCGTCTAAATTTTAACGCTGTTCTGTCTTATAGGCTGCGACGCATTATTATACTCGCACATGACCCTTTGCCCGTCGGGGATCCCCCACAACTTGTGTGAGCCTTTAAGGTTCAACACTTCAAAATGGGTACTTCCATCTTCATTGATAGCTAACACATTAATGAGTACCGATGTTAATTATTTATAATTGGATACTAACTACACATAAAACACGCATAAATATTTATATTCATAAAGGTCTGACTAGCATATATACATACCTATCGTTCGAATATGGTTGACCCCCAACCTTTGCCGAGTAGGGTCATCGGGTGCGGGTCTGCGAGTTGCGTGTCATTTGTGGCACCTATCCCATCAACCTCGTCATCCTGGTCATCCTCGGCCTGTGTCTCACTATTGCCCATATATACGCTGCTGTGGGGAGGGCGACCGATCCAAATGTCTATGAGAGCACAACCCTAGCTCGCTCATCATTGACGGCATAGCTGACATCGGAATGGATTCATCTGTGCCGTACTATGGAGTATCATGATGATTGCCCTTAACTAAATTAAAGAAATGTAGCTAGCTTCTAGATTTGTAAAACCTAAACAAAACTAATTAAAACTAGTCCAAATTTAATTAAATGCATGCATTTGGTATGGGGACCCTAATTTAAATAAATCTAGCTAGGTTAGTTATTATTTTTGTTAAGTTTTGTTTTCCTTTCTTTTTTTCATTTTTTAAATATAGCATAATTTACATATACAAAATTTACATGCATTATCTGATAAAACAAACACATAAAATATATTAACCTAATTTCAAGCACATGATTACCTTGCTAGATATATATAGGAGAGGAGCTCCTAGGAGCTAGCTAGATGCAGAGGGAGGTGATTGACCGGAGGACTGCGGAGGGAGAGAGAACGACGGTCGGAGCTGGCGGAACTAACGACGTACGGCCAGAGGAGAGAGAGCTCACGTACTCACTCGGGTGAAAGAGAGAAAGCGCGGGTTGGAGAGGAGTGAAGGCCGAGAGAGAGAGAGAGAGAGAGAGAGAGAGTTGGCCGGGCATGCAGTACTGACTGCGGGCGATGGTGGGGAGAAAAGAAAGAAAAAAGAGAGACGGAGAGGAAGAGAGCTGGGTGGGAGAGAAGAAAAAAAATGGAGGGAGTAGGAAAGAAAAATTAAAGAAAAAGAAGAATGAGTGCTGCAAGCCTATGGGATGGGACGTGCGGCCGCCCATCCCAAGGCCCGTTCCATGTGGCATGTCAAAAATGGGTTGAGTGGCACGTTAAAAAATATTGACGTGCTATTGCATATAGCATGTCAAGAAAGTCTTGACGTGCTACATGTGGCATGTCAATAATGGTTCTTACATGATGGGGTCTCTGGAACTGCAATTGAGTGCTAGGGCCTGGTACTGCGAGCGATTCCCTCCTGAGATTGCGATTGAGCGCACGATTGAGGGCACCCTTCTCTGGTACTTCAATCGATCGCCTGTGTGCCTGCGATCGAGCGCACCACCCTAAATATAATTATACACATGCATATAATTAATTAATTATATTATACACATAAATTTTGTTACCTAATTATATTATAGTTATAATTTAATAACTTATGTAAGTTTTCTGACGTTTCAACAGGTGACACATCAAGAATTTCCTGACGAGCCACATGTGGCACGTCAAGAAACCCTAAGAAATTAATTAATATATTCATTAATATTAACATTAATGAATATATTTTCCTAAACCCTAGCTAAGAGGAAAAATATCCATTAATGTTCATTACAAATTTATCCAAAAAAATTGTAAAATAATAATTTTTTCTTTCTTTCATATACTTTTGTTAATTTGTAGTTTTTTAAAGTAAATTTGTAATTTTATAATGTTCTCGTTAGAAAAATAGTCGGAATTTATGCATAGTTTTTGTTTTTTAATTGCCACTCAATGAATATATACCAATATATATTAATTGGTATACATCAACTCATAGTATACAAGGAATAGTATATACTACGAGTTTACTTATATATACTACTCCTTGCATACTATGAGTTGATGTATACCAATTAAATTTTGTTACCTAATATTTTTTTATTTTCAAACACATAATAAATATTAATTAATGGTATTATAATTATTATTGATAATTAATTACAAACGTGGCACATTGCCATGTGACCATTTTATTGACATGGCATAGTAGCACGTCAATAAAAATTGACAATTTTCTTGACGTGTCAATTTGCCACGTCAATATTTATTGTTGAATTCAATCAATCTACAAGCAAGTCAATGCCATGGTCTGTTAATGAAGCGTCAATTTCTGAACTACACCCTCAATAGTCCCACTTAAACATCTACCTAAATGTACTGTGGAAGTCTTATATAATTGGGTGGAGATTATAAATAAATGTATACTACTAAGTGAGATTATCATGTCCTATATAAATTAGTATAGGGAGTTTCAGTTGTATCACTTTATCTTACAATAGTTGAAAAATAAATAAATTAAAATTGATAGTGTATGAAAGTAATGATATTCACCTTCATACAATATTGAGCATAGTTGCTATACATATCTGACGCTGGGCAGAACTAAGATTGTTTTGACAGCATATAATAGCAGCAGAATCTAAGAATTAAAGATTGAAAAGGAAATTCAGGAAGAGAGAAAATAACAAATAGGAAAGAGAAAGTCCCTAATTGCCCTAAATAAGTAAACAGATAAATAACTCTAAAAAACTTAAATTTAATTGATAATATAAACTGAATTCTAATATAACACAGAGTAGATGCTTTTATATAGGCTAGGCACCTCCTAAATTAACAAGGAAAAGGAAAAACAAACCTAATTGGAAAAAGAAAACAAATTCTAATAAGAAAAGGAAAACAAATCATAGTAGGAAAGGAAAAACCCAATCCTTATTGTAAAAGAAATCTAAAACACACATGCATAATTAAAATAACAATTTTCTCAAGTTCCTCCTGCATCAATCTCTCCAAGTTGGAAAGAACTCGCTCTTGAGTTCAAATCATCTTTTCCTCAATCTTTTGGATGTCCAATTAATCCTTTCCATCACATACTTCTCAACATCAATGCAACTTGATATCGGAAGAGAAACAATTTACAACCCATCACAACGTACATGACTGCAAATAGTAGTTTGAAAATTCTTCATATTATATTGAGATACTTCAATCTTCACACAGTATTCATTTATCTTTTCCCATTCGTGCGGCATATAAATCTCCCAAAAAGAATCAACTATTTCTTCCTCTTTGAAAATAAAATTTTCCTTCACCTTTATAAGATCTTCATCATCGACATACGTATCATAAATAGGTGGAGAATTCCAATCCACAAAACATTGAGAAAGATCTTTAACATCTACTTCATGTTGAAACTCTTCATCAATAAACTTAATTCCGAAGTCTAAGTCCTCATGTTGTTCATCCCGAACACATTGTTCCCGAAACAGAACAGACTTGTGATACGGGTTCTTGAAATTAGATTTTGAATTACGACCGTCAATATCGCAATACATCTCCAAGTTTTGCGCTGCTAGATGCTGGGTTAACTCCGCAACCTGTTTTTGCAAATATTCAATCATCACGTCTTGTATACTACACTCATGGTAAAGGGATTTCCTCCTTCGGAACCTATCCATGTCGACCACGACCGCCAGTCATGAAAAACTAATAAAAAAAATTCATCTCAAGAAGACGTTAAGCTCTAATACCAATTGACGCCGGGCAGAACTAAGATTGTTCTGACAGCGTATAATAGTAGTAGAAACTAAAAATTGAAGATTGAAAAGGAAATTCTGGAAGAGATAAAATAGCAAATAGGGAAGAGAAAGTCTCTAATTGCCCCAAATAAGCAAACAGAAAAATAATTCTGAAATACTTAAATTTAATTGATAATATAAACTGAGTTCTAATATAACAAATAGTAGATGCCTTTATATAAGCTAGACACGTCCTAAATTAACAAGAAAAAGGAAAAACAAACCTAATTGAAAAAGGAAAACAAATTCTAATAGGAAAAATAAAACAAATTTTAATATGAAAGGAAAAACTTAATCCTTATTGAAAAAACAAAATTAAAACACACATGCATAATTAAAATAACAATTTTCTCAAATTACTCCTGTATCCGAGCGGTTGCACTTTCCGGTGAATTGATTACCTGGTGCCTATATGTACTAAGCTCTTTCTCTAATTAATTTGGTTTTGCAAAAAATCTTGCAAATTGGGTCAAATTCTGGTGGGTTCGTTGGGTCCTTTTTCAACAAAATGTGAATTGCCACCTCACAATCATTTTTACAAAAGTGAAAATTAGCAAGTAAAATATAATACTCCAAGAATTTTCCCTCAATCAAGACTAATTAATCTATCATTTGTTAATAACATATCGCTTAATTCATTTTTAATTAAAATTTAAATGTTGTATTGCATATTGAGACTAATTCTTTAAATTTAAGATTAATTAACCTTAGGTTTACAATAGTACAGATGTTACTGAATACACATGAATCTTGAAACTGCTTGAACTACTAGTTGAACTGCTCTAATTCCTTAAAGCTGTAAAAGCTTGTAACTAAAGTTCCTTAAAACAATTTTGTTAAAATAAAATACGCATTTAAACTTAAGATTTAAAGTGAAATTTATGTAAGATGATTTCAAAATTTGAAATATCATCTTTAGTTCAAACAATTGTTACAAATCTTTATTTCAACAAATTTAAAATATCGTTTCGTATTATTTAATTTAATTAATACGTTACCTGATTCGTTTAATAAATCAATTTGATCAAAGTTTAAGATTTAATGTTGAAAGTTGCTTAAATTCTCCTTGAGGACATTAATTAAGCATTAATAGCACTTAGTTACCATCACTTCAAATATGCAAGTGTTACTAATTTCCTTCACAAATTGCAGCTAATCCTTAATCCAAGATCGCAAAGTCACATCGCTATTCGATAGTTTCAATAGCCATTCCACTGTTCGACGGAAAGCCTTTCAACTCAACTTGTTAGTTCCATACGTCTACAAACTCATATCTTACATCCTAAGCAATACAGCAATAGTGGTCATTTCACATGCACATAGATCGAATGGAAATTGTAAACGGTTCACTTGCTTGCTGCTTGTGGTCAACAGGAATACGTGATATCGTCTAATCTATTCTATGTTAATTTAGAAATTAAATTCATTCAACCGCAAAATTCATTGCATCTTAGTCTATCTCTGCCTTATGTGCTCTATAAGATCATTTTCAAGGTGCCTTGGTCGCACATTGCATGTCCAAGCACTCAAGAGCATATTCACCATATCAATCCGTTTCCGCAACAGTCAGGCTAATAACTGGCGACCACATTACTTCTGAGTGATGGCACTATCACCTGCCGTGCCAGCTGCTTCACGAACCTAAGTTAGTCTTCCTTGCCTGCGCGCTGTTCGTGATAGTGCGAATATGCCCAAGTGTTTTCTCAACCACCGAATGACATACATGTTACCGAAATTCAATCAAACCTCTCATTTACCTGGTTGGCCAATGCTTCAACCGCGTAACTTAAACTAGCTAAATGCGACAAGAATCATATCGAATTACGAGCTGTTCGGCATAGCCACATGTGAAATGCTGTGAACGGCTCAAAGGGTGCGTAAAGATTGACAATGAGTTGAATGATTAGCTAGTACAGAATTACTCATACTTTAGTAGACGTTAGATTTCACTGAACGTAAGCTATGAAGAACGCATCTTGCGTGTATGGCCAAAGTAACGTAAAATTGTTAAGTTACTACCGTCATGTTGATCCATTATTCGGCAGATTCACATGTGTAAATGTATGATTTCATGAATAGATTCATAATGTTGTGCAATTTGCTAGGATATTGAAGATCATTGTATTAAGCTTATTAGCCATTTATATTTGAATGTATCATGTTAATTGAGATGTTTACATAATATATCTCCATGTCAATTGAATGATGTATTTCAACTGTAATATGAATCAAGTAATGAAATTGAATTTCAATTGTATAGGGATAGATTCTAAAAGCATGAATTTGTTATAGGAAGTTAATGAATGTGTTTATGAGGAACTAATGTCATTGATATATTGTACATCGTTGCTATTATACTTATGGTAATATTGATTTGCAGATTTACTATTGGATGATTAATGTAAATTCTAGGTGATAATCAATGTAAAATGATTGTACTCAAGTGAATAGAATTATTCTATGCAGATGTTAATTCTTATTTTATTTGAGTATGTGATTCAAAAGAAAATCATTGCAATAAGCTTACATTACATTAATCTAGGTAATGTTTTAGTCAATAATGGACTTCAAAATTTATCAATTGTCTGTAGATGTGTAGAAGAAGGTTAATCATATAGTCTTTACTTAAGTATTCTATAATCTTTTGAGAATATGTGTGATGTTGAAAGAGAAGATACTATGAATTTTTAGATAAGTGTCATCATAGTCGAAACTATTAGTAATTTGTAGACAAGATTGTAACTTTCCTTGAGTGAAGTTTTTTGAGGTCTTACATGTAAAGAGATATTCTAAAACTTGAACGAAATGCTTCAAGTAGGACTTTGCTTTGTTAGATGTAATTGTCTTTTTGAAATGTCACAACTGTGAAGATTTGTATATTTGAAGCATATCTTGTTGCAATCTGTAATTTTGTATGTGACAGCTATCAATAATGTATTGTCAGGATTCAATACTTGTTTGGAATTGTGAAGTTTGATTCAATGAATCTACTGTCTATTATGAAAGGCATTGCTTAATTGCATCTATTGGAGTATGATTAAATTTAGGATTATATTGGAGTAATTTGATAAGATTGATTAATGAGATCTAGTGTTAGGAATCATGAGATACTTAATTTGATGAATGTTCTGATAGAATTTACATGTGATTTCAAAGTTCACGTTATTTATTATAAATTATTCAGGAATTGTATTATGATGGTGCATAATGTGAATCAAATTAGGCAAACAATAATTGTAGAGACGAATATTAGTTTGTCTATCTTAGAAGATTTAATATCGGAACTTAATACAGTTGTATGACATTATATTTAACAATTTTGAGCCATTGAGTATCATTTGAGGTTGATTAATTTCTAATGTCATATTCTCGACTATAGTATATCGAATAAGTCTCTTGTCATTAAGACTTATAATTTTGTGTCTTAGCTATGAGAATTTATGAGCTAAATGTTGATCTTACTTCAAACTTTAAGACTCTGACATGTGAGTCATTAAGTACATTGCAGAGTGTTATGCTATGCTATCCATGATAACATGAATGTGAAATTGAGCAGTAGAAAAATGGAACTTGAAGTTCTGAGTTCTGGTAATCTATAATCATCGAATTGTCAAGTTGATAGATGATCAATTGGAGATCAGTTGATAGAATGCAGGCATAACAGTACCTTGTGTCATGACTCTGATAAGCAGTCTGTTATAACTATCATGCAATAGATTACAGTCCATATTACAAGTAATCGACTATGCGAGATCAACTTCTACACATAGACAATATTGTTGCCAACAATGACTCCTCATGACTCACGCTTCTCATGTGACAGTATCAAGTAACATATTTCTACGATAATTACATGACCTGTCAACTCGATATTGAAATAGCTGATAATTGAATTTGAATATTTGCTCTTCAAGTTTGATTGCATCATACCTAATCATTCAATTGACTTTTCATTAATAATCTTGTCTTCTGTACTTATAAGTAGTTAGTCATTTAGATTGAGTTCAATTTGCATAGACTCCTACCTTTAGTGATAAAAGATAGCAGTCATATTAAAATTGAATATAATATAAGTTCAAGTTGATGATCATGCATTTTCAATCATCAACATATTAAGTTGTATCTTTAATTAGAGATATATGAAGTCAAGTTACAACATTGACAACGTTTCGGCAAGAGTTTAGTACTTATTAGGGGAGTTTTCTACTTGAGTGTCTAATAATTTGACACGTGGTGTTATATTTATCGGATAAATTATTATATTAAATGAAATTGTGAATTTAAGTTTTTTAAAGTTTTAAGCAGAACATGCTAATATCTTGACTTGTGGCATTCTATTTAAAATCAAAACACACGTGTTTTTTTTAAATTGCCATTTTTCTCAATCTCAACTGCCATCAAATATTATTTATCCCCTGCATCTAATATCTAATATAATCTAATTTAATATCTAATAAGATTACATATAACTACCACATCTCTCTTTTCAAAATAAATCATGTCCATAACCATTTCCACAATTCCAGCATAACCATTTCCCCAATTCCATCCGGTGCAAACTTTCAAAACAACAAAACATCGTTTCAAATTTCCACCATTTTTTGTTAAGATGACTAAATAAAAAAAATACTCTCTCATTTTTCTCTTTCCTTTTCCTTTCCTCCTCTCTCTCTCTCTCTCTTCTTTTTCTTTTCTCTCACACATGCAGGCCTCCGCCTCTCTCCCTTTTCTTTTTCTTCTCACACATTCTGCTCTTAGTGCTATTTCTGAGCGCCATAGCTGTGCTGTGTTGCATCTTGGTTATGATAGTTAAACATGGGCTTTGAAAATTCAGTGAACGGTGGAATGCATAAAAAAACAAAAAGAAAGAGAATTGTGCTAATTACCAAATTAACTATTTTTGGTAGTGAAAATAGTTAATTTAACTATTCTCTGCAACTCTTTTAATAGTGTCGTTGTCACTGTCCGTTACCGAATTCTATTGTTAATTTACAATTTCATGGATTTTGGCATTCGTGTATCAGTTTTTGTCATTTATTATTTGAGAAAATTGAACTTTATGGCAGATTCAATGACATTCTTTGCCGGATATTTCTCATAAAAGGATAAATATCATTGAAATCATCATCATTGCCATTGTCATTATTGATTATTTTATTTATGTTCAATTAGTGTTCAAAAATTTTGTTTGTGCATTGCCATTCAAGGAAAGGAGGAGAAGATCGAGAATGTCAATCAATACAGTGACACCATCCTTCGGGTTCTTTAATTGTCAATAATTTCATTTACTGTTCTTTATTTTTTGCAATTTAAATTGTTTCTACGCCCCTACAAAATGATACTTTGCATTGTGGTTCTCATTCTCTCTAGAAGGAATACTTAATTTGAGATTATTTGTTTAGATTTTATACACCACGTTAGAATGTGATTATGAGGATGCCACCATCTTTCTTATTGGGCAAAAGGAAAAAAGGGCATCCGTCTCATATGGGGTTTAGACAGATATGAATGACCAATTTTCAATTAACTGTCTATGTAGTTTTTTACATTCAACGTCAGTTTCTTCTCCTTTCACTCAGATTTCTTACGGTGCTTCTCTCTCATCGGTTTTTTTTATTTTTTATTTTTTTATTTTGATTGTAATTTAAACAACCAAAATTGTGAATACCTTAATGAAAATACTCTATACTCTAAACAATTTTTGAGATAAGTTGCGAAAAAGATGAGTTCTATCCGACAAGGTTATGAAATGCAGTATTATTTATAATTTTAAATATTTATACAAATAATATTTATAATTGTTAGAATATTATCTTTAGGAATCATGTGCTTACTGAATTTATTTTCGATTTATTTATTACAAAGCATATATTATGAATATATAAATTTCTAATTGAGATTACAATGCATGTTAATCCCATGTGGATGTAACTTTTTGTTTTCCTTTTTTTCTTATTGCTTTATTTTTTTATTTATATTTTTTTATTTCGTTCATCTGAAGATTTTGTTTTATTTTATATATATTAAAAAAATGTTTTGTTTATTTTGCTCTGAATTCATTTCGAATGTTCAAAATTATATGGGTTTTATTTGTATTGAAATATAATAGATTTTATATTTTAATTCATTTGAATGTTTTATGTGATTTTTTTTTTTTTTCCTTTTGTGTGATTTATTTGGATTTCCATGCGTTTTTTGATTTTTTTTTTTCCTCCTCTTTTTAAGATCAAAATATTGATTGTCTGTACATAAAAAAAAATAAACTCTTTCGAAATGCTCTTAAAATTGCAGCTAATTCAAGCAAGCAATTGGAAGAGAGTCATTCAAAAATCCACTAGTTAGAGGTGACGGAACATCTTAGACTATCACGTCTATTCGGACAAGTTGCAACTAATACTTATTCAAAAATCTCAGGGTCAAGTCAGAATAGAGTATATCGTCGGATATGATTTGATATTGTAATTGCTTATAATTAAATAAAATCAAATTTGAAAAAATAGCGGAATAAAGAAAATTGGGAATGTTAAACATCTTAGACTATCACATCTATTCGGACAAGTTGCAACTAATACTTATTCAAAAATCTCAGGGTCAAGTCATGATAGAGTACATCGTGGGATATGATTTGATTTGGTAATTGCTTATAATTAATTAAATCAAATCAAATTTGAAAAAAAAGCAGAATAAAGAAAATTAGGAATGGTAGGTTCTTTTTAGTGTTTTTCTTGTATCATCATGGTCCTATGTAGATATTATTTTACAAAATAATTTAATTTAATTTTTGGTGGATATGGTTTTTATAAAATAATTTTTGCCTAAGATTAGGAGGACACAAGAAAAACACTAAAAGAGCATATAGCATTTCCAAAAAAAAAAAAAAATGATAAAAGGAGGTAGAGAGAATACAAAATGATATGAGAGATGAAATCAAATCAGAATCGAATGTATTCAAATCTAATTTAATTTAATTATTATCAATTATAATATCAAATCATATCCCACAATATATCCTAACACTAACTAATGTTTTGACTAATGCTTGATAGTCTATAGATAGTAAATGCACAAAGAAGACCTTGATCAAAACGGTTGCCTTCAATTCTATAAAATGTGAAGCCAAAGCCATTTTCAAACTTCCAAGTCGTTGCACGCATTAATTTCATCTACTTTTTCCACAAGCTTTAGCAACCAAAACACACGGAAAAGAAAAATAAGCATTACCCAAATCTTTGTCACATGATGCTTTAGAAAATGTCTCTTCACGTGTTTTAGAAAATTGGAAAACCTTTGTCCACACGTTACAACGGTTGACGGTTCAATTGGTTTATTCTTTGTTGTATTAATGGTTGGAAAGAGCATTCTTTGGCTCAGCAATTTTTGGCTAAATTTAGATAAAAATATCACCTTTATCTATTAATTTAGCTCCCACTCTTTTAAAACACCCACATTCAGCTCAATATTTAAATTTATTACTTTTATTATCTCATTTAAATATTCTTTTTCTATCATTGAATATTATTCCTTTATTCTTTCTTTATTTCATTTTGCTTCAAACGGTCATAGTTTCAGCACATGCAATAGTTGATAAAATCATTTTTTTATGAGAGAAGTTAAAATAATATAATACTTAATTTGTCATACTTTATAAATCTAAGAGACAGATTGTTCAAATTAGAACTGCAAGTATTATATTGATACTTTATAAATCTAACTTCACTTATTACTCCGTGAGATTCAGACACTTTTGCAATCGTATTTTTAAATTTTAAAAAGTATCAATAATGTTAGGTTTTCATATTTTAGAAGTTTACAATGTCACTCATGTCGTTAAGGTTTATCGTTAAATCAAACGATACGCACGTGAAATGTTCCTCATACTTCGAAAAACTAATAAAAATACAAAATTATTCTTATTTTTTTAAAAAAAAAAAAAAATCTTTCTCGACCTAGAAGCAAATAATAAAAGTTGCTTTTGTTGGTCATAGTAAAAAGACCACAATCTTCTTCAACGTGATTCTCCTTTACCGAACCCTTCTGATAGACTTCTAAATCAAAGCACAATGAAACTAACAAAAATCCTCCTAGAGGAATAGTTAGGCTTACACAGATTTTCTCTCTAACCTCATCTTCACGAAACCTAGCCTCTGATTTCGTGCATCTCTCTCTTAAATGAGATGTATATATATCGCATGACAAAACCCTAGACACCGACACACTTAAAATGAGCGTTTTGTATGTAAAACTTACGGGTTGTACGGACAAGTTAGTGGACTGTCCGGACAGAACCTTGCGAAGGACAGAAACTGAGTTTTTGGAATTGTTGTCTTGACAGAGCATGCAATGGGTGAAACCTGCATTTTGAAAATGTTGTCCGGCCTTGATCAACAGCTCCGATCGATGAGCGTTTGTGGTCCGATTAAGCTGAAACTTTGTATGGATGTTCATGACACGTGAATCCTCATTGTGAACGGTCAAGATTGGATTTTGCATTCTATATCAATGTTTAAGCCCATGGACAGTAGCCTCTGCATATTGAAATTGAATTAAGCCAACAAAAATACTAACAAACTCTCCCTTTGGCAATTCGGTGACAAAACCAACATGCCGAGACATCCCATCATCTCTCCATCATTACTCCCCCTTTTTGTCACAGAATGACAAAATGCCTTCATGTTTCCTGAAACACTTCACAAGATACATCAAGACATATGTGGAACATAAATAATACAAGAAAAACTCATGATCACATTTAAACGAAAAATGCATGAAGTTTAATGCGAATCATGGTGGCACATCAATATAAACTCCCCCTTAATGTATGACTCATTTATCAACAAGAAATTGGAAAGAAAAAAACAGGTTTCTCCCCCTCAAAAGTCAAATGAACACATATGATACACACATCAACGACTTATATATTTCATAATGAATATTCTAAACATGTTCCTAATATGCAAAATATACATGAAACTAGAAATAACAAGAAACTCATATTGCTTAACCTAAGCAAAAAAATATTTCATTCAACCCATGCTTGTGTGTTGTGTGTGTGTAAGCCATCCAATGAGAAAAAAACTACCAGCTTACAAAATGAGGAGAAAGTTTCACCAACATAAGGTTTTGACAAGAAAATCAAATCAACATTCAAACCTTATCATAGGGCCAGTCACTCTCATCCAATACATTCCTCTTTAAAAAAAGTTTTTGTACAAATTTGACACAGTGAAATAAATTTCATATGGAACATGATCTTTTGATTTTTGTTTCACTATATTTTTCACACCGACACTTAAAATCACATTTTTGGTGTAAAACATACGAGGTGTCCGAATAGGGTTAGTGCCTATCCGGACATGGCCTTGCAAGCAAGCAAAAGGGGCTTGCTGGAAGTGCTGTCCGGATAGCCTTGCGTTGAGGTAGAAAGAGCATGCTGGAAATGCTGTTCGGACAGCCTAGCAACCTGTACGGACAGCCTTGCATTTAGGATGAAAATTTGCTTGCATTTGAGATGTGTCTTGGTGCTTTGGAACATCCGTTTTGATCACAAATTAGCCAACAACAAGAACTTACAAATTATAATTACATCAAATGACATTTGAATAAATAGCAGAATAAATAAGGTTTGGTCTATAAGCTACATCCACATCTATTAAAGTTAATTATACTCTTATTCACTTGATTGATTTTACAATACAAATCATCAATATTTATAAGGAGGTGGCCAGAGAGAATACAAAATGGTATGAGAGATGGAATCAAATCATAATTGAATGTATTCAAATTTAATTTGATTTAATTATAATCAATTATAATATCAAATCATATCCTACAATATACTACAACACTAACTAATGCTTGATAGTCCATACGTAGTAAATGCAAAAGGAAGACCTTGATCAAAATGGTTGGCATCAATTCTATTAAATGTGAAGCCAAAGCCATTTCCAAGCTTCCAAGTAGTTGCACACATTAATTTCATCTACTTTTTCCATATGCTTTAGAAAACCAAAACACACGATAAAGAAAAAATGAGCATGACCGATCGAGTTTGGGTCTCTTCACATTTTTGAGAAAATTGGAAAATCTTTGTCAACACGTTACAACGGTTCAATTGGTTTATTGTTTGTTGTATTAATGGTTGGAAACAAGTGAGTCGTTGATATTAAATTTCGTAGGGTACGTACAGCCAATTCTATACCGTCCAACTCAATCCCTTTTTCATGAGCATAGGATAAATAATGCATGGCTTGAATTCTGTCATATTAAATATTAATTTCTAATTGAATTATTACTCCTACCCATTCGAAAATATTACTAAATTTCCATCCATCCGAATTATTTTAATTTAAACATTATGCTAATATAGTAGAACTCATGTAGATGCAGCCATTTAATTGATTAGTTATAATATAATACTTAATTTAATTTGTCATACTTTATAAATCTAAGAGACAGATTGTTCAAATTAGAACTCCATGTATTAAATTGATAGTAATTTATGAATCTAACTTCACTTATTACTCCCTGAGATTCAGACACTTTTGTATTTGTACCTTTAAATTTTAAAAGGTGTCAATGTTAGGTTTTCACGTTTTAGAAGTTTACAATGTCACTTATGTACGTGCTAAAGGTTTACCGTAAAATGTTCCTAGTACTCGTGTAAAACTAATAAAAATACAAATAATAAAAGCTGCTTTTGTTGGTCATAGTCAAAAGGCCCCAATTGCATCATATATATATATATATATATATATATATATCATTGATGAAACAAACAACCATGGAATATTGGAGAAGATTAGAGAGGGTGATTAACTGCCCAAAACTGCCTTCTTTCAAATTTCTTATGTTCCTTTCGTCTCTCTTGGTGATTTCGTTGCTTAGCCTTAGCAGTGGCAATGAAGCAGCACCCACTTACAACTATCACGTTTGCTCAGGGGTAGACTTCACGGCCGCCAACAGCACCTTCCAATCCAATCTCGACCTCGTTCTCTCTTCTCTTTCCTCTAACGCCACCCTCGTCACTGGGTTCTCCCATGCCTCCGCCGGAGTGGTCTCCGGCATCTTTTTGTGCCGTGGCGACGTCAACGCCACCGTCTGTCAAGACTGCGTTGCCAGCGGAGCCAAAGAGATATTACAACGCTGCATCTTACAGACAGGGGCTATAATATGGTACGAAGAGTGCATGGTACGTTACTCCGGCCTCCAGATCTTCGCCACCCTTAACGAAGGGCCCGGCATAAACAACGGGGAGCCGCTGACTATGCCAGAGGCAGAGAAAGACCGGTTCAACGAGTTGTTGGGCAGGACAATGGATTCGTTGGCGACCCTTGCGTCCAATTCTTCGACGGGAAAGAAGTTTGCGACGGAGGAAGAGGAATTCAACAGTTCACTGTTGCGGTCACTGACGCTGTACAGCCTCGTGCAGTGCACGCCAGACCTGACTGTTTCCGATTGCAATAAATGTCTCCGAGGCGCCATAATGCAACTTCCTGCGTGCTGTGATGGAAAACAAGGCGGATGGATTCTGCAACCAAGTTGTATTCTTAGATATGGATTGAACAAATTTTACAACCCCAAAGCTGCTTCGGAGCCTGCATTTCCTCCTCTTGTTCCAGGTATGAAATTAAAGAGATTGTGATCAACTCATCAATATTTAGCTGTCCAAATCATATACAACTTATACGTCCAAACAGAATTAATAGGTCTCATATGAGGGAAAAAAAAAAAAAAACCTGCTCTCTCGAAGAGTTGGGTCACCTACCTCCTTGTGAGGTCCTCCAGCACCGTCAGTACTGTGCTCTTCAAAGGAGGAGGGATGGACTCCATCCTCTCCCTCCTCCCTTCATTCCCTGTTTTCCGTCGCCATCCATCGCGGTCTTCTTAATTTCCTTCCTAAAACACAGAAATTACACTTATTTCTTCAATCTAATATTTTGAGGATGCTTTGAAAGTGTATAAGATAGTAAGACCCCCCAAAGTAAGTACTAAGATTATTTTCATCGGGCTCTCTAAATTTATTCTTTATTTTAACTAAAAAAAAAAACCATGTTTTCCTATTTTAACTACTAACTTTTTCAAAATATCTACCACCGGCTCCTCTAACGGAAGATCCACTTTCATTTTTTCATTTTAATATTCTTTTTTAAGTATTATTTATTCTTATGAAGGGAAAGAATCTCAAACTTTTTAGGACGGAGAATTGTGGGTAGAGAATATCAAACTTTTAATTTTTTGTTTTCATGATTTAAGGATTACTTTTAATGGACTGTCTTATTAATATGTAGCATGTTAATGATTCATATTGTTGTATGCAGGAGGTGTTGTAGTAGGAGGAAGCAAAACGTCGCTGCTGAAAATTGTTGCCATTGTTATCGCAATTGCTTTCTCTGTGGTTCTTTTCTTCATTGCCTATTGCTTCCTTCGGAGGAGAGCAAGGAAGAAATACAACACTTTATCCGAAGAAAATGGTGACGAAAAAAAAAAAGAAAATTATTTGATCACGAAATCTAATTAATTCTATTTAAGTCTTTGTGGTGTCAAAATTTTGTTCATTTTTAAGAATTATTGTATTTACTGTTTGAATATGTAGCTAGAGTTGAAATTACAACCATAGAGTCCTTGCAATTTGATTTGGATACGATTGATGCTGCCACGGACAAGTTCTCAGATGATAACAAGATTGGTGAAGGAGGATTTGGCATGGTTTATAAGGTAGGAGTTATTTAGTATGCTAAGTTTAGAGAGATTCATATGCACCCTAGAGACCGTTTTAACCTTTTGTTCAAGTATATTTTAAGGGTGTTTAATCACATCTTATCTCAAAAGTTTAATTGTTTAATTTATATTCAAATACTCCCACGTACGTCGTGGCTTAAATTTCTTATTAATAAGGAGGCATAATACGTGAAATACTTAATTGAAATAGGAGGAGAATTATAGAAACATAGTCATGTGACTCATGCATGTTAACACTTATCCTAAAAATTGAAACTAATAAAAAAAGATGAATTTAATCATTAAATTTATATTTTAACACAGGGTACCCTTTCTGATGGACAACAAATAGCTGTGAAGAGGCTATCTAAAAAATACGGACAGGGTGCAGCAGAATTCAAGAATGAGGTTGTATTGATAGCCAAACTTAATCACAGAAATCTAGTGAGGCTGCTAGGATTTTGCGAGGAAGGAGATGAGAAGTTACTTATCTATGAATATGTGCCCAACAAAAGCCTTGATTACTTTCTATTTGGTTTGGCCAATCTAAACTTCATTACATCCACTTCTTTTCTATTTATTTTACCTTTCCTTTTATGTCTAAATTATGAATGCATATATAATTTGCGGTTGAAGAATACCTGATATATATTAAAAACTTGCAAATCATTGCTAAGGAGCATGAAGTTCTAAGAAATAATAGACTAAACTATTTTTAGAAATTGAATCAAATTATATTTCCTTAATCATTTGAATTTTGTTCCTTTAATTCTAACTTGAGTAATTTTGACAAAATAATAGATCCTGCAAACCAAAGACAATTAGATTGGTCAAGACGTTACAAGATTATTGGAGGAATAGCTCGAGGGATTCTTTATCTTCACGAAGATTCTCGGATTAGAATTATCCATCGTGATCTGAAAGTTAGCAATATTTTGTTAGATGACAATATGAATGCAAAGATTTCAGATTTTGGCTTGGCAAGGATATTTGTAGTGGATCAAACACAAGGAAATACAAGTCAAATTGCTGGAACATAGTAAGTTTTTATCTTTACTCTATCTTTTTGCATAATCTAGATCAATAACACTAATAGTCTTTTTGTATGTGAGAATTATCGAAAAGAAAAATATATGGTTATGGTAGTCCACCAAAAACACATTAATAATCTCTATGGGAGAGCTCAATTGGCTGGGAACCATATAAAGCGGAGATCGCTAGTTTGAATCCGCCTCCCTCCTCTTGTGTGGACATGTAAAAAAAATACACATTATTAATATACATGTTTTAGCACCACCCCTTCCCAAAAGTTTAGGCTAATAAGTTTGGTTCCACTTATGTATATTAACTACTACTCTCTTTATTTTTGCTTAATGTGAAACTCAACACTCTAGAGTACTTACACTCACAATACATTATCCTAGCTAGCTAGGAGATCAATTACCTTGATATACACTAAGTTCTACTAATACGATACTATGAACAACCTTGGATAATTTTCTTCTCATCTTTTTAGTTCAGTTGTTGTTCTGATGGGGTATTGGTTTGTAGTGGTTACATGCCTCCAGAATATGTTATACATGGCCGATACTCGATAAAGTCCGATGTTTTTAGCTTTGGAGTCTTATTACTAGAGATTATAAGTGGGAAGAAGAATAGCAGTTTCTATAAATCAGAACTTGATGAGGACCTGCTGAGTTATGTGAGTATGGATCGGATAATCCAATCTTGTTCTTGTCCTGCTTTTATGAAAATAATAATAATAATAATACTAATAATAATAATAATGGGAAATAAATATTTTGAATGAATGCAGGCTTGGAAACAATGGAGGAGTGGGACACCCATGGAGTTGTTGGATCCCACAGTGAGAGATTCTTGCTCGAGAAATGAGGTTACTAGGTGCATCCAAATGGGCTTGTTGTGTGTTCAAGAAGATCCAGCTAACCGACCTACAATGGCGTCAATAGTTCTCATGCTTAACGGTTATCCTGTCACGCTACCATCACCTACGCAGCCACCATTTTTAGATCGATGTAGAGAAAAGCCGAACAAAGCAGTGGAGGTGGAGTCTTTTTATGAGGCATCAGTTTCTGAAGTTTACCCTCGATAGTTTGCTCATCTTCTCCGAAATCAGCATATAATAACCAACAGTAATGTTTTTGTAATTGCCTCATTGAGGACTTTGACATTTATTCTATTATTATTATACAACTGAAGTTCAAATTACAAACCTATGATGGTGGGTTTCTTACAAATATTTAAGTACATTTGAAACGTGAGATGATGTTATTCATTGCTATCTAGGACTTGAATCTGTTTGAATGTGCGTTTGAGAAGCTTAAAATTTAAAAGTACGTTTAACTCTTAAAAGTCCGTTTGAAAAAAAAAAACATGTTTGGTAAAAAAAATTGAAAGCATTTAATTTTAAGGGTTTAAAAAGCCTAAAAATTGTCAAAACGCATTTTTGCCAAAAGCTTAAAAATAAAACGTTTTATCAAAAAATGTTTCTTAACTTAAAAGCTCTATTTTTCAAACACAATTTCGAATATGCTCTTAGTCTACTGTCTTATCTGTGTAGTTCATGCAGATGGAGTTACTCCAAATTAATTTGTATACTCCTTTCTTTTGAATAAGACAAATACAAATTTTTTCAAGAACTCGTTTCAATATAAAATGTTAGTAATAGTATCACGTTTTCTCATGTTATTTATTGTTTTTGTAATTAAATAACAGCTTAAGGTGATGGGATCTAACACATCAATTTGGACTCAAGTTTTTAAGAAAAATATTTGAAAGAGAATCCTTAAAAAATTCATCCATTGGAGGTGACCGAGCACCTCAGACAGTCACGTCTTTTCGGACAACAGGGCTACGTTGAAGCCCTCTCTCATTTGTTGCTTGGGTATGTTACTATTCCTTCAACAAATTGCAGCTAATTCCCATTCAAAAATCCCAAGATCACGGCAAAAGGTACACAAAACTGCCTTAAATTCGATTAAATGGTATTCAAATGTGAAGCCAAAGCCATTTTCAAGCGTGAAAGTTGCACTCATTAATTCCATCTACTTTTCCATATGCTTTAGCAACCAAAGCACTTGTGAAAAAGAAAAAAATGAGCATTGACTGAGTTTGGGTCTCTTCACATTAATGGGAATATTGGAAAATCTTTGTCAACACGGTTCAATTGGTTGACTCTTTGTGGTCCAGGCAATTCCATACCGTCCGAATTATGTCACATTAAATATTAATTTATAATTAAATTATTATTCCCACTCGAAATTAGCAAATTTCTATCCATCCGAATTATTTGATCATAAGAGAATGGCCATGCCTTCTTTCAATGTCTGCTTCGTCCCTCTGGTCCTTTTCTTGCTCTGCTTGCTTAGCTTCACCAGTGAAGCAGACCGGCAATTAGCCCATAAGTGTTTCAACCAAACCACTTCCATCGCCAACAGCACCTACAGGAATAACCTCAACCACCTCCTCTCTTCCCTTTCCTCCAATGCCACGCGCGAAAGTGGCTTCTACAACACCACCGCCGGCCAAGACCCCGATACCTCAATTTACGGCCTCTTCCTCTGCCGCGGTGACGTCACCGCCGATGACTGCCGAAACTGCGTGGCAACCGCAACCAAAGAGGTTGTTCAGCAGTACTGCCCCTCAGAAAGCGCGGCCGTGATATGGTACGATAATTGCATATTACGCTACTCATATGGGCCCTCATTCTTCTCCACCACCGACGAAGAACATAGATTTTATCTGGGGAACGGGCACAATGCAACAGACCCAGACCGCTTCCGGCAGCTGGTGGCAACCACAATGAATGAGCTGGTGGCTCGGGCCGCAAATGCTTCCTATGGCGCTAAAAAATTTGCAGCGAAAGAAGCAATTTTCAATGAATCGCAAACGATATACAGCCTTGTCCAGTGCATCCCTGACCTTTCCCTATCTGGCTGCAATAGTTGTCTTCAGGGGCTCGTAGCAAAGCTGGCGGCGTGTTGTGGTGGACAGCTAGGTGGCACATATATGAATCCAAGTTGTATTCTCAGGTACGAAATGTACCCGTTTTACCAGATACAATCCACCCTCGAACTGGCTCCGACACCAGTGCTTCTTCCTCCTCCAGCTCCAGGTCAACGCACGAGACCAAAAGGTAAAGTGAAAACTTTGCTATGAGAAATGTTACATACCCTTATTAGTGAATTTTGTACGGATTAATTTGGAAGATAATTGGTTAAATAATTAAGTAAAAAATTTGACATGTCAATTTTATTAGTTAATGGTTTAATTGTCAACCGTATACTCTTAACCATCGTACCAATTATGACTTGTTATGTCAATTTATATGGAAATTATAGTTAAGATTATAGGATTGGAGTGAATTATCCCCCAATTACGAAAAGGGAAAGGGAAAAGCAAAATTAGATCAACTTGGTTTGATGATTTCAATAAGGGAAAATTACATCAACTTGGTTGGTGCATGCAGTGTGACTTTCCTATGAAGCATGTGATTATATGTTATTAAGGGAAAAGCCATCGTTGTTTATGCAGGAAAAAGCCTAATCCCATTGCTAAGAATTGTAGCCATCGTTGCTTTAATTGCTATCTCTCTGGTTCTATTTGCTATGAGCTACTACTTACTAAGGAGGAGAGTAAGAAAGAAGTTCAATTCTCTAGTGGATGAAAATGGTAAAAAAGTTTGTAATCCATAGTTTTTGATGTTTTAGTGTTATGTGCTTCCACACCCACCAAATTTTCCAATAATATATGTGTGCATAGCAGGCAATGAAATTACAAGTATAGAGTCCTTGCAATTTGATTTGGGTACAATCAAAGCTGCTACAAACCATTTCTCAGATGATAACAAGGTGGGTAGAGGTGGATTTGGTGAGGTCTACAAGGTATGGAATTAGTACTCTTCTTATTCTTTGATTGTTATTATTCTTTTCTTTTTCTTTTTCTTTTGTGTGTGTGTGTAAGGACAGAGTATTCAATTCAACATAAAAACTTCATTTACTGCATGTGAAATCCGAAGAATTCAAGATTCAGAAAACTTCTTATGTTCTTATGTTGGGAATTCAATAATTTTATAAAGAAAATTGTACTAACCGCTGGGGTGAAAGTAATTCTTAGGGTACACTTCCCAATAGACAAGAAATAGCTGTGAAGAGACTTTCAAGAAACTCAGGACAAGGTGCTAAAGAATTTAAGAATGAGGTTGTCTTGATAGCAAAGCTGCAGCACCGAAATCTTGTGAGACTCTTGGGATTTTGCTTAGAAGGAGAGGAAAAGATACTTGTCTACGAATTTGTCCCCAACAGAAGCCTTGACTATTTTCTATTTGGTTTGTCCCTTTTAGTCATATCTCCAATTTCCTTGTTTGTTTGTTTTTTTTTGTTAAGTCTTATCATAACTCCAAGGATCAAATTCATTAAAGAAGGGCTCATTTTTGCTTAACATATTGAATCTTGTGGAGTTATGAAGTTGCAAGAGATAGAATATATGCATGTGCATTTGAAATGAACGCATTAGTTAAATATGAATCTTACTCTGGTTCGTATATTTGAATATTGAATTTTGTGTGCAGATCCAGAGAAGCAAAGACACTTGGATTGGTCAAGACGATACAATATTATTGGAGGAATTGCTCGAGGGATTCTTTATCTTCATGAAGATTCTCGGCTTAGAATTATACATCGTGATCTTAAAGTTAGCAACGTTCTATTAGACGAGAACATGAATCAAAAAATTTCTGATTTTGGCATGGCCAAAATTTTTGGAGTTGATCAAACTCGAGGAAACACCAATAGAATTGTTGGGACATAGTAAGTTAATTACCAATATTTAGAAAATAATAGTCGTTCTTGATCATTACAAGTATTACATATATTCTTAAGGTTTCATATTCTTTTTAGTAACATTATTGAGCCGATGATATTGTTTTGCAGTGGTTACATGTCTCCAGAATATGTAATACACGGACAATTTTCTGTGAAGTCCGATGTGTATAGTTTCGGTGTCTTACTACTAGAGATTTTAAGTGGCAAGAAGAATGATTCCTTTTGTACTTCCAACACTGTTGACAACCTCTTGAGCCATGTGAGTATAAAAGAAACATTGCAAGCGTTTGTTTCTTTTCTAATGCCTACATCATCACCAATGAGTGAGAGGCTATAAGAATATTTGTGCAATTGATGCAGGCTTGGAGACAATGGAGGCATGGAACATCCTTGGAGTTGCTGGACCCGAGTTTGAGAGATTCTTATTCAAGAAATGAAGTTGATAGATGCATCCATATTGGGTTACTTTGTGTTCAGGAAAATCCAGCAGAAAGACCAACAATGGCGTCAATAGTTGTCATGCTAAGCAGTTACTCTGTTACTCTACCATCACCTCAACGGCCAGGGTTTTTCCTTCATAGTAGAACAGAGTCAAATGCGCCAACAAATGAATTGGAGGCAGATCAATCTACAAGCAAGTCAGAGCCATTGTCTGAAGCATCAATTACATACCCTCGATAGATTGTATTCTTGAACAATGTGTTGCCCAATTCAAGTATCTCTTATTGGATACTCATCAACCTACAATCCCATCAATTGCACCTCTTTTTCTTCAACACTCCCTTGCTCCTTTTTCTTAGGCTTGAATAAGCTATGTTCAGTTCATTATAGAATGAGTGAGGCTATACAGAAGATTGTTGCATGACTGCCTACCAACTTGATGATGTGGCAGTGAAAATTAGCCCTTAGATCAATACTTGTAAATAATAATAATAATAATAATAAAGGTTGATTTTCAAGTTGTGTTATGTGTTTCAACTCGATTCATCATTTTTCGCTCTAAACTCAACGTTTGTCCCTTACCGTTGAATTTGAGGGGGCATGTTGAGACATTATCTAATCATAAAGATCCTACTCACTGAAGTAATGACAAGCTTCTCAATAAAGACAATGAAGAGACAATTCAAACGTTGTAGTTGTATAGTTGAAGATAATAATTTCACAATACATTAAAGAGGATACATTAGAAGATGGATAGTTAGATAAGAGGTAAATAGTTGTAACCGCTCATAAGATTCACGAGGAGAAATATGTACTTCTCAAAGCTAACAAGGAGTTTAGCATTTAGGAGTTTGGCTTGAGTTGAGTTCCAACTTCTCATTGAAATTGTGGCATATGTTTCCTAACAGGATACAAGGGATATGTGTCCTAATCCAAATGGGTCAGGGAATGGGCTGGTTTAGTTATAGTTAAGTTGGTTAGTTAAGTGGATAAGATGAGTTGGTTAATTTTAGGTAATTCAGTTTTTCAAATTTCTTAACTAGTTGATATTTGATTGTTTTTTCTTTGTACAAATACAAACATTATATCATAATAATATATTCATTCAGATTCCTCACATTCTCTTTCTACTCTCTCTATATATTCTCCTTCGATAATTTTCTTATTCTCTGTTTTCATATCTGCAATTGAAGCTATCAGAGCAAATTTTTTCATGATCATGGAATCCACAAATCATGGCATCTTCTTCTTCTTCTAATTCCTCTGCAATGTGAACTGATGATTTATCTCATCCTCTCTATCTCTATCTCCACCATGGAGATAGTCATGGATCATTATTGGCGAAAATTATCACACATTCATGGCACTCTGCCTAAGCCATCAAGCTCTTGCGAGCTAGCAAATCTGGAAAATTGGGGCGGCCTGGTGAAGCCCATCTGCGTGGGCCGACACTTTCCGGGCAGCGGGCACACATTTGAGGTGTGACGTATTATATATATATATATATATATATATATATATATATATTTGGACTGAAAAGTGTAAAAGTAGGCGTCTTTTCCAAAATTTTCAGGAATTTTTCGTAATTTCACAGTTCCACTGTCAAGGTATTTTCCCAACTTTGACCAAGACATTGTGAATTTCCTTGGTGGCTTGACTTTTCTCAATGGTGTAAATATATAGGAGTGTCAAGGCGGTTACGGTTACTAGTTAATCGCTAACCGTAACCGCCTTAGCGGTTAATAGATTTTTCTAACCGCAACCGCTAGTTGTGCGCCTAGTGGTTAGCCTTTAGTGAAATAAATAACCGTCCGCTAATCGATTTTTTAAAATTGAGTTTTTTTTTTGGCTTCTTTAGGAATTTTTGGGCATTTTTGGGCTTCTTTTTTGGGCTTTTTTAAAAAAAGAACTTTTTTAACTTTTTTAACTTCTTTTTTTTTTTTTTTTTTTGTATTTTTTGTGTCTTCTTGGGCCTAATTGCTATAAAAAGAGCCCATATTGAAAAATCAAAAATATTTTACCCAAAATTTACATTTACTTGTACTTTAAAAAAATTTCCTTAAATATTAAATCATAACCAGTTAACTTTTTCTTTTTTTTTTTTTTTAAAAAAAAAACAACAACAAATAAAAAAAATTCAACACAACATATAAAAAAAAAAAGTTCAGAATTCAAATAACTGTCACAACATATATATATATATATATATATATATATATATATATATATATATATATATAAAGTTCAACACAAAGCATATAAAATAAGTTCAAATAAAACATTAAATGATACAAATAAAACATTAAAACTTCATCAGTCCTCTCATTTGGACCTCTAGCAAATCCTGTGGACATCAAAAGAAAAAAAGTTATAAACTTAAACATAATAATATTAAGGCACAAGCATGTACACATATCAAAACGTGTTTAATATAATTGTATTGTAATTAAATTGTGTTTATAAGAAACACATTGGTCATTGTTTAATTCAATGTCAATTACTTAATTTGATATTATACGAATCATATCATCATTGTACATTAATAATATGATTCACTTGAAGTCTTGAATAAAGTATTTGAATTGTCATTGAATCATATGATTAAGTATTGATATTATACATTTATATTATTCATATGCATATGTAGACTTATAAGAGCATTCCCAATGGAAGAGCCAAATGTTACTTTTATCTAAAATGGCTCTTCAAATGTTTAAAAAAACCCCTACATTGGATTAGCCAAAAGAAAATGTAAAATAGATATTTGATTGGAAGAGCTAAAAAAAAAAGCTAAATGTAGCAACACTTTTCAAGGGAGCTATTTTATTTTTCATTGTTTCTCTCACCTGTTTTATCTTTTTCCCAAATCTTTTCATACTTTTTCTCTGCAAGTTCTCTTTTTCTCAAAACTTTTCTCATTTTTCCTCTCACATGTTCTTTTTTTTTTCAAAACTTTTCTTATTTTTAATAATATGTTAATAGAATAGATATAAATATAGCTAATCGGATGTAGAGACATTTAAAAATGGTTTAGTTAAACTAGATAACAATGAGTTTTGAGAAGCCATTTTACATAAAAATATGGCTCCTCCATTGAGAATGCTCTAACATATATAGGCTTATAAGTTTACATTGGAAATAAGTCTCTAGATATTTAATTATTGTATTAGTATAAATTGGTATACTTATGAATTATGTTATATTATATATGTATAGTTTATTATTATATAATCAAATGATTTAATAATCAATTGATCATGTGATATAATCATATAAACTATAGTGATAATATATTAATACTCAAGTTGTGATTTAATTATTTTTTCAAAAAATTGTGATTTAATAATCAAGTGATTATATGATATAATCATATAAATTATAGTGATAATATATTAATACTCAAAGTGTGATTTAATTATTTTTAAAAAATTGTGATTTAATAATCAAGTGATTATGTTATATATATAAATATTTTTATAATTATAATTATAAAAATATATTATATAAAAAGGTGGTTAGCGGTTACGATTAGTAAACCGAATAACCACTAACCGTTAGGCGGTTATAGCAGTTAGACGGTTAGCGGTTAAGCGGTTAAACCGCACGTATTGACACCCCTATAAATATACTATCATATCTTCTGAATCACTTAGCCGCCTAGTGAAGGAAAAGTGAAAACATAATAAAAAGAGAGACAATTTTGTTTTAAGCTTTTTTTTTAAAAAAAAAAAAATATTGATTTAATATGATTGATAATAGAAAACAATCATACTTATAAGAAAACTACATAGATGAGAATAACATAAACATAAAAATAGTATGATTACTTAAAAGGTAAGAGATCCAATCAAATTAAATTTGAACATAAAAATATATTCTAACATCCACTCAACTTAAAGTAAAAAAAAAAAAAAAATTTGATTTTTTTTTTTTTAAAACTTTTTCATGGATACAGCATCGGTGGACGGCATAGGCAAAGAGTGTGACCTGGAAACTCCGTAGAGTTGGTGGGTAGCAACCGATGGCCGTGACTGGTTAAAGACAATATGCCAAAATGGTTTAAACATTATGGCAACAATAGTTTAATAGCATTCACAACAGTTGAAAATGTTGAGTAACATTTTTTCGGACAGTTTATTATTACAACAGTTTTCCTATAATTTTTTTTTTTTTTTAAACACTAGGTAGCACTTTAGCTTCATTATTATTATTATTTTTCAAAATATTTTTGTCTCATTTCTTTTCTTTCGAAACTGTGTTGAGATTATGTAAAAAATTATAAGGATTGATAGGAAATTTGCATTTTGTTAAAAAAAAAAATACAAAAAAAAAAACTGCTTCTAAGAAAGAAATCCTTGATGAAGTATAACTTTGTCCGTTTGTGCAAGACTCCAAAACCAAGTCGGACGCTAAAAAAATAAATAAAACCAAGTTGGAAAAATAGGCAAGACTGCCGTGCCCCACACGGTAAAACTTGATTGATTCAAGTCACCGCACATTATTGTCCTTCTGATTTGCCTATAATTTCAATGTACGTCATTGTTCTCACTTCTTTTCTACCTATTGACTATATTCGTACTGGAGTTTGGCTTGGAATTTTGGATCGAATTCCAATTACAATTAATGGACTCGTTCAAATTGGAAAACTTGTCCCATGACATAACACGAGGCTCCAATGAATGGACCATACTTTGGGGTCACAAATTTGTAGTGTACTTGACGCTTTTTTTTTTTTTTTTTGTTGAAAAATGTACTTCCACGTATTACCCTTTTGTTCTTCTACATTTACTTTCATTCGATAACATTTTTATACCAAATATTTATAAGAAGGTGGAGAGAATACAAAATGGTATGAGAGATGAAATCAAATCATAATTGAATGTATTTAAATTTAATTTGATTTAATTATAATCAATTATAATATCAAATCATATCCTACAATATACTACAACACTAACTAATGATTGATAGTCCATACGTAGTAAATGCAAAAGGAAGACCTTGATCAAAACGGTTGGCATCAATTCTATTAGATGTGAAGCCAAAGCCATTTTCAAGCTTCCAAGTAGTTGCACACATTAATTTCATCTACTTTTTCCATATGCTTTAGCAACCAAAACACACGATAAAGAAAAATGAGCATGACTGATCGAGTTTGGATCTCTTCACATTTTTTAGAAAATTGGAAAATCTTTGTCAACACGTTACAACGGTTCAACTAGTTTATTGTTTGTTGTATTAATGGTTGGAAACAAGTGAGTCGTTGATGTTAAATTTCGTAGTAGGTGTACCAATTCTTTTTTATACCCATTTTACCTCGACTAAAACTACGCTTTTGGACTTAAACAATTCTATACCGTCCAACTCAATCCCTTTTCATGAGCATAGGATAAATAATGCATGGCTTGGATTCTGGTCATATTAAATATTAATTTCTAATTGAATTATTACTCCTACCCATTCGAAAATATTAACTAAATTTCCAATTTATTTATTTTGCTTTTCTCATAAAACGACGTCCGGGTCCAATTGATAGCAATTAAAAGTTTTAATTTAAACATATTAATTTCTAATTGAATTATTACTACCCATAAAATATTACTAAATTTCCATCCATCCGAATTATTTTAATTTAAACATTATGCTAATATAGTAGAACTCATGTAGATGCAGCCATTTAATTGATTAGCTATAGTATAATACTTAATTTAATTTGTCATACTTTATAAATCTAAGAGACAGATTGTTCAAATTAGAACTCCATGTATTAAATTGATAGTAATTTATGAATCTAACTTCACTTATTACTCCTTGAGATTCAGACACTTTTGTATTCGTACCTTTAAATTTTAAAAGATGTCAATGTTAGGTTTTCACGTTTTAGAAGTTTACAATGTCACTTATGTCCGTGCAAAAGGTTTACCGTAAAATGTTCTTAGTACCCATGTAAAACTAGTAAAAAGTCAAATAATAAAAGCTGCTTTTGTTGGTCATATATAGTCAAAAGGCCCCAATTGATGAGTAAAACTAATAAAAATACAAATAATAAAAGCTGCTTTTGTTGGTATATATATATATACATCTCATTGATGAAACAAACAAACATGGAATATTGGAAGAGATTAGAGAGAGTGATTAACTGCCCAAAAATGCCTTCTTTCAAATTTCTTGTATTCCTTTCGTCTCTCTTGGAGATTTCGTTGCTTAGCCTAAGCAGTGGCAATGAAGCAGCACCCACTTACAACTATCACTTTTGCTCAATGACAAACTACACCGCCAACAGCACCTGCCAATCCAATCTCGACCTCGTCCTCTCTTCTCTTTCCTCTAACGCCACCCTTGTCAATGGGTTCTTCAATGCCTCCGCCGGAGTGGTCTCCGGCATCTTTTTGTGCCGTGGCGACGTCAACGCCAACGTCTGTCAAGACTGCGTTGCCAGCGGAGCCAAAGAGATATTACAACGCTGCATCTTACAGATAGGGGCTATAATATGGTACGATGAGTTCATGGTACATTACTCCAATGAATCGATCTTCGCCACCATTAACGAAGAGCCCGACATATACATGGGGAGCGAGCTGAATATGCTAGAGGCAGAGAAAGACCGCTTCACCGTGTTGTTGGGCAGGACAATGGATTCGTTGGCGACCCTTGCGTCCAATTCTGCGACGGGAAAGAAGTTTGCAACGGAGGAACAGGAATTCAACAGTTCACTGATGCGGTCACTGACGCTGTACAGCCTTGTGCAGTGCACGCCAGACCTGACTGTTTCCGATTGCTATAAATGTATCCGAGGCGCCATAATTTCACTTCCTACGTGCTGTGATGGAAAACAAGGCGGAAGGGTTCTGCGACCAAGTTGTATTCTTAGATATGAATTGAACAAATTTTACAACTCCACAGCTGCTTCGGAGCCTGCATTTCCTCCTCTTGCTCCAGGTATGAAATTAAAGAGATTGTGATCAACTCATCAATATTTAGCTGTCCAAGTCATATACAACTTATACGTCCAAACAAAAATTAATAGGTCTCATGTGAAAGAAAGAAAAAAATAATAATAATAAAAAATAAAAAACCTTCTCTCTCGAAGAGCTAGTTCACCTACCTCCTTGTGAGGTCCTCCAGCACCGTCAGTGTGCTCTTCAAGGGAGGAGGGATGGACTCCATCCTCTCCCTCCTCCCTTCATTCCCTGTTTTCCATCGCCATGCATCCATCGCGGTCTTCTTTTTCTCCCTAAAACACAGAAATTACACTTATTTCTTCAATCTAATATTTTGAGGATACTTTGCAAGTGTATAAGATTGTAAGACCCCCTCAAAGTAAGTACTAAGATTATTTTCATCGGGCTCTCTAAATTTATTCTTTATTTTAACTAAAAAAAAAAGAATCATGTTTTCCTATTTTAACTGGTAACTTTTTCAAAGTATCTGGAGATCCACTTTCATATTCTTTCGAACTTTTTAGGGCGGAGAATTGTGGGTAGAGAATATCAAACTTTTTTTTTTTTTTTTTCATGATTTAAGGATTACTTTTAATGGACTGTCTTATTAATATGTAGCATGTTAATGATTCATATTCTTGTATGCAGGAGGTGCTGTAGTAGGAGGAAGCAAAACGTCGCTGCTGAAAATTGTTGCCATTGTTATCCCAATTGCTTTCTCTGTGGTTCTTTTCTTTATTACCTATTGCTTCCTTCGGAGGAGAGCAAGGAAGAAATGCAACACTTTATCCGAAGAAAATGGTAATGAAAAAAAAAAAAAAAAAGTTATTTGATCACGAAATCTAATTAATTCTATTCAAGTCTTTGTGGTGTCAAAATTTTGTTCATTTTAAGAATTATTGTATTTACTGTTTGAATATGTCGCTGGAGTTGAAATGACAACCATAGAATCCTTGCAATTTGATTTGGATACGATTGATGCTGCCACGGACAAGTTCTCAGATGATAACAAGATTGGTGAAGGAGGATTTGGCATGGTTTATAAGGTAGGAGTTATTTAGTATGATAAGTTTAGAGAGATTCATATGCACCCTAGAGACCGTTTTAACCTTTGGTTCAAGTATATTTTAAGGGTGTTTAATCACATCTTATCTCAAAAGTTTAATTATTTAATTTATATTTAAATACTCCCACTTACGTAGCGGCTGAAAGTTAGCAATATTTTGTTAGATGACAATATGAATGCAAAGATTTCAGATTTTGGCTTGGCAAGGATATTTGTAGTGGATCAAACACAAGGAAATACAAGTCAAATTGTTGGAACATAGTAAGTTTTTATCTTTACTTTATCTTTTTGCATAATCTAGATCAATAACACTAATAGTCTTTTTGTATGTGAGAATTATCGAAAAGAAAAATATATGGTTGTGGTAGTCCACCAAAAACACATTAATAGTTTCTAAGGGGTAGTTCAATCAACTGTAGACCATGCTTTATGAAGTGGAGGTCACTAATTCGAATCTCCCTTCCCCCTCTTGTGTGGACATGTCCAAAAAAACAAACACATTATTAATATACATGTTTAAGCACCACCCCTTCCCAAAAGTTTAGGCTAATAAGTTTGGTTCCACTTATGTATATTAACTACTACTCTCTTTATTTTTGCTCAATGTGGGACTCAACACTCTAGCATACATACACTCACAATACATTATTCTAGCTAGCTAGGAGATCAATTACCTTGATATACACTAAGTTCTACTAATACGATACTATGAACAACCTTGGATAATTTTCTTCTCATCTTTTTAGTTCAGTTGTTGTTCTGATGGGGTATTGGTTTGTATTGGTTACATGCCTCCAGAATATGTTATACATGGCCGATACTCGGTAAAGTTCGATGTTTTTAGCTTTGGAGTCTTACTACTAGAGATTATAAGTGGGAAGAAGAATAGCTGTTTCTATAAATCGGAACTTGATGAGGACCTGCTGAGTTATGTGAGTATGGATCGGATAATCTAATTTTGTCCTGCTTTTATGAAGAAAAAATTAAAAAAAAAGACAAAATAATGGGAAATAAATATTTTGAATGAATGCAGGCTTGGAAACAATGGAGGAGTGGGACACCCATGGAGTTGTTGGATCCCACAGTGAGACATTCTTGCTCAAGAAATGAGGTTACTAGGTGCATCCAAATGGGCTTATTGTGTGTTCAGGAAGATCCGGCTAACCGACCTACAATGGCATCAATAGTTCTCATGCTTAACAGTTACTCTGTTACGCTACCATCACCTACGCAGCCACCATTTTTAGATCGAAGTAGAGAAAAGCCGAACAAAGTAGTGGAGCTAGAGTCTTTTTATGAGGCATCAGTTACTGAAGTTTACCCTCGATAGTTTGCTCATCTTCTCCGAAATCAGCATATAATAACCAACAGTAATGTGTTTATAATTGCCTCATTGAGGAATTTGACATTTATTATTATTATTATTATTATTATTATTGTTATTATTATTATATTATACAACTGAAGTTTAAATTACGAACCTATGATGGTGAGTTTCTTACAAATATTGAAGTACATTTGAAACGTGAGATGATGTTATCCATTAATATCTGTTTGGGTGTGCGTTTGAGAGGATTAAAATTTAAAAGTACGTTTAATTCTCAAAAAGTTTGTTTGAAGAAAAAGAATATGTTTGGTAAAAAAAAATTAAAAGCGCTTAATTTTAAGGGTTTAAAAAGCCTAAAAATTGTCAAAATGCATTTTTGCCAAAAACTTAAAAATAAAGTTTTTACCAAAAAATGTTTATTGACTTTAAAACTCTGAACATACTCTTGGTCCGCTGTCTTATCTGTGTAGTTCATACAGAGAGAGTTACTCCAAATTAATTTGTATACTCCATTTTTTTGAATAAGATAAATACAAGTTTTTTCAAGAATTCGTTTCAATACGATGTGTTAGTAATAGTATCACGTTCTCATGTTATTTATTGTTTTTGTAATAAAATTACAGCTTAAGGTGATGAGAACCTAACACTTCAATTTGGACTCAAGTTTTGAGGAAAAATATTTTAAAGAGAATTCTTAAAAAATTCATCCATTAGAGGTGACAGAGCGTACCTCAGGCAGTCACGTCTTTTCGAACAAGTGGGCTACGTTGAAGCCCTCTCTCATTTGTTGCTTGGGTATGTTACAATTCCTTCAACAAATTGCAGCTAATTCCCATTCAAAAATCCCAAGATCACGGCAAAATTAGGTATACAAAACTGCCTTAAATTCGATTAAATGGTATTCAAATGTGAAGCCAAAGCCATTTTCAAGCGTCAAAGTTGCACTCATTAATTCCATCTACTTTTCCATATGCTTTAGCAACCAAAGCACTTGTGAAAAAGAAAAAAATGAGCATTGACTGAGTTTGGGTCTCTTCACATTAATGGGAATATTGGAAAATCTTTGTCAACACGGTTCAATTGGTTGACTCTTTGTGGTCCAGGCAATTCCATACTGTCCGAATTATGTCACATTAAATATTAATTTAATGTGACTTGCCTTTTTTTTTCTCTGGATAAATAATACATGGCTTGAATTATATCACATTAAATATGAATTTCTAATTAAATTATTATTCCCACTCGAAATTACTAAATTTCCATCCATCCGAATTATTTCATCATATGAGAATGGCCATGCCTTCTTTCAATGTCTCCTTCGTCCCTCTGGTCCTTTTCTTGCTCTGCTTGCTTAGCTTCACCAGTGAAGCAGACCGGCAATTAGCCCATAAGTGTTTCAACCAAACCACTTCCATCGCCAACAGCACCTACCGGAATAACCTCAACCACCTCCTCTCTTCCCTTTCCTCCAATGCCACGCGCGAAAGTGGCTTCTACAACACCACCGCCGGCCAAGACCCCGATACCTCAATTTACGGCCTCTTCCTCTGCCGCGGTGACGTCACCGCCGATGATTGCCGAAACTGCGTGGCAACCGCAACCAAAGAGGTTGTTCAGCAGTACTGCCCCTCGAAAGCGCGGCCGTGATATGGTACGATAATTGCATATTACGCTACTCATATGGGCCCTCATTCTTCTCCACCACCGACGAAGAACATAGATTTTATCTGGGGAACGGGCACAATGCAACAGACCCAGACCGCTTCCGGCAGCTGGTGGCAACCACAATGAATGAGCTGGTGGCTCGGGCCGCAAATGCTTCCTATGGCGCTAAAAAATTTGCAGCGAAAGAAGCAATTTTCAATGAATCGCAAACGATATACAGCCTTGTCCAGTGCATCCCTGACCTTTCCCTATCTGGCTGCAATAGTTGTCTTCAGGGGCTCGTAGCAAAGCTGGCGGCATGTTGTGGTGGACAGCTAGGTGGCACATATATGGATCCAAGTTGTATTCTCAGGTACGAAATGTACCCGTTTTACCAGATACAATCCACCCTCGAACTGGCTCCGACACCAGTGCTTCTTCCTCCTCCAGCTCCAGGTCAACGCACGAGACCAAAAGGTAAAGTGAAAACTTTGCTATGAGAAATGTTACATACCCTTATTAGTGAATTTTGGACGGATTAATTTGGAAGATAATTGGTTAAATAATTAAGTAAAAAATTTGACATGTCAATTTTATTAGTTAATGGTTTAATTGTCAACCGTATACTCTTAACCATCGTACCAATTATGACTTGTTATGTCAATTTATATGGAAATTATAGTTAAGATTATAGGATTGGAGTGAATTATCCCCCAATTACGAAAAGGGAAAGGGAAAAGCAAAATTAGATCAACTTGGTTTGATGATTTCAATAAGGGAAAATTACATCAACTTGGTTGGTGCATGCAGTGTGACTTTCCTATGAAGCATGTGATTATATGTTATTAAGGGAAAAGCCATCGTTGTTTATGCAGGAAAAAGCCTAATCCCATTGCTAAGAATTGTAGCCATCGTTGCTTTAATTGCTGTCTCTCTGGTTCTATTTGCTATAAGCTACTACTTACTAAGGAGGAGAGTAAGAAAGAAGTTCAATACTCTAGTGGATGAAAATGGTAAAAAGTTTGTAATCCATAGTTTTTGATGTTTTAGTGTTATGTGCTTCCACACCCACCAAATTTTCCAATAATATATGTGTGCATAGCAGGCAATGAAATTACAAGTATAGAGTCCTTGCAATTTGATTTGGGTACAATCAAAGCTGCTACAAACCAGTTCTCAGATGATAACAAGGTGGGTAGAGGTGGATTTGGTGAGGTCTACAAGGTATGGAATTAGTACTCTTCTTATTCTTTGATTGTTATTATTCTTTTCTTTTTCTTTTTCTTTTGTGTGTGTGTGTAAGGACAGAGTATTCAATTCAACATAAAAACTTCATTTACTGCATGTGAAATCCGAAGAATTCAAGATTCAGAAAAGTTCTTATGTTGGGAATTCAATAATTTTATAAAGTAAATTGTACTAACATTTGGGTGAAAGTAATTCTTAGGTACACTTCCCAATAGACAAGAAATAGCTGTGAAGAGACTCTCAAAAAGCTCAGTACAAGGTGCTGAAGAATTTAAGAATGAGGTTGTCTTGATAGCAAAGCTTCAACACCGAAATCTTGTGAGACTCTTGGGATTTTGCTTAGAAGGAGAGGAAAAGATACTTGTCTACGAATTTGTCCCCAACAAAAGCCTTGATTGTTTTCTATTTGGTCTGTCCCTTTTAGTCATATCTCCAATTTCCTTGTTTGTTTGTGTGTTTTGTTAAGTCTTTGACTGTTTTCTTGTTTGTCCCTTTTTCATATTCCAATTTTTGTTTGTTTGTGTTTTTTGTTAAGTCTTATCATAACTCCAAGGATCAAATTCATTAAAGAAGGGCTCATTTTTGCTTAACATATTGAGTCTTGTGGAGTTATGAAGTTGCAAGGGATAGAATATATGCATGTGCATTTGAAATGAACGCATTAGTTAAATATGAATCTTACTCTGGTTCGTATATTTGAATATTGAATTTTGTGTGCAGATCCAGAGAAGCAAAGACACTTGGATTGGTCAAGACGATACAATATTATTGGAGGAATTGCTCGAGGAATTCTTTATCTTCATGAAGATTCTCGGCTTAGAATTATACATCGTGATCTTAAAGCTGGCAACGTTCTATTAGACGAGAACATGAATCCAAAAATTTCTGATTTTGGCATGGCCAAAATTTTTGGAGTTGATCAAACTCGAGGAAACACCAATAGAATTGTTGGGACATAGTAAGTTAGTTACCAATATTTAGAAAATAAAAGTCGTTCTTGATCATTACAAGTATTACATATATTCTTAAGGTTTCATATTCTTTTTAGTAACATTATTGAGCCGATGATATTGTTTTGCAGTGGTTACATGTCTCCAGAATACGTAATACACGGACAATTTTCTGTGAAGTCCGATGTGTATAGTTTTGGTGTCTTACTACTAGAGATTTTAAGTGGCAAGAAGAATGATTCCTTTTGTACTTCCAACACTGTTGACAACCTCTTGAGCCATGTGAGTATAAAAGAAACATTGCAAGCTTTTGTTTCTTTTCTAATGCCTACATCATCACCAATGAGTGAGAGGCTATAAGAATATTTGAGCAATTGATGCAGGTTTGGAGACAATGGAGGCATGGAACATCCTTGGAGTTGCTGGACCCGAGTTTGAGAGGTTCTTATTCAAGAAATGAAGTTGATAGATGCATCCATATTGGGTTACTTTGTGTTCAGGAAAATCCAGCAGAAAGACCAACAATGGCGTCAATAGTTGTCATGCTAAGCAGTTACTCTGTTACTCTACCATCACCTCAGCGGCCAGGGTTTTTCCTTCATAGTAGAACAGAGTCAAATGCGCCAACAAATGAATTGGAGGCAGATCAATCTACAAGCAAGTCAGAGCCATTGTCTGAAGCATCAATTACATTCCCTCGATAGATTGTATACTTGAACAATGTGTTGCCCAATTCAAGTATCTCTTATTGGATACTCATCAACCTACAATCCCATCAATTGCACCTCTTTTTCTTCAACACTCCCTTGCTCCTTTTTCTTAGGCTTGAATAAGCTATGTTCAGTTCATTATAGAATGAGTGAGGCTATACAGAAGATTGTTGCACGACTGCCTACCAACTTGATGATGTGGCAGTGAAAATTAACCCTTAGATCAATACTTGTAAATAATAATAATAATAATAAAGGTTGATTTTCAAGTTGCGTTATGTGTTTCAACTCGATTCATCATTCTTCGCTTTAAACTCAACGTTTGTCCCTTACCATTGAATTTGAGGGGGCATGTTGAGACATTATCTAATCATAAAGATCCTACTCACTGAAGTAATGACAAGCTTCTCAATAAAGACAATGAAGAAACAATTCATACGTTGTAGTTGTATAGTTGAAGATAATAATTTCACAATACATTAAAGAGGATACATTAGAAGATGTATATTTAGATAAGAGGTAAATAGTTGTAACCGCTCATAAGATTCACGAGGAGAAATATGTACTTCTCAAAGCTAACAAGGAGTTTAGCATTTAAGAGATTGGCTTGAGTTGAGTTCCAACTTCTCATTGAAATTGTGACATATGTCTCCTAACATGTTACAAGGGATATGTGTCCTAATCCAAATGGGTGCAGGGAATGGGCTGGTTTAGTTATAGTTAAGTTGGCTAGTTAAGTGGATAAGATGAGTTGGTTAATTTTAGGTAATTCAGTTTTCCAAATTTCTCAACTAGTTGATATTTGATTCTTTTTTCTTTGAACAAATACAAATATTGTATCATAATAATATATTCATTCAGATTCCTCACATTCTCTTTCTACTCTCTCTATATATTCTCCTTCTTCCATAATTTTCTTATTCTCTGTTTTCATGTCTGCAATTGCAGCTATCAGAGCATTTTTTTTTCATGATCATGGAATCCACAAATCATGGCTTCTTCTTCTTCTAATTCCTCTGCAATGTCAACTGATGATTTATCTCATCCTCTCTATCTCTATCTCCACCATGGAGATAGTCATGGATCTTTATTGGCGAAAATTATCACACATTCATGGCACTCTGCCTAAGCCATCAAGCTCTTCCGAGATAGCAAATCTGGAAAATTGGGGCGGCCTGGTGAAGCCCATCTGCGTGGGCCGACACTTTCGGGGCAGTGGGCACACATTTGAGGTGTGACGTATTATATATATATATATATATATATATATATATATATATATTGGACTGAAAAGTGTAAAAGTAGGCGTCTTTTCCAAAATTTTCAGGAATTTTTCGTAATTCCACAGTTCCACTGTCGAGGTATTTTCCCAACTTTGTCTGAAACGTTACGAATTTCCTCGTTGCTTGACTTTTCTCAGTGGGGTAAATATACTATCATATCTTCTGAATCACTTAGACGCCAAGTGAAGGAAAACATAATAAAAAGAGAGACAATTTTGTTTTAAGCCTTTTTTTTTTTTTAATTTTTTTATTGATTTAATATGATTGATAATAGAAAACAATCATACTTATAAGAAAACTACATAGATGAGACTAATATAAATATAAAAATAGTATGATTACTTAAAAGGTAAGAGATCCGATCAAATTAAATTTGAATATAAAAATATATTCTAACATCCACTCAACTTAAAAAAAAAAAAAAAAAAATTTTGATTTTTTTTTTTATTTTTTTCATGGACACAGCATCGTCGACGGCATAGGCAAAGAGGGTGACCTGGAAACTCCCTAGAGTTGGTGGGTTGCAACCGATGGCCGTGACTGGTTAAAGACAATATGCCAAAATGGTTTAAACATTATGGCAACAATAGTTTAATAGCATTCACAACAATTGAAAATGTTGAGTAACATTTTTTTGGACAATTAAAATATATAGTATAAGAGCATTTACAACAGTTTTCCTATAACCTCTTATTTTTTTTTGTTTCCCTAAATATTAGGTAGCACTTTAGCTTCATTATTATTATTTTTTTTCCCAAAATATTTTTGTCTCATTTCTTTTCTTTTGAAACTGTGTTGAGATTATGTAAAAAAATATAAGGATTGATAGGAAACTTGCATTTTGTAAAAAATAAAAAAACTGCTTCTAATAAAGAAATCCTTGATGAAGTATAACCTTGTCCGTTTGTGCAAGACTCCAAAACCAAGTCGGACGCTAAAAAAATAAAAAATAAAACCAAGTTGGAAAAACAATCAAGACTGCCGAGCACCACACGGTAAGACTTTATTGATTCAAGTCACCGCACATTGTACTTCTGATTTGCCTCATTGATTCAAGGCTCCAATGAGGCCACTCCTCCCAGTCCATACGAATTTGAAGTGTACTTGACGCCATTTTTTTTTTTTTTTTTTTGTTGAAAAATGTACTTCCACGTATTACCCTTTTGTGCTTCTACATTTACTTTCATTCGATAACTTTTTTATACCAAATATTTATAAGGAGGTGGAGAGAATACAAAATGGTATGAGAGATGAAATCAAATCATAATTGAATGTATTCAAATTTTATTTGATTTAATTATAATCAATTATAATATCAAATCATATCCTACAATATACTACAACACTAACTAATGATTGATAGTCCATACGTAGTAAATGCAAAAGGAAGACCTTGATCAAAACGGTTGGCATCAATTCTATTCAATGTGAAACCAAAGCCATTTTCAAGCTTCCAAGTAGTTGCACACATTAATTTCATCTACTTTTTCCATATGCTTTAGAAAACCAAAACACACGATAAGTAAAAATGAGCATGACCGATCGAGTTTGGGTCTCTTCACATTTTTGAGAAAATTGGAAAATCTTTGTCAACACGTTTCAACGGTTCAATTGGTTTATTGTTTGTTGTATTAATGGTTGGAAACAAGTGAGTCGTTGATATTAAATTTCGTAGGGTACATACAGCCAATTCTATACCGTCCAACTCAATCCCTTTTTCATGAGCATAGGATAAATAATGCATGGCTTGAATTCTGTCATATTAAATATTAATTTCTAATTGAATTATTACTCCTACCCATTCGAAAATATTACTAAATTTCCATCCATCCGAATTATTTTAATTTAAACATTATGCTAATATAGTAGAACTCATGCAGATGCAGCCATTTAATTGATTAGCTATAATATAATACTTAATTTAATTTGTCATACTTTATAAATCTAAGAGACAGATTGTTCAAATTAGAACTCCATGTATTAAATTGATAGTAATTTAGGAATCTAACTTCACTTATTACTCCCTGAGATTCAGACACTTTTATATTTGTACCTTTAAATTTTAAAAGGTGTCAATGTTAGGTTTTCACGTTTTAGAAGTTTACAATGTCACTTATGTACGTGCTAAAGGTTTACCGTAAAATGTTCTTAGTACTCATGTAAAACTAGTAAAAAGTCAAATAATAAAAGCTGCTTTTGTTGGTCATAGTCAAAAGGCCCCAATTGATGAGTAAAACTAATAAAAATACAAATAATAAAAGCTGCTTTTGTTGGTCATAGTCAAAAGGCCCCAATTGCATCATATATATATATATATATATACATCTCATTGATGAAACAAACAAACATGGAATATTGGAAGAGATTAGAGAGGGTGATTAACTGCCCAAATATGCCTTCTTTCAAATTTCTTATGTTCCTTTCGTCTCTCTTGGTGATTTCGTTGCTTAGCCTTAGCAGTGGCAATGAAGCAGCACCCTATTACAACACTCACGTTTGCTCAGGGACAGACTTCACCGCCAGCAGCACCTACCAATCCAATCTCGACCTCGTCCTCTCTTCTCTTTCCACTAACGCCACCGTCACTGGGTTCTCCAACGCCTCCGCCGGAGTGGTCTCCGGCATCTTTTTGTGCCGTGGCGACGTCAACGCCACCGTCTGTCAAGACTGCGTTGCCAGCGGAGCCACAGAGATATTACAACGCTGCAACTTACGGACAGAGGCTATAATATGGTACGAAGAGTGCATGGTACGTTACTCCAACAAATCGATCTTCGCCACCCTTGACGAATCGCCCGGCATGTACAACGGGGGCTCGCAGATGCCAGAGGCAGAGAAAGACCGGTTCAACGAGTTGTTGGGCAGGACAATGGATTCGTTGGCGACCCTTGCGTCCAATTCTTCGACGGAAAAGAAGTTTGCGACGGAGGAAGTGGAATTCAACCGTTCACTGATGGGGTCACAGACGCTGTACAGCCTTGTGCAGTGCACGCCAGACCTGACTGTTTCCGATTGCAATAAATGTCTCCGAGGCGCCAGATTGCAACTTCCTACTTGCTGTGATGGAAAACAAGGCGGATGGGTTCTGCAACCAAGTTGTATTCTTAGATATGGATTGAACAAATTTTACAACCCCAAAGCTGCTTCGGAGCCTCCAATATTTCCTCCTCTTGTTCCAGGTATGAAATTAAAGAGATTGTGATCAACTCATCAATATTTAGCTGTCCAAATCATATACAACTTATACGTCCAAACAGAATTAATAGGTGTCATATGAGGAAAAAAAAAAAAAAAAAACCTGCTCTCTCGAAGAGTTGGGTCACCTACCTCCTTGTGAGATCCTCCAGCACCGTCGGAAGTAGTCGATCATTCCAAGTCCAAACTTTTTTGTAAAAAAATTATTGTGGATAAATTTGTAATTTTATAATTATCATATTGAAAAATGGCTGAAATTTATAGGATGGAATTATTTGTTGTACAATATACCACTTTATTACTATTGAAAGCTAATAGAATTATTTATCACAATTACAAAATTAAAACTTCATATATATACATCTATATAAAAATTATAAATTCAAACAAATATTACACAAAGTACACATAATAAGTTTAAACATAAATTTACTAGAATTAAATTTAACATAAAACTTGTAATCATAATGTAATTCAATTATATAATTTGAATAAAATTAGCACAATTGTACATTAAATCAATTCACTTAAGTTTGATATTATGAATCATTAATCATTGTATTAATAATATTATACTTAAGTCATTCAATGATATGACAATTGATCATTAATGTACATATATTTAATTTTAATTATACATTATTGAATTAATAATGAAGATATGATAAGAGATTCATGAAGACAAATGTATGTTAACTTTAATAGCTTTCATAACATTTTATTATTATAATTCATTCAAATGCTTTAAATACATATTTAGAATATTAAATTTTATTCAAACTTTACCATTATTTCATCTTTTTCAAATCTTTTTATTTTTCAAATTTTCATATTTTTAATATTCTTATCAATTTATCATTCAATATGCTTTTATTAAACTATTATTTTTAAACTATTTAATAATAGCTATTAAATGTCTAATGGTTTATAGAATTTAAATTTAGTTGAAATAGCAATAAATAGTATGAGTAAGCATTTAATAAATTATTGGCTTAAATAATGTAATATTTAAATATTAATATTGTAATTATAATTACATTGGAATAAGTTTACTGAATAATTATTTATTATATTGTAATATTTTATTATTATTATATTGATATCATTATATTCATAATATTATATTATATATATATTGTATATTTGATTATTTAAATATTTAAATTAATTAATCAAGTGTATTTTATAATAAATAATATAATAATATATTAATATAATGTGATATTATTAATGATAATAGTATTAATCTAGATTGATTTAATTTAAATCAAGTGATTAATAATAAATATATATATAATATATTTATGTAAGTAATTTAATATATATAAAAATGTATTTTATAAAAGATTAGTTGTATAGATAAACTCAATTAATAATAACATTACGGTTGATAGATTAGATACAATTATTATAAACGAATTAAATATATATATATTACATATTTGAACTTAAGCTCAGTAAAAACATAATTAAAATATAATTGGTCTTAACTTTTGTAAAATATGATTAAATATTGATATGAACATGAAAGTAAGATAATAGAGAAATTATTATAGATTATAAAGAAATAACTAAAATAAATATGAATAATGATAACTTAACATAAAAGTATATACTAAATATGATAACATAAAATAAATTATATAATTATTAAACTAGTAATCAAATATAAATTTAAAATATTTTTGTTAACATCTGCGATAAAGTAAGGTGAGAAAATGTAAGTTGTGAATCTATGATTACAATAAAGCTTCAAAGAAATGATGTAATAACTAACTATGGTTTATATACATAGATTCCATAACTAATCTTGAAAGTTAAAATTTATAATTATTATTCAAAAGTTTGTAAATCGCTTTAACATGAGACTTTTAATTAATCTAGTTAATTTTCATTTAGATTAATGTTATAATTTAGAATCTGTAAGTTACTTTCTTCAGATCAACTATTGACTTAAAAACTAATAGATCATGGAAATTATAGCGATCCTAAATTATATTACATGTCAAGAACTTCTCAAATTTGATTGCAAAGTATAGAGTTCTGAAGTTGAAACTTTGGTCTAAAAATAAAATATTGACATTGTAGAATTTGATTGAATAAAACTTATTGACTTTGATCTTAATTAAACTTGTCACTACATGCTATATTATGAGTCGAATAATTACATCAACATAATGGTGTAAATTGAAGTTATGATCTGTAAGGTATGAATAATCAATTATTTGAGTTCAAATTTGAATTATTCATTTTTCATAACATTAATACAAAGTCTATTAACTAATGACAATATAATTGTATTGATGATACATACTTAATATTAATAGTTAAATGTGACAAATTGCCGCACATTGTAAGTCTTGAATGGTTTGCCCATTTCTATAACCAAAAAGAAAAAAAAAAAATCATCTAAAATCAAGATTTGTGAATTCATTTTATAATCCTAATTAACGAATTAACTATTATCAAGGGAGAAAAAAAATAGTAAACAAAGGTATTCAAATATACTGTAGAAGTTCACTTACAAGTTGGAGATACATATTATGTGCATTGCATTGTTTATGTTACACAAGTGAGCATGCATGTCTTGTAGCGGACATTTCTGTATCAATGATACTGATACTGGTTTGCAGTGGTTACATGTCTCCAGAATATGCTATGTATGGACAGTTCTCAGTAAAGTCAGATGTATATAGTTTTGGTGTCTTAATTCTTGAGCTTACAAGTGGAAAGAAGATCAGTTCTTTCAATCAATCAAATGGTACTACAAGACACCTTTTGAGCTTTGTAAGTAGTATGAACCAAATATTCTAATTTTGTTTTCCTATGTTGATACAAACATCATCACATTTGTATCAATTGATGCAGGCTTGGAAACTTTGGAAGGATGGAACGCCTTTGAATTTGTTGGATCCAACATTGGAGAACTCTTACTCAAGAGATGAAGTCATCAAATGTCTCAATATTGGCTTGTTATGTGTACAAGATGATCCAGTTGATAGGCCAACAATAGAATCCATAGTTCTCATGTTAAACAATGACTCAATTCCTCTGTCGTCACCTCAAGAACCAGCATATTTCTTTAGCAGTGTAGGAGAGCAAAACATGCAATTAAGAGAGCTAGAGTCAGATCAATCTAGAAGCAAATCACTGCCCTGCTCTGTCGATGAAGCATCTATTACTGATGTATACCCTCGTTAGTTTGAGTAGGAAATGCTTCACTAGAATTGGTGAGTTGCATATTCTTTTGAACGCTAATATGTTTGTAATCGAATGATACAAAATTATCATAAGATCAAAAGTAGCATAGCCTAAATTATTCATCATGTCACAGTGGCTGATGCCTCAAAGTTCAAACCAGTTGTAACATTGAACAATGAATTGTTTATGGCCCAAGTCTCTTAATAGTCTGAAATTATTGGCTCGTATAAGATTATGTTCATGTTATCACCTCAAAATTTTTAATATTTCTCTTAATTTTGTTAGAGCATTTACATTGAACTCTTTACATGTGGCTTTTTTTCTAAAATTTTAATAAAACTCACAAAAAAAAAAATGTTATTTAACAAACTCTCTACTCAATATTAAATTTAACATTTGTCATAATTTCTCATCAAATGTAAAGAGGCAAAAAGTTAAAGTTATTTAATTTTTTTAATTATTTTTCTTTTTCTCTCTCCAAAAGTGAAAGGCAAAATGTAAAGAGACAAATATATATATATATATATAAAATAGGCAAATTTTGTAACTTGTCAGTTAGTTTCACAAAAAAAAATTAATATTTAGTTAGAATAGAAAAATATTTAGAGAGTTTGATATTTGGTTTAAAAGGCGATTAGCTAAATCAACAAAAGTAGACTTCAATGTGAATACTCTTATGGAATGTGACAATTTTTTTCTTTCTTTGTGTTGGCTGGCAGACTATTACCATAATCACTACTATACTCCATCTATTTGTTCTTCCTTTTCTTTATTTATCTTGAAATGTTATTATTATAATAATATTTTTCTTTCCAAAATGCGAGTAATTATTGAGTAATGATATGCTTATAACTTTTTAATAACTATTTTACAATTGATATGATTAGAGTTACACCAGCTACTAAAAAACAAAATTTTGACATTGTCTAAGCACATACTAACTGATTAATAATTTTCAAAATTATTATTATGTATATATATATATATATATATTTTGTATTTTGAGACTTCTAAAATGGAAGGTATTAAAGTGCATTAAATGAAAGAATCCTATGTAGAAAAAAGATAAAGTAAACTTAGCATTTATAAGGCCAAAGTGCCCAACACACATAAAGCCATTGCTTTAAAGCAAAGCTAGGGTGTTGTATCATGTATGCACTTGTATGTGTCTTTTAAAACTGGACTGCAATCTTTTTATTAATTAGTGTTAGAATATCAGTTATATGTGTCTATTCACTAACAGTCAAATAATTTCGAAATTAGTTGTAATAAATTGCTAATTAATACAACTATCATAAACTAATCTAACACTAATAAACTGCTATTTTAACAGTTACTAAATTTGCCCATAAAATTAGCCCACTGCCATGCACATACGTCCAGTGTTTCGCACCGTACTAATACTAATTTTTAAAAGAAAAAAAAAAAAAACGACGTCGTTTCATATATATATATATATATATAGTTAGCAATTTTTCCAAATCCTAAAACTGTTAACTGCACCGACCTAGGCAGTTAGCGATTTTTTTTAACTGCCCTTTAAAGCGATTAGGCGGTTAGCGTTAGGGCAATTAGCAGGCGGCTTTAGCCCTATTCTTTAATACCTTTCATTTAAAATATTCACAAACCATAAAATAAATATGAGAGCCCCTACTAACATGATGGGTTGTGTTGTAAAAGTAAGGTTTTACAGCTACCAATAAAAGGTTGACATATCATTTAAAAACACAAAATCCAATAACCATGGAAGCACTAGATCTTATGAAAAAAAAAATCAACAAAAAGGCTCCACCACTTCCCCAAAGCCGTTGCCGAATTCCGCTGGAAGCCATTGCCGATTGGAGGTTTGGGAGGAGAAAACCACCACACCGCCCAAGGTCCAACCTACCATTAAACAACCACCCCAACCCAGGCTATAGTAATTGGGGTTTGGGGCAGCTAATGGTGATGGCCGGTGGATGAGACGAAGAAGCTAGCTAGTGCCGATGTGCCATGGCGACACGATTGAGAAGCCGACTGTTGCTGTGGATGATGGTGGTGGACAGAGACGAAACGCCATGGCCAAATCTAATGGTGATGGGGGTTTGAGGCATAGGCTGATCTGGTGTTTTCATTCTTGTTGTGTTTGGTGTATTTAGCTGATGTGTGACATTTTTATTAAACGTTGTAAAAGATGAGTTTTGTACCACATTTTGACTGAAGTTATTCCTTAAAATAAATATATATACATATTAATTTTGAAAATTATTACATTTTTCATTTTTTTTTAAATATAAAAAATAAAAATACTAACAAACAACTCAATTTCGTGTGGATAGCAATTTGGGTTGCATGCTCTTCTATAAATATTTAACAAACATTAAGGCAATCCAATGAGGGATGATCAATGGTAATGGATGGGGGGATCCTTCAAGTAGTTTTTCCTTGAAGAGCCCTAGGAGAACATTTTGGATCAGGAAGAGGATCATTTTCAGTCCACAATGAACTGGATAGTTAATGGCCAACATCTCTTTAGAGATATCTTGGAGTCATAAATGAGACATTTGTCCCATTATTAAAAAAAGAAAATAAAACATTATATATATTTTAAAAATAATTAAAAACAAAATAATAAAAAATTAAGGAGTGGCTAACAGTCTGAGGTGGCCGAACCACTCCCATTTTTTTTTTATTTGGAGCATTGGGGGTGGCAAGGGCTGCAATCCCCAAGGGCCATGAGGGTGAGGTTGCCAACCACTCTTTAATTTTTTATTATTTAATTATTTAATTATTTTTAAAATATATATAATATTTTATTAATATTTTTATTAATGAGACGAATTTCTCATTTATATGACCAAACTACACGTTCATGAAGTCATAAAGAAATGAATACTTAGACCCGAACTACACGTTCATGAAGTCATTCAACGTGTTAGTCAACCTTTGTGGGTGACGGTCGGAAGGAATAATGAAGACTTGGGTTATCTTTTCTTCTCCTGTACCTTTTCTAAGTCCACACGTTTCCCCATCCCCAAAGGCAATCTCACTTTTTCATTTTTACAACGGTCTCTTATTTTTTACTTTACATCAATCACTTTTTATTATTATTTAAATAAAAAATTATTACAAAATAAAATTTTTTCATACAAAATATTCTTACTTTTTCATCTTTTCAAAAAATATTCTTACTTTTTTTTTCTTTATATTAATGAATTTTTGTCACCGTATTAAACCGAAACAAAATCAATTACCAATCGAACCCCACGACCGTGTAATAATGAAGTGGCTTGACTTCCTTTCATTGACCCGCGCAAAAATATTTGCCCAGTAAAAACGCGAGTCCAGATTCCATGGATCTGGTCATTGGCAAACATTTTCTAAGCAAAAATAAGCAAATTAGATAAGTTTATAAAATAAACCTCTTCCAAGATAATTGATGACAAAAACAAATACGGGCATGCCTTCTTACAACGTCTCCATGATCCTAGTAATTCTTTCCTTGCTGAGCTTCCATAGCCTCACCAGTGCACAAGTCCCAAATTACCGCTACCATTTCTGCTCAAATGAATCCACTTTCACCCCCAACAGCACCTACCAGCTTAACCTCAACCACCTGCTTTCTTTCCTTTCCTCCAATGCCACGCTTGATAGTGGTTTCTACAACGCCACTGCCGGCCAAAGCCCCCCCACCACAATTTACGGCCTCTTCCTCTGCCGTGGTGACCTTACCACGAATGCCTGTAGAGACTGCGTGGCAACTGCAACCACAGAGATTGCTCAGCAGTACTGCCACGTAGGAAAAGTGGCCATCATATGGTACGATGAATGCATGCTGCGCTACTCAAACCGGTCGATTTTTTCCACCATGGAGGAAAAGCCCAGCAAATTTATGTGGAATGTGAGGGATATAACAGAGCAAGACCGCTTCCGTAAGCTAGTGAACGCCACGTTGAATGACTTGGTGCCTCAGGCTGCAAATGCTTTACCCGGTGCTAAAAAGTTTGCTGCTAACAAAGTCAATTTTACGGAATTCCAAACGCTATACAGCCTTGTCCAGTGCACCCCTGACATATCTAGCTCTGATTGCAATATGTGTCTTCGGGGAGCCATGACAAAGCTACCGATGTGTTGTGAAGGAAAGCAAGGGGGTAGAGTTCTGTATCCCAGTTGTAATCTTAGGTACGAAACATACCCGTTTTACCAGATACAATCCGTCCCCACACCGTCACCGTCACCGACACAGACACAAACACCAACGCTTCTTCCTCCTCCAGCTCCAGTCAGGTCACAAGACCAAAAGGTAAAGTCATAACTTAATGGCCACTTTCATACAGTGATAGTAGCAAATACAATGGCATGCTCCGTAGGATATATCAGGACAGGATAGCTGATGAAAATCAAAGTGCAAACTTTCTTTGCTTTTTCTCTTTAGTAGATACAAAATGATGAAATAGATGTTATTCTCCTTATGCTCACGGTTTATGATTTTGAGACAATAGAGGATAATAGATACAATAAACCATGATAAAGAACTAGCCTTAAAATCCTTTGCCATGTGATGTAGACCGAAGTGTATGGGACTTCATGAAGAAGACGGGAATGGATAAGTGTGTGAAGACGCCCCAGAAGATGGTGACACGATCCCAGACTCGCGCAGCAAAAGAAGTAGTCCCTGGAAGTGCGATCGATCGCACCCTGATTGCGATCGATCGCAGTTCCCCTGTGTTGGAGAATGGAGTTCCTGGAACTGCGACCGATGGCCCCTGTTTCAGCGATCGATCGCATGATTGAGCGCACCTAGCCTCTGGAAGTGCGATCGATCGCAAGTTTACCTACGATCGAGCGCACTCGGGGCACTATGTTACTTTTCCGCATTTATTTCGCTGTAAAACGACTTTCTTTCCTTATTTTGTTGGGATTAGGGTTTTGAAAGTCCCTATTCCGTATTTTAGTAGTATTAGGAGTATTGGAGGCTATAAATACATGCTTATAGCCTCTAGCAAACTCAGTTTATGATTATTATTTGGTTTTCTCAATAAGAATACTCAGAGTTGAGTTTCTTCATCACTTTTCCCTTAAATTTATAGATAGCATCTATTGATTTGAGAAGGTTTCTTTGGTGCTTGTGATAGTCTCACAATCTTAGAAATATTTATCCTTTCTACTTGCTGTTTTCTTGTTCATTACTATCCTTCACTGCATCAGTTGGTATCAGAGCCCAAGTTTCTTTCCATGGCACCAAACACAAGAGGAGGAAGGGGTAACCGCTATGCAAATTTGGAGAATGTGTATGAACGTGAGGACTCAGTTCGTGGAGAACAAGCGGCAGCACAATGGCAACTTATGGAGGACACAATCGCAGAATTGAGGGCACAACTTGCAGCCGCCAATACTCGGTTGGCCAATCCGGAGTTCCACCGTGAGCGTCGCCACCAACCCCCACCGCCTGGCTCGGATGGAGAAGACGAACAAGGTACGGAGAATGAAGCTGGGAACCCTTTTGCAGGGCACCGAGTACATGGCCATCAACCCCATGTACAAGCCCATGCCAATCGATGGGAGAGCGGTTTCAAACTCGATATTCCAGAATTCCACGGGGGCCTTCAACCAGAAGAATTTTTGGACTGGATAGCAGCAGTTGGAGAAATTCTTGATTTCAAAGGGGTGCCCGAGGATCGACGAGTTTCTTTGGTCGCAACCAAATTCCGAGGAAGAGCAGCGGCATGGTGGCAACAATTGAAACAAGCAAGGGAGCGGCAGGGCAAGAAGAAAATCAACAGTTGGGATAAATTGTTGAAGCATATGCGACCGGCCTTTTTACCATACAATTACACTCGAACCATGTATCAAAAGCTGCAAAATTTGAGCCAAGGTTCGAAGTCCGTGGATGAATATACGGAAGAATTTTACAAGTACCTCACTCGCGTGGATCTAGTCGAAACAAACGACCAATTAGTGTCACGATACATTGGAGGTTTGCGCCAACAAATTCAGGATTCCCTAAACCTCTTTGATCCCCCTAACGTGTCCGAGGCCCATCAAAGAGCACTATTGCTGGAAAGGACGGCATCTAGAGGGTCCTTTGGAGGATTTGGTTGAGGGACTGGGGGCAGCACAAACCGATCAAGTGGGCCTTTCACGGCACGCAGCACCACTCCCACCCCAAACCAAGGCCGTACCCCAACCACCATGGGGCCACCGACTCGAGCTGCAACATCCAATGGGCCTAAATGTTTTAAGTGTGGAGAACCGGGCCACCGGATGGCGGATTGCCGCAAAGGAGAAAGATATGGTAAGGGGCTACTCATTGACTCGGGAGACACCTTCGGAGAACAAGGAGAGGAGGATGAGCATGAAGCGGTGTTCGACGACTATGGTAGGGTGGATGAAGAATTTGTTACCGGGGATGACAGCCCTCTATTAATGCTTCGGAGGGTGTGTTTTACACCCCGGAAGGCGGAGAGCGACGATGGCCAACGCCATAATTTGTTTCAGACAACATGCACAATTGGGGGCAAAGGGTGCAAGCTTGTCATTGATGGGGGCAGTTGTGAGAACGTAGTAGCGGAGGAAGCGGTTCGGAAATTGGGCCTTGGGACCGAGACACACCCGGCACCGTATCGCTTGGAGTGGCTTAAGAAAGGAAACGAGGTAATAGTATCCAAACGTTGCCTTGTGAATTTTTCAATTGGCAATAAGTATAAAGATGAAACATGGTGTGATGTGGTGGCCATGGATGCATGCCATTTATTACTCGGACGGCCATGGCAATATGATCGGAGTGCTCATCATGACGGGAGGAAGAATACCTATAGTTTTTTGGTGGATAATATCAAACTTACTCTCCTTCCAAACTCGAAAGAAGATTCCAAACCTTCTAAAGGGGCGGGTCAAACATTGCTAGCTAAGCATGAGTTCATTAAGGAGATGCTCGATTCGGATTGTGTGTATCTCTTATATGGCAAGGAGTGTGGCTCTACGGAGGTAGTTCCGACTGCGGTCACGGGTTTGTTAGACGAATTTTCCGATGTGTTCCCGGTAGAGTTACCCAAGGAGCTTCCACCCCTTCGTGACATTCAACACCAAATCGACTTGGTGCCCGGTTCTAGTCTTCCCAATCGCCCACATTACAGCATGAGTCCCAAGGAGCATGAAGAATTGAGGCGACAAGTGGAAGAACTTCTCGTCAAAGGGCATATTCGGGAGAGCTTAAGCCCATGTGCAGTCCCCGCCTTACTCACGCCTAAGAAGGATGGCACATGGAGGATGTGCGTAGATAGCCGAGCCATCAATAAAATCACCGTGAGGTACCGATTTCCTATCCCTCGTTTGGATGATTTATTGGATCAACTGAGTGGGGCAAGGGTTTTCACAAAGCTGGATTTGAAGAGTGGGTACCACCAAATTCGGGTGCGGGTTGGCGATGAATGGAAGACTGCGTTCAAAACGCGCGAAGGGCTCTATGAATGGTTGGTGATGCCATTTGGGTTGTCCAATGCTCCTAGCACCTTCATGAGGGTGATGAACCAAGCATTCCGCCCCTTCATCGGGAAGTTTGTAGTCGTCTACTTTGATGACATCCTCATCTATAGCTCCACCGCGGAGGAACACATTCGACATATACGGGAGGTCCTCGATGTGTTGTGCAGAGAAAAATTTTATGCGGCACCAGCTAAGTGTTCTTTCATGGCCGATTCAGTTCTTTTCCTTGGCTACGTGGTGTCCAAAGAGGGGTTGGCGGTGGATGAGTCCAAGGTCGCAGCAGTTCGGGATTGGCCTCTCCCAACAACACTTCATGAGGTACGTAGCTTCCATGGGTTAGTATCTTTTTATCGGCGTTTTATTCAAAATTTTAGTACCATCTTGGCACCTCTTACGGAGTGTATGAAGGCGGAAAAATTTGTGTGGAATGACGCTGCAACTACCGCCTTTGAGTTGATCAAGGTAAAATTGACTACAGCTCCATTACTAGTCCTTCCAGACTTTGACTTACCCTTTGAGTTACATTGTGATGCCTCAAAGATCGGCATTGGGGCGGTACTCAGCCAAAAGAGCCAGCCTGTGGCTTATTTCAGTGAGAAATTGAAGAATGCACAACTTAATTATAGCACATATGATATTGAGTTTTATGCATTGGTGCAAGCACTGAAACATTGGAGCTCATACCTTGCCTATAATGACTTCATCTTGTATTCGAACCATGAGGCCCTCAAACACCTCCATAGTCAAGATAAGTTATCATCCCGACATGCTAAATGGGCTGCCTTTGTCCAACAATTCTCATTTACAATCAAGCACAAGTCGGGCACCTTGAACAAAGTGGCCGATGCCCTCAGCCGGAAATCATCTCTGTTGACCGCCATGAGTTCGGAGGTACTAGGCTTTGACTTATTGAAAGATTCTTTGTCTATTGATCCGTTTTTTGGTCCTATTGTTGGAGAGGTCTCCTCGGGGGTCAGAGACGACTTTGGTTTGTACAATGGGTTCCTTTTCAAAGGTACTCAACTGTGCATTCCTGCGGGCAGCCTGCGCTTGAAGATTATCCAAGAACGCCACAATGAGGGGCACATGGGGCGGGATAAAACACTACAACTGGTGGCGGACCAATTCTATTGGCCGAGCATGAGGAAAGAGGTGGAAAGATTGGTGAAAAATTGCCGAATTTGTCACGTGTCCAAGGGGTCGGCTACCAATGCTGGCTTGTATATGCCCCTTCCCATTCCAGAGGGGCCGTGGACCAATGTGAGCATGGACTTCGTGTTGGGCTTACCAAAGACCCAAAGAGGTAACGACTCTATCTTTGTGGTTGTTGATCGATTCTCTAAAATGGTGCATTTCATTGCTTGTAAGAAAACAGCCGATGCGGTACATGTGGCACAATTGTATTTTCGAGAGGTCTACCGCCTACATGGGCTACCATTGTCCATTGTTTCTGACCGAGACACACGGTTCCTTAGCCACTTTTGGCGATGTTTGTGGCACTTGTCTCGTACTAAGCTTGACTTTAGCAGCGCCTACCATCCACAGACGGATGGGCAGACAGAGGTCGTCAACCGCTCACTAGGAGCCTTACTTCGGAGCTTGGTAGGGGAGCACCTCAAGTCGTGGGACCAGAAATTGTTCCAAGCCGAGTTCGCCTACAACCGTTCCACTAACCGAAGTACCGGCCTTAGCCCATTCACAATCATTTATGGGAGTAATCCTCGTGCCCCATTGGATTTGGCGCCTATTCCGGATTTGAAGCGACCTCATGGTAAGGCCGAAGATTTAGTAGCCCAGATCATAGAGGGTCACCAGTTCACCATTCATAATTTACAAGCCTCCACAGCAAAGTATAAGGCGGATGCGGATAGGAAGCGCCGGGCTGTCGAATTTGAGGAGGGAGATTTCGTGTGGGCCGTGTTAACTAAAGATAGGTTTCCGGTGGGAGAATACAACAAGTTGGTGGCTCGTAAGATTGGTCCAGTCGAGGTTGTCGAGAAAATCAATTCAAATGCTTATCGCTTGAAGTTGCCTAGCCATATTAAGACGTCTGATGTCTTTAATGTCAAACACCTTGTCCCGTTCACTGAAGATTCTTCGGACGAGGATGCGAATTCGAGGGCGAATTCTCTCCAACCTGGGGAGGATGATGTAGACCGAAGTGTATGGGACTTCATGAAGAAGACGGGAATGGATAAGTGTGTGAAGACGCCCCAGAAGATGGTGACACGATCCCAGACTCGCGCAGCAAAGAAGTAGTCCCTGGAAGTGCGATCGATCGCACCCTGATTGCGATCGATCGCAGTTCCCCTGTGTTGGAGAATGGAGTTCCTGGAACTGCGACCGATGGCCCCTGTTTCAGCGATCGATCGCATGATTGAGCGCATCTAGCCTCTGGAAGTGCGATCGATCGCAAGTTTACCTGCGATCGAGCGCACTCGGGGCGCCTATGTTACTTTTCCGCATTTATTTCGTTGTAAAACGACTTTCTTTCCTTATTTTGTTGGGATTAGGGTTTTGAAAGTCCCTATTCCGTATTTTAGTAGTATTAGGAGTATTGGAGGCTATAAATACATGCTTATAGCCTCTAGCAAACTCAGTTTATGATTATTATTTGGTTTTCTCAATAAGAATACTCAGAGTTGAGTTTCTTCATCACTTTTCCCTTAAATTTATAGATAGCATCTATTGATTTGAGAAGGTTTCTTTGGTGCTTGTGATAGTCTCACAATCTTAGAAATATTTATCCCTTCTACTTGCTGTTTTCTTGTTCATTACTATCCTTTGTTGCATCACCATGTCAGTAGTTTTGGGCATGCATTCAATATGGTAGAATATTGGAGTGAAAATCACCTAGCCAAAAGAAAAACAGATGGAGCAAAATTGGATCAACCTGATGTAATGATCTCAGCAACTGAATTCATCCGGAAACCCAGGTGGATAGTGTACTTCACCCTTCAAGTTATTTAATTTTATTGTAATCTCGCAATTGAAAGAAGAGGAGTCAAGGCTGTCTAAAATATATATCTTTGAACCATAATTTTGAACTATTGTACTGGTTAGCATGTTCACAAAATTTCTTTTGTTGTTTTTGCAGGAAAAAGTACTTCAATAAAATTATCGCCATCATCATCATCGTGGCCTCAATTGCTGTCTCTCTGGTGCTATGCACTATGATCTACTACTTGCTAAGACGGAGAACAAGAAAGAAGTACAATGCTCTGCAGACTGAAAATGGTAAGGAAATATTTGATTGAAATTTATATAATGCAATACCCTAAAGGGCCTGCAAAACTACTGTGACTGATATTCCTGAACATGTCTATAATTATTTTTGATAAGTAACATGTCTATAATTTTTTAATTTTTAATTTTTTTTTAATTTTTATTTATTTATTTATTTTTATAAAAAAAACATAACACAACAAAACAGCTAATAACACAATATCCAATGACGCATATATCTTGTTCTCCAAACAAAACCAATATCCATAAAACCATCGCATAATATCAAATTAACCAAATGTCTAAATAACAATACTCCATAAAATCAAATACCACAATATTAATTATAAACCAACTTTTTTTTATAAGTATTTGATTTTATGGAGTGTTTAAACATGCGAAAGAAAATAAAAATATCTAAATATAACAATTAAAGTAGCCAACAATATAACCCAATTCTAAATCATATAAAATAATAAAATACCTTAGCAAATCCTCATGAATTTGAACTTTATGATTCTCAACCTCTGAATTCTTTGACTAGAACGGTCCTGAACCACTGTATTATTTGAAAAATATTAAAGAGGTTTGATGTGTCATCTTAGTCAGTTGAAAAAGTTAATCTAGCTGTGAGATCGAGCAATGTAGGACTTACCTATTTTTCTTTCATTTCCAAAAACAATTCATAATAACTTAAAAGCAGGAAATATAACATGTAAAATAATACAGTACTTATTTTCTCATATAGGTTACAAGCTACAGCAATCAATAAACTGATTCATCATAGCTAACATCACAAAACACCAACCTCAGGCCTTGGCATATTCTCATGGTCTTTTTTTGAATTAGGATACTGATCTTGATATCAGACCCTAAAACATAATGCCCTTCAAATCAAAGCATCAGTGTTCGACTCAGGCCCAAATATGCATCTTTCAAATCAGAACATTGGTCTTCAAATTAGACTAATTGTCTTTAATTACATATTACCTATAAAATAAAACTTCCAATTTAAGCCTAATCTACCCAAGACTAGATTCACTTAATACATTAAATCACTAATTAACGATCCCAATTTCATTTTCAAACTACCAGTTTGGAAATTTGACATCTCTTCGAAATACCCCAATTTCACCATAATATGAAACCCTAATTGCCCATTTTTATCAAATTTTTCATATCCCACCTAAATTAAATAGAGAAATGGATATTCATGCAAGCAATTTAATCCTCTAATAACACAATGGAAATACCAAATTGAAACAATTAACTCCAAGAGCCGAAATCCTTACATTTCCTGCATAAACAACCCTAATTCAAAAAATTCCTCAAATTTATCATAACCCAATACAATGTGAATGATCAAACATATGATTCAAACATCTATTAACATAAATCAACCATCAATTCCGATAAATTAAAGCCGAATCATAAAAAGACTAAAATTTGACCTTTTAGAACCCTAAGTTCAAAGACTTTCAAATTCACAACAAACTAAATAAAAATTTCCTTAAATTGACACCACAAAATGAAAGAACAGATCAATTTTTTGTACCTCTACATAATCAATTGAAGAAAAACATGCAATTTGAATCGGGTTGGATCACGGGTCGCCATTGGGTTTGGTAGAAAAATCATTTTTTGGCGGTTTTGAGTCGAAAGACGACGGCTTCAAGGCTAGAGAAGGCGGGCCAAGGTGTTTGGGGATTGAATCCGGCCAAAATCCCAACAATTTTGTGAGATTTGGCCAAGGAAAGATCAATCTTCTTCCTCTTTGCCGGCAACGGCGAGGGAGAGGGGCAACGACAGCTCATTCTCCGCCTCTCGCATTCTCTCTTTCTTTACTTTCTTTGATGGTGTTGCAAGCAATACATACGGGTTCCACTTGGGGCTAAACTCTCGTGCTTCCCCCATTTTTTTTTTTCCCTCTAAAATAAATATTGTTGATATCCTTCCACACGTGCGATCGAAGATAACAATCAATGTTTTTACACCATTTGTGTGCATAGCAACCAGCGGAATTACAAGCATAGAGGCCTTGAAATTTGATTTGGCTACAATAGAAGCTGCCACACACAAATTCTGAGATGACAAAAAGCTGGGTGGAGGTGGATTTGGTGTGGTTTACAAGGTATGGAATTATTGATTTACAATGAATTGAAAATCAATGCAATCACATGGATTGATTTGCATTTTTCCCTTCATTATTATTTTTTCAAGAGAATTGTATATAAATCTAATGCATGCAAAATCCAAAGAATCCAAAATTCAAAAGCTTCAAATTTATACATAAAGTAATCTGTTCGGTTGAAATATCTTCTTAGGGTATGTTACCCGATGGACAAAAAATAGCTGTGAAGAGGCTCTTGATGAATTTGGAACAAGGTCCACACACAAAGGAATTTAAGAATGAGGTTATTTTGGCAGCCAAGCTTCAACATCGAAACCTTGTGAGGCTATTGGGATTTTGCTTTGAAGAACAGGAAAAAATACTCATCTATGAATTTGTGCCCAACAAAAGCCTTGACTATTTTCTATTTGGTCAGTCCTTTCTAAGTATATGTCCATTTCATTGTTTGTCATACTAGATTAATGCATGGATCCTATTTGCAGCTCAATTTTTAGTTAACTTTTATCTTCTCTTCAACCATCAATTCCGATTCATTTATTCTAACTAGATATTGAATTTTGATGAATGTAGACTTTGAAAAGAAAAGACTATTAGATTGGTCAACACGGCACAAGATCATTGAAGGAATTGCACGTGGAATTCTTTATCTCCATGAAGATTCTCAGCTTAGAATTATACATCGTGATGTTAAAGCTAGCAACATACTACTAGATGAGGACATGAATCCAAATATTTCAGACTTTGGCGTGGCAAGGATTTTTGGAGTTGATCAAACTGAAGGAAATACTAGTACAATTGTTGGGACATAGTAAGTATTGGACTATATAATATCTATATATCCGTAACTAAAATCTAGGAGAAACTTCACTTACCCCTCCTTAACTTTTATTTTTTATTTTTTGCAATCACTATCCTAAAGTTTAAAAACTCTCAATTTAGTGTATCAAACTTTAAAAAGTTTGAAATGTAACCCCATCCCCCCGGGGCAAGGGTTAGGAGTTAAATGAGACAAAAAAAGGGGGTGAAATGACATTTATACCCCTGTAAAATTTATTAAATTGCAAAATTACCTTATATATATATATATATATATTAAAAAAATGAGTGTTTTGAGAATTTCTAGGGCCTTTGTTAGGATTTAATAGAAAATTCTAACAGATGGATGATATTGCAAAGTTTTTAAAGTTGGATACACTAAATTGAGAGTTTTTAACTTTAAGAGGATAATTGAAAAGACAATGAAAGTTTAAAGAGGTTTAGTGAAGTTTCCCCTAAAATCTTAGAAAAAATGTTGTCAAGGATTACTGATCTTATTAATTTCATATTAAAAATCTAATACTAGGAAAAGAAAGAAAAACAAATGTCATTCTAACCCGAAGAAATTAACATCTTGTCATTGATGGACATAATTAATTCTAAGGTTTCATAATCGTTTAGTGACATTGCTGAGTTAATAATGCTTCTTTGCAGTGGTTACATGTCTCCAGAATACGCAATGCATGGACACTTCTCTGTGAAGTCTGATGTATACAGTTTTGGTGTCCTAATACTAGAGATTTTAAGTGGTAACAGCAGCTCTTCTTTCGATCAGTCAAACACTGCTACGGACCTATTGACCTATGTGAGTTTGAAACATATTATGATTTATTTTTTTTGGGCATTACATTTTATTTCCTCAAACTACAACCTCACTTGCATTTACACTTCTATATACGACTTATTGCAAATCAGACTAACAAACTACCAAAATATTTTGAGTGACCTTTTGTGCCAAATTTGGCCATTAGTTTGGATGGAAAAGGTTACATGTGGCTAGCACATGTGTAACCCAGTTTTGGATGACTAATTTTTCTATTATTTTGTATAGAAACAGAGAGTATTTGCAATGCCCTGTGGCGTACTTATAATGTTTACAATATCCATGTGGCGCTACGACTATTTCTTTACTAAATCTAGCTGCTTGGCCACTCCCATTTGAACATATAGGTGGTCCACACAACTACTCACATCTATTCAAAGACTGTTATAGGTGGTCGTGCAGCTACCCTCATTTGTTTTTGTGGCACTACGAGTGGTTGCACAACCCTCCATTTTTTTCCTTTTTTAAATCATATTTATAATACAAAACATGAGCAAAGTTGTCAAAAAAAAAAAAAAAAAACAACAACAACAACAACTTAGGCACACTTGTTAGTTACATGTGATGTTTTTCACCCAAACTAACATCAAATCTGACACAAATGATTGTTCAGAATACTTTGGTAATTTGTAGATCATAGTTTGAGAGTATAAATACAAAGTGGATAAGAGTTTGACATGATAAAGTATAATTTACCTTCTTTTTCTTTTGTAACATCACCTCCAAGTGAAACATGCATACAGAAGGGTGACACTATAAGAATATTGACCAATTGATGCAGGCTTGGAATCATTGGATCAATGGAACATTCTTGGAGTTGTTGGATCCGAGTTTGAGAGATTCTCACTCAATAAATGAAGTCATCCGCTGTATCCATATTGGCTTACTATGTGTTCAAGAAAATCCATCTGACAGACCAACAATGGCAGTAATAAATCTCATGCTTAACAGTGACACTGTTACTCTGTCATCACCTCAAAAGCCTGCATTTTTTCGTCATAGAGGAACAGAGCCAAACATGCCATAAAGAAGCAGGAGTCAGCTCAATCTACAAGTACGTCAATGCCATTGTCTGCCAATGAAGCATCGATTACTGAAGTATACCTTTGATAGTGTCAGTAGCAAGGGCTTCTTAAAAGTTAAGTATCTTTTTAATTTGTCATGAAACTCAAACGTTATGCTCTATACGACTGGTCGAAAATTTGTCATGCATGAACCAGACAAGAAAGAAAAATAATGGGGAAACTACACCCCAATGCATTCCATCATGAGCTTGGTTGTTGATACTCAAAAATTAAGTATCAATTTCAATTTCAATGCATTCATTGATATTGATCAATGGGACTTGCCGGATCTATCCTTGTACACGTCTCCAAATCATAACCGTATATGTGACAATCTAAACATTTTAAAGTTGGATACGATAAATTAAATTTTTTTAAAGTTTAAATGATGATTGTAAAAACACAAAAAGTTTAAGGGAGATATAAGGGACATTTCACCTATACTTTACCAAATATTTTTATATCAAAAACATAATTCTAGTTGTAAGATCTTGCCCATAACGTCTTTGTGTTTTTCTCCCACTCAACCCGCTTCTTATGTTGGGAATTGGATCCTCTCCAATTGATTTGAACTTGAGAATATCCAGTTAATTATATTTGTTGGGTGGTTTTGGACATCTCTCAACCCCAAAAGCTAACTCAAGAGGTGAGACTTTTTTTTTTTTTTTTTTTTTTTTTTTTTTTCACACTTATAAAGTGGCCACCAGCTATTTCCACAACCAATGTTGGATAATCCCAACAATCTCCCCCTCATACATCGGGCTTTAGGTCGAAGCAGTGATAACCCGTTTCTCCCGTGGACTATTGAGCTGAGACATGTTGGTTGAACCTGGGCTCTAATACCCCGTGTTGGATGGTCTTAGGCCTCTCTCAACCCCAAAAGCTAGTTCAAGAGATGATGTTTTCCTTCACACTTACAAAATGACCACCAGCCCATTCCACAACCGATATGGGATAGCCCAACAATCTCCTCATTACATATGGGGCCCTAGATTGAAGCAGAGATAACTCATTTCTCCTGTGGACTATTAGGTTGAGACTTGTTGGTTGAACTTGAGCTTTGATACCCAGTGACCAGTGTTAGGTGGTCTTGGGTCTCTTTCAACTCCAAAAGCTAGCTTAAGCGGTGAGGTTTTCCCTCACACTTATAAACTGTCAGCCCCGATAACCCCAACAATGTCCCCCTCACACATCGGGCTCTGGGTCAAAGCAGACTTGTTAGTTGAACCTAGGCTTTGATACCCAGTGTTGGGTGGTCTTGGGGCTTTCTCAACCCCAAGTGAAGGAAAACATAATAAAAAGAGAGACAATTTTGTTTTAAGGTTTACATTTTTGTTTTTATTGATTTAATAAGATTTATAATAGAAAACAATCCTTTTTTGAACAACCACTTTGGTAAATTTCATAAATGGATTATTGACAGAGCAATAGAGCAATAAAATATCTCATACTAAAAATCTAATACTAGGAAAAGAAAGAAAAACAAATGGCATTCTAACCTGAAGAAATTAACATCTTGTCATTGATGGATATAATTAATTCTAAGGTTTCATAATGGTTTAGTGACATCCTTAAGTTGATAATCCTTGTTTGTAGTGGTTACATGTCCCAAAATATGCAATGCATGGACAATTCTCTGTAAAGTCCGATGTATACAGTTTTGGTGTCCTAGTACTAGAGATTTTAAGTGGCAACAACAGTTCTTCTTCTGATCAATCAGACATCGCTACGGACCTATTGACCTCTGTGAGTATGAAAAACATGTTATGATATTTTCTTCTTTTGGATATTCATTTTATTTTCTCAAACTACAACTTCATGCATTTGCTGTTTTACCTCTAAATATGACATTTTGCAAATTGGACTTATAAACTACCAAAATATTTAGAGTTACCTTTAGTGCCAAATTTGGCCATTAATTTGGATGGAAAAGGTTACATGTGACTAGCATATGCATCTAACCGATTTTTGGATTACCAATTTTCTATTATTTTGTATAGAAACACACTGTATTTTGAATCACCAAGCAGGATATTGATAATAGTTTGGTAGGATAAAGTATAATTTGCCTTCTTTTTCTTTTGTAACATTACCTCCAAGTGAAACATGCGTACAGAAGGGTGACACTATAAGAACTTTGACCAATTGATGCAGGCTTGGAACCATTGGATCAGTGGAACATTCTTGAAGTTGTTGGATCCAAGTTTGAGAGATTCTTACTCAACAAATGAAGTCATTCGCTGTATCCATATTGGCTTACTGTGTGTTCAGGAAAATCCAGCCGACAGACCCACAATGGCATCAATAAATCTCATGCTTAACAGTAACACTGTTACTCTTTCATCACCTCAAAAGCCAGTGTTTTTCCGTCATAGAAAATCAGAGCCAAACATGCCATAAAGGAGCAGGAGTCAGCTCAATCTACAAGACTACTAGTAAGGCAATGCCATTGCCAGTAGCAAGGTCTTCTTAAAAATTTGTCATGTCATGAACCAGACAAGAAAGAAAATAATGGGGAAAATACGCCCCAATGCATTTACATAAGCTTGGTTGTTTGACATCTTAAGAGTATTTTACTCATCAAATTGTTTGATTTAACGTTAAATTTTGATAAAAATGTTGGCATTACAAACTTGCTAATGATGCAACATTCATGGAGTTGTCATGCTAAGCAGTTTACTCTGTTACTTGATTGATCATCACCTCAACGGCCAGAGTTTTTCCTTCGTAGAATAACAGAGTCAAATGCGCCAACAAATGGGCTGGAAGCAAATCAATCTACAAGCAATTCAGGGCCATTGTCTGATCATATTTTTCTCCTTTCTCTTGGGCCTGATACAAAGGGCTTGCAACTCACTAATATGGGCCTGGGAGACTCACGAACCTGCAATGGGCCCCAAGATCGACATAGCCAATTACAGCCCTCGTAATGACTTTGACTTTTATTTGTCCAAACTTTTTCAATGTACTTCATTTTGGGTGAGGCTTACATGCGCTACTTCCAAACTACCGCAATCTACGGTAGTTTGGATGGAAGGCTGAGAACTTCTAATGGATTTAAATATTAATTTTTTAAATAAATAATATAAAATTCAATATTTTAAAATATTAAAATATTAAAAAATTAAAACTAATAAAAATAAAATAAAAAATGAAACCCCTTGGTCTCTCTCTCTCTCTTCCTGAAATTCTTCCTCTCTCGTCAAATCTCCCTCTCTCTTTGTTTCTGAAATCTGTTAAGGAGAGGGCGATTAAATAATGAACATAGAAGGAGAAGAAAGGAGGTGTAAATGACAGAGAAGGTGAAAACAGAGAAAAAGAAAGAGGAAAGAGTTAGGAAGCCGGTGGATTGGGAGCAGGTGGCGTCAGTGTGAAGAATAGAGAGGAAGAGAGAAAAAGAAGAAAAGAAAACAAAGGGGTGGCCGAAACCAACCACAGGCCTTGGGGTGGTCTGCCACCCCCAAAATCCAAACTTTTTTTTTTTTTTTTTTTTTTTTTTTTTTAAGGGTGGCCGTATCACGCCTTTGGCCATGGGGTGATTCGTCCATCCCAGACCAACCATTCTTGGCCAAAATGGGGTGGTTGGAACCACCTCTCGACCAAAATTGTGCACCAAAAAAAAAAAAAAACAAACAATTAGAGCATAATTTTACAAAACACTTTCGGAAATCATATACACAGGAAAAAATTTCAATCTTTGCCTAAATTTTCTGCAATTATAGGCCAATAATATGGTACCCACAATCAAACATCACAAACTTCAGATCTGAACTTGTGAGAGAGAGAGGGAGTCGCCAAGCATAATGACGGGGAGAAACTGCAGAGGAGTATTGATTTTTCTTTTTCTAATTATTGAATATTTTAATATTTAACAAATTTTATATTATTACTTTTAAAAAATAATTTTTAATACCCCTCAATAGATCTCAGCAGTCCAACTAAACTACTGTAGATTGCGGTAGTTTAGTTGGACCGCACCTAAGCCTTGCCCATTCATTTTATCATGGGCAGTCCTAAACGAATTACTTATTTTTCACGCATTGACTAAGTTCGGGCAAGAATTTAGTACTTATTAAAAATAGTTTAAAAAATAATTTTTATTGCCACATCATTTTAATTAAATAATAACAGTATATCTTTCAAAGGCCACTGGCCCAGTCTACTCGGATGGACGATACTTTGGGGCACAAATTTGCGTTATTTATTTATTTTTTTCCGAAGTATTTTCCCAACTTTGACTGAGATCTGCGTTACGAATTCGGTGGTTTGACTTTGCTAGCGTCACGTCAATGAGCCCTTAAATTGCCGCCACCATGGGCATGCACATGCTGCTCGTATATATCTGAGTTAAATATTATTACAAAATCAATCCTAGAGTCGCCGAGAGCAAGTGGTTGGTGGTGAGGATCATGGGCTTCAACCTCTGCATAACCCTTGTGTTCTTCTCCATGCTGATCACCTACCATAGCCAAATCGGAACTGAAGCTGCTCTAACTTACTTCGACCATTTCTGCCCCAACACAACTACATCCACCGCCAACAGCACCTATCGATCCAACCTCAATCACCTCTTCGCTTACCTTTCCTCCAACGCCACCAGCAACTTGGAATTCTACAACGCCTCCGCCGGAAACTCCATCGACATGGCCTACGGCCTCTTCCTGTGCCGTGGCGACCTCCTTGCCGGAGCGTGTCGAGACTGTGTTGCTGGGGCAATCGAAGAGATAGTCGTCCGCTGCCCCGACGAGAAAGTGGTTGTGGCTTGGTACGATGAGTGCATGTTACACTACTCTAACCGGTATATCTTCTCCACCATGGTCCCCGACCCTACCTCTTACCTTTCGAGCTCACAGAGTGTTTCGGAGGTGAATCGGTTTGACGAGCTAGTGAGGGCGACAATGAATGATTTGGCAATCGGCGTTTCAAATGTTGTGTCTGGAGCCAAGAAGTTTGGGACTAAAGAAGCGAAATTCACGGCGTCACAAACGCTGTACACCCTCGTGCAGTGCACGCCGGACCTGTCGGGTTACGATTGCAATAGATGTCTTGAGATAGCAATGACATATTTGCCGGGTTGCTGTAGTGGAAAGAAATGGGTCATAGTTCTGTTTCCGAGTTGCATTCTTAGGTATGATGTGTACCCGTTTTACTTGACGGTAAACACATCGGCGCCAACGCCAAATCCAGAACTTGCTCCTCCACTTCCTAGGCATGGTAAGTTTCTCTCTCTCCGGTCTCCATCCAAAATACCATATTCCTGCAATTTACAATTCACATGGTTTAGAATTGTTAAATTGGCATTAGCAATTTCGGGTTGAGATAAGTAACTTCATAGGATTTTAAAAGTGATGAATAATTTCATGTGATATGCTTATGCGTAACAAATAACTTATTGGGGAACTCTATAAGAGGCTCTAATATTATGTTAAAAATTAAAAAGATAAAAAATGGTAAATTTAATAATTTAATCTTGAGCCAAAATCTCGGCTCTAATACTAAATGTAACAAAACTTAGTTAGAACTCACTTATGAAAATTGGCTTGCTTGATGTAGGGTATTTAAGAGCTTTATATATATATATATTAAGAATATGAAACACCTAAGATCGTAACATATGTGATTGCACAATAGCATAAGGTTTTGTCACGACTACTAGTCAATAAAAAATTATTGTTATTGTTATTTAAAAAAACACCTCTAATTCAATGAAATGGGAATAATATTATTTATGCAGGAAAAGGTCAAATCTCATTGGTTGCAATTGTTGCCATTATTGCTGCAATTTTTGTGTGTTCGATGCTATTCGTTATGGGCTGCTTCCTTACCAGGAGAGCAAGAAGGAAGTACAATGCCATACAGGAAGGTGATGGTAAATAATAAATTATATCATTTTATGCATTCCTATATATATATATTTGCTAATGTTACACTTGTTGTTACTTACATTTCTTGTTTTCTTTTGCAGCTGCTAATGATATTACAAGAACTGTAGAGTCATTGCAATTTGATTTTGCTACAATTGAAGCTGCCACCAACAACTTCTCAAATGATAACAAGCTAGGTGAGGGTGGATTTGGTGCAGTTTACAAGGTAAATACTATTTTCAAGTCAAAGACATTGACAAACAATTCATAAATAAAGAACACTCCTCAAAACACAAAATTGTTTCATATTTATATCACATCATAATACATTTTCAAATTAATAATAAAAAAAAACACCCAAAATACATTAACAGACATACCCTAATGATTTTCGTTATTTGTTTACTTTTTGGTAGGGTAGTATTTCTAGTAATGCAAAATTTGACAATGCTTAAGCTTTTGTTGTTGGGACTATAAGAATTGTAAATAGTAATTTGTTCAAACAACTTCTTAATGTACATTGCAGGGAATACTTTTTAATGGACAAGAAATAGCTGTAAAGAGGTTATCAAAAAGTTCTGGACAAGGCGCAGGAGAATTTAAAAATGAGGTTGTAGTAGTTGCTAAACTTCAACACAGAAATCTTGTAAGGCTGTTGGGATTTTGCTTGGAACGAGAAGAAAAGATACTTGTCTATGAATTTGTGCAAAACAAAAGTCTCGACTACTTTCTATATGGTTTGTCTCTTATAGGCACATGTCTAATTTTCTTGTATGGCATATGAAATCAGGTCTGAGTTTTCATTTTAAAGCAGATCAAATTAATTATTTCAAGAAGGGCTCATTTTACAATTCGTTTAACTATATATTAACAGATTCATTGAGCATTGTGCAGCTTAATTACAAGAGTTGAAGAGATATCTTTATTTTTTTCTATAATTAATTTGATATATCATCCTAATTGAATGTTGAATCTTGGTGAATATATATAGACATTGAAAGACAAAGACAACTGGATTGGTCAACACGTTACAAAATTATTGAAGGGATTGCTTGAGGGATTCTTTATCTTCACCAAGATTCTCGGCTTAGAATTATACATCGTGATCTTAAAGCTAGTAATGTTTTGTTAAATGAGGATATGAATCCAAAAGTTTCAGACTTTGGCATGGCAAAGATTTTTGGAGTTGATCAAACTCGAGGAAGCACTCGTAGGATTGCTGGCACATTGTAAGTAATTTTAGCATTGCATTGTTTATGTAACACAAGTGAGCATGCATGTTTTGTAGCTAACATTAATGTATCAATGATTTTGGTTTGTAGTGGTTACATTTCTCCAGAGTATGCCATGCATGGACAATTTTCTATAAAGTCAGATATATATAGTTTTGGTGTCCTAATTCTTGAGATTATAAGTGGAAAGAAGATTAGTTCTTTCAATCAATCAGATGGTACTACTAGACACCTTTTGAGCTATGTGAGTAGTATGAACCAACCATTCTAATTTTGTTTTCGATGTTGCTACAAACATCATCACATTCGTGTGGAGGGAATTAAGATAATTGATTTTTGTAATATTACTTAACCAATTGATGTAGGCTTGGAAACTTTGGGGGGATGGAACGCCTTTGGATTTGATGGATCCAACATTGGGAAACTCCTACTCGAGAAGTGAAGTCATTAGATGTCTCCATATTGGCTTACTATGTGTACAGAATGATCCAGTTGATAGGCCAACCACAGCATCCATAGTTCTCATGCTAAACAGTTACTCAATTCCTCTGCTGTCACCTCAGCAACCGGCATATTTCTTCAGTAGTGGTGCAGAGCAAAACATGCAATTAAGGGAGCCAGGCTCAAATCAATCTGGAAGCAAATCACTACACTGGTCAGTTGATAAAGCATCTATTACTCAAGTATACCCTCGGTAATGTGTGTGGGAAACGCTTCACTAGAAGACGAATATTGTTTTGTAAAGTTTAAAAGCCACCTACTACTTTTAGTGTTAGAATATATACTATGAGATTTGATTTTAATGTTTACTGTAATTGATTGTAATTTCCTATAATCATATTTGATTGTATCTAAATCTAATTTTATTCTTTACACTTACTATTTTGTATTCTCTTCACCTCGCAATAAATAAAAACATTTTTATTTTTTTATTTTTGGTATTGTAATCTTAATCAAGTGAATTACAGGAAAAATGTAATCTTTAGAAGTTTATCATGTGAACGTATGAACTGCCTCAACCATGCACGGGACAAAAGTATTTAATTTGGTCATCGAAACCAAAACACTTCCTAAATTCGTTCAGTTTGCCAAGACGGCTAAAGTTGGGCCAAAAATAATGACTTTTAGTAGGTTGAGAGAGTACACAATTTCGGGTGCGAAAAGCAAGTAAGAAAGGAACTAGGGATGGACCTACGACAGTAGTGATTTCACTTGATGAAAGCCAACACATTCACGTCAGAGGACCAAGAATCTTTGGCAACTCAAAAAGTCTCCAGTAGTGCTCTTCAATTTGGAGGAAGATTCTAAATTTGAGGTCTATCCCACACGAGAAATTTAGATACATATCTCCTCCATTTCTTAGTGGTTTGATAATTGACACCCTTTTCGTCCCTTTAGTTGACAAATTTGGTTCATGATCAGGGCTTACGAAGGCATGCCATGGCGAGGCCTATTATTGATGGTGTTGTACTGTTTTTAACCTCGATCGCTCTCATAGGAAAGCTGCTCAATCTATGGAATGGAGGGAGATCAAGATCGCTATTCCTGAGTACTTTAAGCAATCCCACGAGAGATATTATCAATTGCAATGGATGGGGATCCTTCTACTAGTTTTTCCTCCGCTAGGAGGACATTTGGGTTCCAGGATCTGTGGCGGAGTGGCACAATTTAGTTTGGCATTAAAAAAACAAAACAACAAGAAAAAAAAAACAACTTAGACCAAACTACGTACGTACATGTTTACCAAGCCATTCAACATATTAGGTGAATCTTTTTGTGTTAGGGATAAAAGACTTTGGTTTATCTTTACTTCTCGCCTTTTCTAACCGCATTTGACACGCTCTCCTCCCCCCTCCCCCCTAAAAAAAAGAAAATAAAAAAATAAAAAAAATTCCACACGCTTTGCTTTTCCAATTCTGTACGCTTCAGATCAATGACTTTTCCCTTGCCTTATTTTCTACAGCTATGACGGGAATCCTGCCGACATATTCTTTGGCAGGGGCATAGAAGAAATAGTGAAGATGTTTGCCCTGGTCCGGGTTCCTTTTCTAATTTATTTTATTTTTTTTCTAATCTGGTCCGGGTTCCTTTGATCTCGTTAATGACAGACTTTTTCCAAGAACAATAGGAAAATTATAAAAGTTTATAAACTGATGCTCTTCCAATATACCATTGATGAAAGAGAAAAAGAAAAAAAGGGCATGCCTTCTTTCAATGTCTCCATGATCCTAGTAATTCTTTCCTCGCTTAGCTTCCTTAGCCTCACCAGTGCACAAGTCCCAAATTACCGCTACCATTTCTGCTCAAATGAATCCACTTTCACCCCCAACAGCACCTACCAGTTTAACCTCAACCACCTGCTCTCTTCCCTTTCCTCCAATGCCACGCGTGAAAGTGGTTTCTACAACGCCACTGCCGGCCAAACCCCCACCGCCGCCACACTTTACGGCCTCTTCCTCTGCCGTGGCGACCTCACCACCGATGCCTGCCAAGACTGCGTGGCAACTGCAACCACAGAGATAGTTCAGCAGTACTGCCCTACAGGAAAAGTGGCCGTGATATGGTACGACGAATGCATGCTACGCTACTCGAACCGGTCATTCTTTTCCACCATGCAGGAAGAGCCCAGCAAATTTCTGTGGAACGTGAGGAATATTACAGAGCAAGACCGCTTCCGGAAGCTGGTGGAAGCCACGTTGAATGACTTGGTGCTAATTGCAGCAAATGCTCCTTCCGGTGCTAAAAAGTTTGCTGCTAAAGAAGTGAGTTTTACGGAATTCCAAACGCTCTACAGCCTTGTCCAGTGCAGCCCTGACATATCCGGCTCTGATTGCAATATGTGTCTTCGGGGAGCCATGGCAAACCTACCGATGTGTTGTGATGGAAAGCAGGGGGGTAGAGTTCTGTTTCCAAGTTGTAATCTTAGGTACGAAACATACCCGTTTTACCAGATACAATCCGTCCTCACACCGTCACCGCCGTCACCAACACCAACACCAATGCTTCTTACTCCTCCAGCTCCAGGACATGTCACCAGACCAAAAGGTAAAGTCAAAGCTTACTGGTCACAAATAATTCATGTCAATAATTTGTTTCATTTTTTTAATATTTTCTTATAAATTCAATAAATCAATCAATAGATTTGTAGGGTTTATAATTGACATATGTAAAATTTACATAAGTTGACAAATTTAATGATTGATTTATAAGATAATATAAAAAAAAATATAAATAAAATATATTGACACCAATTATTTCTTTTCACGATAAAAGGTACAATAAAGCATTCAGTGGTGGAGCCACGTTGTGGCCTGTGGGGGCTGAGGCCCCACAAGCTTTAATTTTTTTTTCCTATTTTTTTTTTTATTTAAAGAAAAATTTTGAAAATAGCTCCTATATATTTGTCATTTTTTTTAAAAAAAAATTGAAAGAGAGGCTTGCTTGCTCTTTTGAAAATCAGTGTCTTTTTTGTTTTTAATCACTCTAAAGCTTTTTATTGAATTATTGATAACCATTTTCTTTTATCTATTGAGTAAATAAGGCAAAAATAATATTTTTTTGGTATATATATATATATGTGTGTGTTTGTTTCTAGTCTATGATTGTTTATCAATTTGGTTATCTCTTATGTAATTATAATTTAACTTCAAAAATTTAGGTTCACGAATCACAACATTAAAATTAAAAATTATTTACTCAAAAGAAAAGAAGTTGACATTCTAAATAGAAATACACCGTTAAAATTTTATGACGAAACTTCAAATCTCAAAGAGTTGCAGCTAAAGAACATCATTCTAAGATTCTAGTTGTGGGACCTAAGGGTTACAAGTGAAAAATATTTATTTTCGATTTTAAATTGTGCTTATTATATTTTTAATTTAGCCCCTACGATTGTAAATTTCTGGCTCCGCCATTAAAAGTATTATAAAAAACTAGACTTGCATTAATCTTTTGCCATGTCATGCATTCAATATATTAGTCAACACTATCTAAGATATATCTTTGAAACATAGTTTTGAACTATTGTATGCTTAGCATGTTCACGATTTTTTCTTTTTTGGTGGTTTCTGCAGGGAAAAGTGCTTCAATAAAAATGATCGCCATCGCCATCGTTGCTGCAATTGCTGTCTCTCTGGTGTTATGCGCTATGATCTACTACTCGCTAATATGGAGAGCAAGAAAGAAGTACAATGCTCTACCGGATGAAAATGGTAAAGAAATATTTGATTCAATTTTATATAATGCCAAACCCTAAACAGGCATGGTAACGACTGTGACTATGATATTCATCAACATGTCTATAATTAAAAATAACGTAACACAACAAAAATATCCAAGAAAACATTTATCTTGTTGTCCAAATAAAACCAATATCCATAAAACCATCACATAATATCAAATTAACCAAATGCTTGAATAACAATAGTCCATAAAATCAAATACCACAATATTAATTAAAACCAATAATTACAATATATACTCCATCAACGACAGCTCATTAGATTCCACTTGGGCTAAACAGCCTAAACAGTGCTGCTTCTCTCTCTCTCTCTCTCTCTTAATCTCAATTGTCACAAATATTTTTCTAATCTCAATTTCTCTGAATCTCTTAATCTCACAACTATCTTAATCTCAAATATGACCCTTTTTATCTTAATTATCAATCAATTCATGAATAAAATATGAGAAGAAAGTTTAGAGTTTTTTTTTTTTTTTTTTTTTGGGGTCAAGTTTGATTTCATTAATAAAACAAAGAAACATATACAAAAGGAGGGGGTGGGATATCCCAACAAAAAAACCGAGTACAAACATTAGAGTATGAGAAGAAAGTTTGGGGATTTTACAGTAAATTTTAGTTTTTGAGTAAATGTTATATGTTACATTTTTATCTCATAATGCTCATGATGTGGCAATTCCAGCCAATCTTTGAATTTTTTATGTATTATTATTATTTATTTATTTTTATTTTTTTTTATCAATGACTAATATAAGGGTTAATTAAAATTGTCACATCAACATTATAAAATATTTGTGAGATAAAAAATAATTTCTAGCATTATTCGTAGTTTTCTCATGTTTGCTAACAGTTCTTGTGGTATAATCCTTATGAGTTATGTCTTGTAAGTAACTGTAAACCATAACTTTGGTGTAATCCAAGCACCCACAGTACACAAAAAAATATAAATATTGTTGATATGCTTCTACATGTGCGATCGAAGATTTCAATCAATGTTTACACCATTTGTGTGCGCAGCCAGAGCAATTACAACCATAGAGTCCTTGAAATTTGATTTGGCTACTATAGAAACTGCCACACACAAATTCTCATATGACAAAAAGCTTGGTGGAGGTGGATTTGGGGAGGTTTACAAGGTATAAAATTAGTATTTATTGTTTACTGTATTTTTGTTTTTTGTTTTTTTAATGTAACATCAATATTTGTTGTTGCACAAAATCACCCTCGGTCACCCTTAAGGCCTATGGAGGTGGTTTTGGGCACTACAATTTTACTTTTGGGGTGGCCAAATCGCCTACAAAGGCCTTGGGGTGATTCGATCACCCCTAAATAGATCAAAAGAGGTGGTTTCACCCCTGGCCAAACAGGAGTGGTCAAGCCACCCCCAAGGTCAATGGGAATAATTTTCATTTTGCTTTTTGGGGTCGCCGAACCACTCCCTAAACAGGTCGAAGGGGGTGGCCAAAACCACGCCTTGCCTAAACGGGGTTAACGAGCTACCCCCACTGCCTATGGGAGTGGTTTCGACCATGGAGGTGGCTCGTGAACCTTGTTTTTGAAGAGAATAGTACTCATATAAGCATATTGAATCGAGGAATGATAGGCTTACAAAGAAATTTTACAAAAAAACTTTTACAACATGATTGAAACTGAAATAAATTCAACTTTTAAGAAACCCAATCATATTGCGTCACATCATGTTGTAAAAAATTTTTTGTAAAATTTTTTTGTAAGCCTATCATTTTTCTGTTGAATTTAATGCATGCAAAATCTGAAGAACTCAAAATTTAGAAGTTTCAAATTTATATACAAATTGTTCTAACTATGGGATGAAATACCTTCCTAGGGTATCTTACCCAATGGACAAGAAATAGCCGTGAAAAGGCTCTCGATGAAGTCTAGACAAGGTCCAAACTCAGACGAATTTAAGAACGAGGTTATTTTGGCAGCAAGGCTTCAACATCGAAATCTTGTAAGACTATTGGGATTTTGCTTCGAAGGAGAGGAAAAAATACTTGTCTATGAATTTGTGCCCAACAAAAGCCTCGACTATTTTCTATTTGGTTTGTCCTTTCTAACCATATATATGTCCATTTCATTGTTTGTCATACAAAATTAATGCATGGATCCTGTTTGCGGCTCAAATTTTAGTCAACTTTTGTCATCTCTTCAACCATCTAATTATAATTCATTTATTCTAACTAGATATTGAATTTTGATGAATGTGTAGACATTGAAAAGCAAAGACTATTAGATTGGTCAAAACGACACAAGATTATTGAAGGAATTGCTAGAGGAATCCTTTATCTTCATGAAGATTCTCAGCTTAGAGTTATACATCGTGATCTTAAAGCTAGCAATATATTACTAGATGAGGATATGAATCCAAAAATTTCAGATTTTGGTGTGGCAAGAATTTTTGAAGTTGATCAAACTGAAGGAAATACTAGTACAATTGTTGGGACATAGTAAGTATGTACTAGATTATATAATATATATACATCAATAACTAATCTAAGAAAAATGTTATTAAGGATTAATGATATTATTAATTTTTTCATACTAAAAATATGACCCTAGGAAATGAAGGAAATTCAAATATATATCATTCTTACCTGAAGAAATTAACATCTTGTCATTGATTGATTTAATTAATTCCAAGGTTTTATAATTGTTCAATGACATTGCTGTATTGATAATGGTGCTTTGCAGTGGTTAAATGTCTCCAGAATATGCAATGCATGGACAGTTTTCTGTGAAGTCCGATATATACAGTTTTAGTGTCCTAATATTAGAGATTTTAAGTGGACACAACAACTCTTCTTTCCATCAATTAGACACCGCTGCGGACCTATTGATATATGTGAGTATGAAAAACATATTATGATATTTTTATTTATTTTTTTGGGTATGACATTTTATCCCCTCAAACTAAACCCCATTTGTAGTTGCACCTCCAAATACGACTTGCTACAAATTGGACTTACAAACTACCAAAATATTATGAGCTACCTTATGTGACAAATTTGGTTGTTAGTTTGGATAGAAAAGGTTTTATGTGACTAGCACGTGCCTAAATTAACCCATTTTTGGATGAATAATTTTCTATTATTTGTTTTATAGAAACACACCATTCTTGTAATGCCCCGTGGGTTATTTATAATGTTTACAATATCCACGTGGCGCTACTACTATTTTATTTACTAAAAACTAGCCGCTAAATTAATTGGCCAGTACCCCCATTTTAATCATCTTTATAATTCAAACCAAGAGTACTAAAGTCTAAAGTAGTCGCACGAAAACAACTCAGGTGTTGCTAGTCGCGTGTAATGTTTCCCATCCAAACTAACATCAAATCTAACACAAATAATTGTTCATAATACTTTGGTAATTTGTAGGTCATAGTTTGTAAGTATAAATACAATCTGGTAATAGTTTGGCAGGTTAAAGCATAATTTATATATCTTCTTTTTCTTTTGTAACATCACCTCCAAGTGAAACATGCATACAGAAAGGGTGACACTAAAAGAATATTGACCAACCGATGCAGGCTTGGAAACATTGGAGCAATGGAACATCCTTGAAGTTGTTGGATCCGAGTTTGAGAGATTCATACTCAACAAATGAAGTCATGATCCGCTGTATCCATATCGGCTTACTATGTATTCAGGAAAATCCAGCCAACAGACCCACAATAGCTTCAATAAATCTCATGCTTAATAGTGATACTGTTACTCTATCATCACCTCAAAAGCCAGCGCTTTTCCGTCAAAGAACAACAGAGCCAAACATGCCATAAAGGAGCCGGAGTCAGCTCAATGTCTGAAGCATCCCCATCGACAGTGTCAGTATCAAGGGCTTCTTAAAAATTTGTCATGTCATGAACCAAAAATAATGGGGAAAATACTCCCCAATGCATTCTCCATGAGCTTGGTCATTATGTTTTTTTTTTTTTTTGAGAAAAGCTTGGTCATTATGTGGGGTGTGTATATATATATATATATATATATATATATATATATTAAAAGAATTCACTGTTTTCTATTTATATGAACTTAAGAAACAGTTATATAATATAAGAAGGAGCGAGGAAACAGGATTAATGTTTCATATACTGAACCTCCCAAAGAAGAGCAACACTGCAAGAGATCGATAGATCGATCATCAAATGGGCATGCCTTCCTTCCATGTCTCCATGATCCTCGTATCCTTACCTTGTGTTAGAGTATATTTGAATGACCATAAAGTTAAAGATTTGATGAAAATTATATTAGCCTAATTTAGGAATTTGATTATAATTTCATCACCCTAAATTAGAGGATTTGATTAAGATTGCATTTATGTGTAAGCTCTATAAATAGAGCATTTTGTAAACAAAACAATTCAATAAGAGCTTAATGTAGCCTTATGAGCTTTATCTGTGGATGTAGGTTGTTGACCGAACCACGTAAAAATCTTTGTGTATATTTTATTTTTATTTCTTTATAAATTTTTTCATGGTATCAGAGCAATCGGTTTACGCCAGTGATCGATCCAAATGGTCATGTGAACTTTATTTTGTTTAGTTTGTTTTTCTTAAAAAAAAAAAAAAAAAAACTCAGCACAGATGTTGGTTGCCATTCTCCGCCTCGATCCGGTGACCTTCACGTCACCCATTACCAGCCCAGTCCCGGCACCTTCCACCGCCCAGCAATGGTGATTCAAATCTATTGAGATTCAATCTATTTCCTTGTTTTAATACCAGATGCCAGAAGGAGCAGCCACAAAAGTGATGGAAGGCACAATCGATCCTTCTCACCCCAGTTATATTCATCATTCAGATAACACGAGGATGCTCCAATGGTGATCATCATTCATCACAGTACTTGAGTTGTGCTACGAGTTTATCCCTTCATTGATGGTTCAATCCTAAAACCATCGTCGACACGAAAACCTTCAGGGTCAGATCCACACCACGAACCTCAACACCGCCCAACCTCCGCATTGCCCCTACGCGCCGTAGCCATCGTCTTCTGCGCCATCCTGTCCGGCAAGGCGAACTGTCCACCATCACAACCCCGCTGCCACCGTCTCTCCGACTCAGTCCAGCGCCATTCCACCATTTCAACGGCCAGTTTTTATTTTTTTATTTTAAGAAAAAACAAGAAAAACAAACTAAACAAAATAAAGTTCACAAGACCATTGGATCAATCACCTGCGTAAACCGATTGCTATGATACCATAAAGAAATTTATAAAGAAATAAAAGTAAAAGCAGAAATAAAAATAAAATAGACACAAAAATTTTTAGGTGGTTGGGTCAACGACCTACATCTACAGATAAAGCCCATAGGGCTACATTAAACTCTTATTAAATTGATTTGTTTACAATACAAAATGCTCTATTTATAGAGTTTACACATAAATGCAATCTTAATCAAATCTCCTAATTTAGGGTGATGAAATCATAATCGAATATCTAAATTAGGCTAATCTAATCTTCATGAAATCCCGCGAAATTTCTTGACTGACATGGGGTTTACCCTAGTTCAAAAAAAGTCTTTTAAATTAAATATTTGTCTATAATCTCTTGGGTTTTTCTCAAAGCTAGTCAACCAGCTCCAGCTCCTTATGTTGGGTATTCACGTATAATAAAATCACAAATTAATTAGTAATAGCCCAAGTGAACGATTGATATAATTTTACTCAGACTCAAATTTATTTGTTAAGCTTCTAGCTAGGTTGATTAGTGACCCAAAAACAATTGTATTAAAGTTTCAGTCAAACAACTTTTCAAGTGTAGGAGTAGTCCATCAAAGACTTTACTACTCTATTCCATTTTTTTTTTCAATTCAACAGGAATCATTTCCACCTGCTTATTCCTCTTCTAATGCGGACAAACAAAATACAAGTTTTTTTGTCAGGTCATCAAAATCATTTTAAAAAAATAAATTTATAAGCATCATATTTTTAATAGTGTTGGAACTTTCTAAATTAAAATAAAAAATAATCTCTAAAAGCATCAGTTTGTTATATTCTAAAAGGAAGCTGCTGTGTTAGAAAAATTGTGAAAAATTAAATTCTAAAAATATTATTGGTAAGGTATACTTTCCCTGTTTTTTATTTATATGAATTTAAGATACAATTTTTTTAATATAAGAACAAGCTGGAAACAGGATTAAATGTTCATATACGTACACTGAACCTCCCAAAGGAAGATTTTACAAAAAAAGCTGCAAGAGATTGATGATCAAAATGGGCATGGCTTCCTTCAATGTCTCCATGACTCTGGTGCTCTTTGCCTTGCTCTGCCTGAGCAGAGAAGCTGCCGCAAGTGAGTATATATACCATTCCTGTTCAGACAAAACCACTTTCACTCCCAACAGCACCTTCCAGTCCAATCTACACCATCTCCTCTCTTCCCTTTCCTCCAACGCAACACGTGAAGATGGTTTCTACAGCACCACCGTCAGCCAAAGCGCTTCTGATGCTGTCTACGGCCTCTTCCTCTGCCGCGGCGACCTTACCGTCCAAGACTGCCAAGAGTGCGTGGGCAATGCAACCCCAGATCTGATCCGGCAGTACTGCCCCTTAGGAAAAGAGGGCGTGATCTGGTACGAGGAGTGCATGTTACGCTACTCAGACCACTATTTCTTCTTCAACATGAGCATGCAGCCTAGCGTTTACGTTCCAAGTAGGCGCAAAGTTCATGATCCAGATCGCTTTAACCATTTATTGATGGCAACGATGAAAGGCTTGGTAAGCCAGGTTGCAAATGTAGAAATCGGTGCCAAAAAGTACGCAACAAAAGAAGCAAATTTTATGGGGTCTCAAATACTCTACACGCTTGAGCAGTGTATACAGCAAGCGATAGCGCTATGGCCGAATTGTTGTAGTGGAATCGAAGGGGCAAGAGTTATGTTTCCTAGCTGTAGAATTAGGTACGAAATCTACCAGTTTTACCTGATGTCTATGCCACCAATTCTTCCTCCTCGACCTCCGGGTTCGTCAAAAAGAGATTTCGCTATTTCAAAATTAATGATTATATTATATTATTTGGAACGCACCATTAAGTACTGATCATGTATCCTTTATCTGATGCAGGAAAAAGAAAAATCTTAATGCACACAATTCTTCTTATTGTTGCTCTGATTTCTGTCTCTGCGGTGCTCTTCATTATGAGCTACTACTATACTTCCGTTGTAGGAGAGCAAACATTGAGTACAATGCCATGGATGAAGGGGCGTTGCAACTTGATGTTGCTACAATTGAATTGCTGCCACTGAAACTTCTCAGATGATAACAAGCTATAGGTGGAGGTGGATGGATTTGTACCCAACAAAAGCCTTGACTAGCTACTTTCTATATTGTTTGTCCCTTGATTATATGCCATAGGAATGCTGGATTAAGTTTTTACTTCAAATTAAAGAGGATCTATCCATTTAAGGAGTCTTCTGTTTGCAGTTTGCAGTTTGCTCAACTACAACTAAATTCAAATTGTGTGGAACTTACAAGAGATGAATAGATTAAATTTCCTTTCTATATAATTAGTCTTAAGGTTTTTTTTTTTTTTTTTTTGAAGTAAATGGAATCAGTTGAATACTTATTTTCTTTAGTCTATTAATATAATCTGAATATTTAATTCTGATGAATTTATAGACCCTCAAGATGTTACAAAATTATTAAAGGGACTGCTCATGGAGTTCTTTATCTTCATGAGAATCCTCAACTAAGAATTACATATCGTGATTCTAAAACTAACTATGTTTTGTTAGAGCATGTGTAATGAATTGATCATATTCTCGACTACGAATTATTTTTCGAGAAGTGATTCACATTAATATTTTTCTCATCTTTTTTGCATCTCATCGTACAAATTTAATAGATCAAGCATTAAATTTTTAGACTTATATGAACTTCAGATAAATTCAATGGCCGGTGAATTCATCAATTTAATATGAAGATAATTAAAATATGGTAGAATGAATTCTATCATTATTCTTATTTTCCATCTTCCTTAAGTTGCTTGGTTTAAGAAAAGAGACTCGGTGTATTGGATTGCTCATTATAGTACATGTAATATAAACAGTTCATTGCATTCTATTTCCACTTAAAGCAAAGCTATCTCATTAAAGTTTCCCACTTAGTGGGGGGTTTAACAGCTTCACTATAATTCGTATCTATTTGGATTGGGATTCCCTACATACACTTTGTATGTCCAAAATTTTATTGACATTTGTGTAACTCTAGAAAGAGAAGTTAGTTGTCAGGGCAGGTGGGCTTCATAACCTTCTTTTTATGGAGGTTATGGAGCCCAAAAATTAATTGCTTAGTCATGGAACTTGAATAGTGAGACACATATTAGCATTATTTGTTGAATAAATGTAATAATCGTAAAATCCAGTATGTACAATTAACTAAATAATAAGACAAAATAATCAAAATACGGAGTTCTATAATGTGGTTTTCCTTCGCGTCCTAAGAGCATCTCCAATAGAAATAGCCAAAATGTTTATTAAAAAGTACAAATCTTTATTTCAACTATTGCTTTTTTTATACATACTTCAATAGATTGTCAGATTCTATATTATACCCCCTATTTTATTTAAGTATTATTTTTAATTTAAAACACGGTTAACGAAAATACAGTTTTTAAAAACCCAATTTAACCTTTAAAATCAATGTGTTTTTAAAATACATCCCCATTCATATTTACAACTTACTATTAAAAAAAAAAAACACACTCTCAAGCAGAACACTTTCCGTGATTTGGTTTAAAAATGAATTTTTGGCCTGAACTAAAAATATTATCTTTGCGAAATAGAATGAAAAGAGGGTGTGCAAGGAAAGAAGAAAAAGTAGACGAAAGAGATTCTTCCATATCTCCTTCTTCTCTAACCCTAGTCAATAGAATTTCGAAGCCTTATAAAAACTACATTGTTTAATATCAAATAGGGCTTTAATTAAAAAAAATAAAAAAATAAGGCTTTAATTTGAGTTGTCGAGTCTAGTATTAAATATTTAAGCTTGGTTTATTTATTTATTTTTTTAATACAAGCTGAACTTTAGTTTGTCACCAAGTAGATAATCTAATTAAAATATTTTTATTTATTTTTCGAATGGAATTGAGTTTGTTTACAAACTACTCAATTAACTTATTCATTACATAGATATAATAAATGTCATTAATATTTAATTTTTTTTTTTTGTAAATCCATATATACTAATTATTATTATTATTTTATTATTTAAATTAATTAGATAAATTAACTCAAATTATAAACAATTTAATCTCAAGTCTATATATATGTTTGTCTTATAGTATATATATATATATATATATATATATATATATATATTACACAAACCCAGTCATATACACATATTTATATCAAGACTTAAAATTACAACATTCAAGCACTACCTATTACATTAAAAAAAAAAAAAAAAAAATTTTTATCTTTTTAAATACTTCAAATGTTATCATTACAACAGTAAAGCGTTAAACGTCTTTAGAAAAATATAAAGTATTTGTGAAAGACATTTATTGCAAAGGGAATTATTGTTTGGTTTGATCATGACTAGGGATTATAGCTTCATATATGTAACATGTATGCGCCTTTAGACGGCGCGTTATGTGCCACCTAGCTTTTGTGAGATATTAACATGTAAATTTTGGTTAGACTTGGCATGTAAATAAGTTATAAATTATGGCTAGACTTGGCGATGTCTTATGTTGACGATTACTGTTTCAGAAAAAAATTATACCAAAATTTCGTTTGCATGGAAGATATTTAATTTTTATGTGTTCTTTCAACTGAAAAAAAGTGAGCTAGCTAGTATTTGTGACGTCTCACATCGTTTGGGTATGGGAATGAGGATTGCTTATATGTTTACTCACACTATTCTTAACAGCAACATGTTTTAAAGTCGTGATGATCATGAACCAATCAAAATTTTGTAGTTAACCGTACTTCTACGAAAGTAGTACCAAGTAATTACAATATATATATATATATATATTTTTTTTTATGCAAGACAAATTAAATATAGGGCATTCAAGCAGCAAATGATGATCACTAGTATTTAGCTATCCATAAATTGATGGTAACAATCTTTTCAACGAACCAAGGATCTATAATGTATAATATATATTAGAAAGTCTTTTAAGAACGGCACACCACTATTGTGGCGAAGAGTCATCTTGCCTCCCATAAAATATTTGACCTTCATGATGAGGAGGATGTGACAAATGTTTGGCTGTTTTATTTGTAGTAATGATAATAATAAATGATAAACAAGTAAGTTTCCCTCTACCATTTCCATCAATCCAATGGCCATATATGACTTACAAACTTTATCCTTATTTTTTTCAACTGCCTGGAATCTTTTCCACCTTATTCCTCTTCTGAACCCGGCATAGATATATAAAACAAGGGTTTTTTTTTTTGGTCCTATTGTCAAAATATATTTTTTTATATAAAAACTTTATTAGCATGATATTTACAAGACTTTTATTGTTTTCTAAGTTAAAAAACAGATAACAGTGCTTTTTTTTTTTTTAATAAAAAGAAAAAAAAAGAAAAGAAAAGAAAAGAATTGTAGTTCTCTAATAATAAGCAATCTATTCTGAAGAACAATTCTATAATAATATGTTCTGAAAATATAATATTGATAGTGCATTTTTACATTGTTTTTTAAATTTTATGAATTTGAAAAACACCTCTCTTCCAACAGCACCTTCCAATCCAATCTCGCTCAACTCCTCTCTTCCCTTTCCTCCAAAGCCAGACGCGAAGACGGTTTCTACAACAACACCATCGGCGAAAACACCGCCGACGCTGTCTACGGCCTCTTCGTCTGCCGCGGTGACCTCACCGTCCAAGACTGCGTAGATTGCGTGGCAGGTGGAACCCAAGATCTGAGTCTGCAGTACTGCGTTAGAGGAAAACAGGCCGTGATCTCGTACGAGGAGTGCATGTTGCGCTACTCAGACCAATATTTCTTCTCCAACATGAACACGCAGCCAAGCCTTTACCAACTGACTAAGTACAATGTTTCTGATCCAGCTCGCTTTAACCAGTTGTTGATGGCAACGATGAATGGCTTGGTAAGCCGGGTTTCAAATGCTGGAATCAGTGGTGCCAAAAAGTTTGCCACAAAAGAAGCAAATTTTACGGGGTTTCAAATACTCTACACACTTGAGCAGTGTACGCCTGACATATCTAGCTCTGATTGCAGTAAGTGTATACAGGAAGGGATAACGTTAATGCAGGAATGTTGTAGTGGATACCAAGGGGCAAGAATTATGTTTCCTAGCTGTAGAATCAGGTTTGAACTGTACCAGTTTTACCGAATGCTTAAAATTGTTACAAATTAATGTGCTTTGACTTGTCAATTTTTACCTTTGGTTGTGTTTATTAAACTCTAGTTTGTAGTAAGTGAAAATGTGTGTTTGTTGTGAAGCCACGTGTGGTTCTAGAACTCTTTTTGTAAAAGGTTTCTCTTGTCTTTTGTATTGTGTAGCTGCAGAAAATTGTAAGAAGAAGAAGAAAAATAGAAGAAAGAGCCGAGTCCCTTGCACAAAATTGTTCTTCCTCTCCCTATTTTTTTCCTATGTTTTTTCCCCTGTTTTTCTCTTGCCTTTTACTCATTTTCTGCTGAATTTCTGCAGCAAGTTGTTCTTATTCTCTTGTGTTTCCCTTGTTTAATCTACTCCCCTTGGAGTGTGTCTTGCTGGAAAATCCAGCCAATATAATTTGGTATCAGAGCTTAGTTCTAAGAAGAGCTTTGGGCAGAAATTTGAAGAGAAGGAAGAGGATAAGTTGAAGGAGAATCCATGTCCAGCACAAGCATGAATTGGAGCAACGTCCAGGTACCGATTTTCTCGGGTGAAAATTATGATTTCTGGTCTATAAAGATGAAGATCTTATTTGTCTCCATAGATTTATGGGAGATGGTAGAATCAGGATATGAAATACCTGAATCTACTTCAACCTTGACCGAAGCTCAAAAAAGGGAATTGAAGGAAAACAAAAGCAAAGATGCTGGAGCTCTTGGGATGATTCAAAGGGGAGTTTCAAAAACTATTTTTTCAAGGATTATGGGAGCAACAAGAGCTAAGGAGGCTTGGGACATTATCCAAGAAGAATTTCAAGGAGATAAAAAGGTAAGAGCCATCAAACTCCAAACTCTTAGAAGAGATTTTGAAAATATGAGAATGAAAGAAAATGAAAGTGTGGAAGATTATTCCACTAGATTTTTGGAGTTGGTAAATCAAATGAAAGCTTATGGTGAAAACATGATTGATTGTAGAATTGTGAAAAAAATATCGATAAGCTTGCATGAAAAATTTGATCCTATGGTGGCTGTAATTGAAGAAACAAAAGACCTATCTAGTTTAGGTGTTCAAGAGTTGTTGGGTTCATTGAAATCTCATGAGCAAAGGTTGGAACGACACTCTGAAAAGTCGATAGAGAGTGCATTTCAATCTAAGCTTACTGTTAATTCAAAAAATTATGAAAAGAGAGCATTAAGTCATAAACACAGCAAAGGGGACTCAACTAGAGGAGGTAGAAGTTTTAGAGCAAGAGGAAGAGGAAGAAGTCCAAGAGGAAGAGGTAGAGGCAGATATGAAAGAAAACCAAGTGTGGAAGGCTCTTCACAAAGACGTAATATTTGCAAGAAAAGTAGTCATGTTGAAAAAGTATTGGTGTGTTAATTTTAGAGAGTTTGAGTGGCCAAAAGTTGTTGTTTCCGTAATGGTGAGAACGTAGAGTATTTTCCAAGCTATGTGAGTACGAATCTCATTGGATAAATTCTGGTTTTACTTGAAACAATGCACATGAAGTTGGAAAGTAATTGGAGTATAACTCCGTTTCTTTAATGTTGTTGTGCAGGGATGGAAATATTGGATGGAGGGGATGTGTGAAATCTTATAGATCCCACACTGAGGGACAGTTCAATGATAAAAATATGGAGATGCATCCACATTGGATTACTTTGTCTGTCTTCAAGAAAGCGTGGTTGATAGACCAACCATGGCTTATGTGGTTTCCATACTCAATAGTCACTCTCTCACTCTTCCCATACCCTCCCGACCAGCATTTTTTTATGCATAGCACTATTAAAGCAAGCACATATCATCACAACAGGAGTATAGTTCAGGGGTAATCCTAGTGGCAGCAAATGAAATTATTCACAAAGTGCAAGAAAATACAAAACTACAGGCTGCTGCGGCGCTGTCTGCTAGAACTACACGGTTCACATAATATACAACCAAGCATTACAAGAGATTGAGAGTCGAGGGCAATCCTGAACTGCACATGGACTCACAAATTCTCATTTTGCAGCGGAATCTCCAAATCTTCCACATCTAGAGATGGGGTCACAATTCATTTTTGCGTGTCAAATTCATATCGTATCAAAATATGAGCATATATAAAACTATATAGATCAATTATAATTTAACTCGTTTAACTAAACGAGCCAAACCCTTTAATCCTAACTCACTAATTTTAAATTGAATAAGTGTCGGGTTCGTTGTCTGCCCTAAATGTAGAGGTATTCACAACTCCTAAAGTATTATTCAAGCTTTTGATCCTCCTAGGTACGTAGTTGCAGAGATCCTTGTACTCATTCCGCACCAGATATGATAGATGTGGGCTTCCCCTGCCATTTTCAGTAACATTGGGCTCGGCCCATCTATTAACTAGGCTTTACCAAATTAGACCTTTACAGGCTTATTTTAGACTTGAATCAAAATTCAAGCACCATTGAACTTGTTGGGCTTTTCTACGTGACATTTACTCAATTTGCACTAATATTGATGAATAAAATCTTAATTCATAAATTGTTCATTACTTCTCCTAAGTATCACAGGGAGATTTATAATTAGCACTCTATACAAGTTTGATGTATTAGTTCCACTAAACCAATTAGGGAGACATGCATGCATTAACCAAGAAGGAATGGCACCACAGACGCAGCGATTGGAGCAACAATGGCGACAATCGTTACCGTTAAGATTTTGCTTTTACCTGCACAAACAATATCAAGGCTCACTTAGATGCTGAACCGTAACAAAAGTGATTTTCTGCATAATTGATCTAATAATTCGAGTTTCATACATTGGTAGAGCTGTAATTTAATGAAGCTTCCTAAATATTAGGCATGCCATAAATGTTGAAATAGAATCAAAAGGTAAATAACTCAATTTGTGATCGCTTTCTTAATTCAAATATTTATCCTAATCTCCCCTTCCCCTTAATTCAAATATTTATTATTTATTTTTATTTTTTTTTTATATGTCCGCACAAGAGGGAGAAAAAAGTTTTGAACTAGTGACCTCTACTTTATTAGGCGTGGTCTCAGTCGATTGAGCTACCTCTTAGAGACAATTCCAATATTTATTCTAACGTAACAAAGAAGTATGTAAAATTAGACAAAAGTGCAGCACACATAAATTAAACACAAACAGGTCAATATGCCATATTGAGTTGTTTTCCGCTTAAAGTAGTGCCTTATTGTGATGGAACGTAGTACAAGTTTTTAGTTGTTTTTCATCCAAATTTATTCTTATTCTCACAGGAAGAGGCAATAAAATAAATATTTCGAATTAAAGATGAGGAAATCACAACAATTGAAAATTTAGGGGAAAATTTATAAACAGTTTAGGGCCTATAGGCAAAATGTAATTTAGCCCAAAAAACCGTAAAGGAGTGAGAGATGAGGTGGGTAAGCCACTTTACCTTTTGGTCCAGTTACGGAGCATGGAGGTGGAGGTGAAGGTACAATCCCTGGTGTAAGCGCGGGCGCCATAGTTTCATTGTAGAATTGGTACAACTCGTACCTAACATTACAGCTAGGAAACATAATTCTTCCCCCTTGCTTTCCACTAGAATATATAGGAAGACGGTTTATAGCTGCTTGAAGACAACTATTGCAGTCGGCGCTGGACAGGTCCGGCGTGCACTGCACAAGATTGTACAGATTTTGAAACTGGGAAAAATTCACTTCCTTAGTCCCAAACTTCGTAACACCGATCGGAAAGTTGGAGGCCTCACGTGCCAGTTGGGTCATCGATGTGTTCAATAGCCGGTTAAACTGGTCCTGCTCGGTGATGTTCTGTGTGTTCCACATGTGAATTCTAGGCTGTACGGCCACGGTGGAGAAGATAGACTCGTTGGAGTAGCGTACCATGCATTCGTCGTACCAAACGACAGCAGCCCGTTCCCTGGAACAGTTATTGACGAGCTGTTGGGTTGCGTTGCCCACGCACTTTCCGCAGAGTTCGGTACTGACATCACCACGGCAGAGGAAGATGGTGTGGATGGGGATGGAGAAGGAGATATTATGGCTGGTGATTTGAATTTTGCTGGAAGCGTTATTGGAAGAGATATTCAAGGCGGGGGAGCTGAGACTGTAGAATTTGAAACTGCCGGTGGCGTAGGAGGAGAGGGAAAAGAGGAGGGACCTGAGACTGGATAGGTGACTGCCATTGTCGGGGAAAGTAGTGTTTGCACAGATGTGGTAGAGGTAAGTCTGAGCTGCAATATGAGTGGTCAAGCTGAGGAAGCTTAAGCTAAGCATGGAAAGGAAAACTATGGGAAGAGGGACGTGATTGAACGAACGCATATTGATGAACCAATTTCTTCCTCTTTGCAACTATGCAAGCCTTTCTGCATTGCATTACATTGCTTTGGTCACTATGAATCACATTTTCATAATTACATGATAAGGAAGACTTGACTTCAGTGCTAATAATGTACATTACTAGTTTCCGAATTGGAAACTTGTAGTCCTTGTTTTAATATTTACTCCAAGCACCTAAAGTCTCCATGTTTGAAAATTCAGTGGGCGTTTGGTTGGCGTCGCTTGGCCGTTATCATTCATTTATCTCTCAACCAACCTTTTGAACATGTTGGAAATTTCATAATGTGTAGAGATTTTTTGTGTACTACTAATTAAAATGTCCCTACAATTATAAATGATATTTTCTCCGGTTACTCTTGGTTATACAATTTGTAAATGGGACCCATTAGTAACTCACATAATTAATTATGTAGATATTATTAATAACAGATTCAGGAGCTCGAACTGCATCAAATCGTAGAAGCTCATTTTATATTGCTTATACTTTGAAAAAGAAGGGACCTACTATAAGAGATATTTTGGGACCTCCAATACACAATTCACAAACCATGATCACTATTTTTCTTCCATTATAGAGAAAATTTAAAGTTGATGCATTGACTATTAAAATGGATAAGTTCCTTTAAATCCCCTTGTCGCTTGATTATGGCCATTGGCGTACTATTCCTTCGTCAATGGGAGAAATAGGGTTGTGTGGAGTCCCAATAAATCTGAGGTTAAAATTATATCAAATAAAAAGAAAGAAAAAAAAGAAATTAGAATTAAGCATCAACTTAGTTACATGATCATCAAAATGTAGGTAGGTTGTATTTGCATTGTCCTAATGGCAAATGTTTGCATCTTTTACTCAATCTGATTGCTATCAACATTGTACCAAGACAAAGTACTTGATTCAACAAACAGTGTTAAGCTTAACAAAAGGTTTGAAACATTAATGAAACGAAACCATTGTGTTTTTGTATTATTGCTTTTTTTTTGAGAAATGTATTATTGTATTATTGCTTTCAAGCTTCTTTCATCTTCTTCAAAGTTCGTGACTTAATTTGACCTAATTACAGTGAGAGGAAAAGAAAAATGGTGTGAGTCATGAATGTCTCTATTCGTGAAAAATATTTGCCCCATGATGAGCGGTTGACACACACAAATTCTACCATGCAATGGTTTTGACCCCTCGAACCCCAAGATTACTTTTCGGTTTCATGGTTTCTCCGGCCGTTATCATTCATTTATCTCTCAATCAACCTTTTGGTCAATGTGGACTTGGAAGTACATACGGCGCTTTGATAAGAAATTAATCACGCTACTATGCATAAAGAGATGGGAACATTTTTGTGTATCTTTTCATTTTTCAATAATATCTTATTACTTAAAATGTACCTACAAGTACAAGGTACTTATTCAAGATACCACGCTCATAGACCATGACTGCTTGTTGTAGGTAATTATATACTTATTTTGCTATTCAAAATATAATTTTTTGTATTTTAGCTACTAGTTTTATATTACAATCTCCAACAGAAACATCTAATTCAACTCTTCACTTTCTTTAAATATTATTTTTTATCCTTAGAGGTGAACTGTTATTCTTTGTTTGTAGTTACTTTGAATGAATTGAAATTTTCCCATCAGGTTTGGCGGTAGTATGTGCAAATTAAATAGTAACACAATAGCAAAATAATAATCAAGTTTTCTCCCTACACAATTCACCATTATCACTATTTTACTTTTCCTTGATACCCTTTTAAAGTCGCTTGAAAAGCCCTCCAATGTTTGCATCTTCCTATGCTTTCAACATTGTACCAACACAAAGTAAAAAACCATTTCTGGACCTAGTCCTTCTTTTCCTGTCTCCATTAAATCTTCCACTATCAATAATAATGAGTTTACAATTTGTCTCCAGCGGCCAAGAACCTGACCCTAGAGATCTTAAGAAAGATGTTTGTCGTAGTTGCCTCAATGACTCTACTTAGAACATTAAATTTCATAATGTGTAGTTACTACTGATGCTGATATTTTCTCCCCTATACAATTATAAATGGGACCCATTAGGAGATATTATTAATAACCATAAAAAAAAAAAAAAAGAAAAAGAAGGGACCTACTATAAGAGATATTTTCTCCAATACACAATTCACCATGATCACTATTTTTCTTCCCTTGATACCCTTTTAAAGTCGCTTGACTGACTTGGTCGTCAAGCAGACCCCTTGTCCTAATGGCAAATGTTTGCATCTTCCTATGCTATCAACATTGTACCAAGACAAAGTACTTGATTTCTGCCAAACCATTTCTGTTTGCCATAACTCTGTGCATGTTACAGGCACACACATGGCAATGGTTTTTTCAAGATTACTTCTTTTCGGTCTCCAATTTTCATATTATTAGTTGCTGTAGCCTCTACAGGCTAGCCACGCTTCATAGACCATGACTGTTCAAATGTTGTAGGTAATTATACCAAAAACAGTACCTACGAGGTGAACCTTGTTAGGGGTGAACACCAATTTCAGATGCTCAGCCGAATTAATCTACCCCTCTTTGTGCAAATTAAATAGTAACACAATAGCAAAATAATAATCAAGCAAACCCACAAGCAAGACACCAAGATTTTTACGTGGAAAACCCTCCAATGCGAAGGTAAAAACCACGGGACCTAGTCCAGTTAAATCTTCCACTATCAATAATAATGAGTTTACAATTTGTCTTCCCTAGAGAAATATCTAGAGGTTATCACCACATCAAGAATACATGCATTCTTGGATTAAACATAAATTCATCACTCTAAAGTGGATTCCAACAATAATAAAGAAAGATCTCACGAAGTAGGTATTAGCAACCAAGCAATTGGAGAGGAATTCCAACGATCGACACCAGTCAATACGTAGCATTCGTCGTCAGGAGCAACACTCTAAAATTGCATCAAGATCGAACCACAAACGACCTTCCAATCTCTGACGGATGTGAAAAAAGGTCTAACCTTTTTTTTCTTCTTTTTCTTTTTCTTTTTCTCCCTGCGCTGCACTGTCGCCGCACGCTTCTTTCTTTCTTCTCTCTTTATTCTTTTGTCTCAAGATATATATATAGCACACAAAGGGTTTTAAAACCCTTTGTGTTGCTGCCACGTGGGATGGTCCCCACATAAAGAGGGACCACCCCCAACAAATCTCCCCCTCCCGATTATGTGGGGGGCTCCACTAAGCCCGCCGCGCTTCTGCAAATTTCAAGCTTTTGCATAGGCAACGATTTAGTCATCATATCTGACCCATTATCATCAGTATGGATTTTCTCAATCAGAATACTTATCCTCCAAAGGCATCACGAATCCAATGACACTTAACATCGATATGTTTCGATCTTGAATGGAAAGTTGAATTCTTCGAGATGGATGGCACTCGATCATCACATGAAAGCACATACCTCTCTTGCTGTAAACCCAATTCTTGTAAGAACTTTTTCATCCATAACAATTCTTTGGCCGCTTCAGTGATAGCAATGTACTCTGCCTCTGTGGTAGACAAAGCAACACACTTCTGCAATCTGGACTGCCATGACACCGCTCCCCGAATAAGTAATCAGTACCACAAGTAGATTTTCTAGAATCAATATCCCCAGCCATATCTGCATCTGTAAACCCATCAAGCACCTGTTGACCACTGTCGAAGCACAAACATACTCTCGAAGTACCTCTGAGATACCTGAGAATCCATTTCACAGCTGCCCAATGTTCTTTGCCAGGATTAGAAAGGAACCGACTAACAACTCCAACTGCATGAGCGATATCAGGCCTCGTACACACCATGGCGTACATCAAGCTACCCACGGCTGATGCGTAGGGCACTTGCTTCATTTCATCTTTTTCTTTCTCACTTGTAGGACTTTGCTTTGAACTCAACTTCAAATGACCTGCAAGTGTAGAGCTCACCGGTTTTGCCTTCTTCATGTTGAATCTGTCCAATACCTTCTCGATATAACTCTCTTGTGGTAGCCACAATTTTCCTTTCTTCCTATCACGAGAGATCTTCATACTAAGGATATGCTTTGCGGGTCCCAAGTCCTTCATAGCAAAGGACTTACTCAATTCTTTCTTCAGTCTGTCAATTTTGCTAGTGTTACGACAAACAATCAACATGTCGTCCACATACAGCAAGAGAATAATAAATTCTCCATCAGAGAATTTATTCACAAACACACAATGATCTGCTGTAGTTCTTTCATACCCATGATCAACCATAAAAGAATCAAACTTCTTATACCACTATCTCGGTGCCTGCTTGAGTCCGTACAGGCTCTTTTTCAACCGACACACTAAGTGTTCTTTGCCTTTAGCTGTGAACCCCTCTGGTTGCTCCATATAAATTTCCTCCTCCAAGTCACCATGAAGGAAAGCAGTCTTCACATCAAGTTGTTCGATCTCCAAATTCATTTTGGCAGCCAAACTCAAAACAACTCTGATAGAAGACATCTTTACCACGGGTGAGAAAATTTCATCAAAATCAATGCCCTTCTTTTGACCGAACCCCTTTACAACTAGTCGCACCTTGTACCTTGGCTGTGATCTGTTTGGTTCAATCTTGCATCTGAACACCCATTTATTCTTGAGTGCTCTCTTGCCCTTAGGCAGTTCTACCAAATCATATGTGTGATTCTCATGCAAGGATTTCATCTCGTCTTGCATGGCTTCTAACCATTGATTTTTCTGGTCATGTAGCATAACCTCTTGATAACTTTCTCTCTCTCTCTATCGTAAAGTAACACATACTCATTAACTGAATATTTTCTGGAAGGCTGTCGGTCTCTAGTAGATCTCCTCAATGAATCTCGTGGCTGGTTCTCAAGAAGCTTGCTCTAGATGCTCTTCGACTCCACACTATCAATTGTAGGCTCACCATTTTCACCAATGTATCAACTGTTCTTCTTGTACATCTCCCATGTGTTCATCATGCATCACACAAGGAGGAATAATGGATCCAAATCAACACGGTATTCACTCGGAGACTCGCTTTTTCTGATCCAAGTCTTCAATGGTTTGATCTTCAAAGAATACGACATCTCTACTTCGTATGATTTTCTTATTAACTGGATCCCACAGTCTGTAACCAAACTCCTCATGCCCATAACCCATGAAGATACATTGCTTGACTTTGCTATCAAGCTTTGATCTCTCATCTCTAGGAATATGGACGAATGCCCTGCAGCCAAACACTCTCAAGTGCTCAAAAGAAACATTTTTCCCTGTCCAAACCCTTTGAGGAATGTTACCATCCAAAGGGACTGAAGGAGAAAGATTTATCAGGTCAAATGCTGTCCTCATTGCCTCACCCCAAAAATGTTTAGGCAATTTTGCATGAGAGAGCATACACCTGATTCTCTCACAGATGGTTCTGTTTATTCTCTCTGCTACGCCATTATGCTGCGGAGTCTTGGGCACAGTTTTCTCAAGCCTGATCCCATGGCTTTTGCAATACTCTTCAAACGGTCCTCTGTATTCACCACCATTGTCTGCACGGACGTATTTTAACTGCCTTCCAGTTTCTCTTTCAACCTTCATATGAAAAACTTTGAACATACCCAATACCTGATCTTTGGTTTTCAAAGCAAACACCCATACCTTTCTAGAGTGGTCATCAATAAAAGTTACATAATAAAGTGCACCACCTAGAGTTTTAGTGTTCATAGTGCAAACATCAGTGTGAACTAAATCAAGAATATTAGACTTTCTTGATGAAGAGGATTTTTGAAATGAAACTCTTCTTTGTTTTCCAACAAGACAATGAGTACAGGGCGTTAGTGACGTACCTTTATTATTAGGTAGGAGCTGTTCCTTGGCGAGAAAATCTGAAGTCCCTTCTCACTCATGTGACCAAGCCTTTTGTGCCATAGCTCAGTGGAGTTTTCATTCTCAACAACAATCGCATCTCCCTTGACTAGTCTTGCAACTGTCTTGTAGAGAGTGTTGGTCTTCTTTCCCCTGGCTAAGATAAGAGAACCCTTGGTCAGTTTCCACTGTCCACCTCCAAGGTAATTGTGGTAGCCTTCATCATCAAGTTTCCCAATAGAAATCAAGTTGAAGCGCATTTCAGGAACATGCCTAACATCCTTGAGAATCAATTTGCACCCAATGCTGGTTTCTAGCTATATATCTCCCATGCCCACAACTTTACACTTTGCTTCATTTCCCATCCTAACCCAACCAAAATCGCCACTGGTGTAGGAAGAGAAGAAATCTTTATGTGGAGTAATATGAAAAGATGCTGCTGTATCAACTACCCACGTAGATTCATCACATGCGAGATTAGCATAAGCTTCATCAAAAACAAATACCACATCACCATCAGATGCAACTGCTGCAATGTCTTTTTCTTCTTGACGTTCTTCGTCTTTTCCTTTCAACTGTTCCCTCTTAAACTTTCTGCAACCTCTTCTTATATGCCCAGGCTTGCCACAGTGAAAACATTTTATGTCTGGTTTTGAATAAGACTTTCCTCTTGACTTGTCACGACTGTCATACCTGTGAGGTTTTCTGCTTTTACTTCTCCCCCGCCTTTCTATAACAAGTGCCTCTGAATGAAAAGAAATACCTTGCTCTTTCCTTCTTGCCTCTTCATTGAACATGCTGTCTTTTACCATATCCATAGTTATCACACCATTGGGAGCCAAATTACTGAGTGACACCACCAACGTTTCCCAACTGTCTGGCAAAGAACTCAACACAAGTAATGCTTGCACCTCATCATCTAGTGCAAGTTTCATGGTAGACAACTCGTTCAACATTCCCTGAAAATTACTTAGATGCTCCGTAACACTATGCCCATCTTTGTACTTCAAATTCACAAGCCTTCTTATCACAAAGGCTTTGTTTTGAGCAGTCTTTCGTTCATAAAGACTCTCTAACTTCTGCCAAAGACCATAAGCATCAACTTCTTTAGCTACGTGATGAAAGACACTTTGATCAACCCACCGCTCGATATATCTAACGGCTTTCCTATTCAATTTCTTCCAATCATCGTTGGTTACAAAGAATCGGTTTGACACCTTTCAACTCAATGGGGTCAAACAATTCCTTGCAATACAAAATATCTTCCATCCTAGTCTTCCAAATTGAATAATTGGAAGTCGTGAGTTTAACCATGCTATTAGATGACTCTTCCATTTAATTCACACAAGAACTCCACACAAACAATGAACCAAAGGCTCGATACCACTTTGTTAGGGTGAACACCAATTTGGATGCTCAATGAATTAATCTACCACTCTTTGTGCAAATTAAATAGTAACACAATAGCAAAATAATAATCAAGCAAACCCACAAGCAAGACACCAAGATTTTTACGTGGAAAACCCTCCAATGCGAAGGTAAAAACCACGGGACCTAGTCCAGTTAAATCTTCCACTATCAACAATAATGAGTTTACAATTTGTCTTCCATAGAGAAATATCTAGAGGTTATCACCACATCAAGAATACATGCATTCTTTGATTAAATATAAATTCATCACCCTAAAGTGGATTCCAACAATAATAAAGAAAGATCTCACCAAGTAGGTATTAGCAACCAAGCGATTAGAGAGGAATTCCAACGATCGACACTAGTCAATACGTAGCATTCGTCGTCAGGAGCAACACTCTAAAATTACATCAAGATCGAACCACAAACGACCTTCCAATCTCTGACGGATGTGAAAAAAGGTCTAACCTTTTTTTTCTTCTTTTTCTTTTTCTTTTTCTCCCTGCGCCGCACTGTCGCCGCACCCTTCTTTCTTTCTTCTCTCTTTATTCTTTTGTCTCAAGATATATATATAGCACACAAAGGGTTTTAAAACCCTTTGTGTTGCTGCCACGTGGGATGGTCCCCACATAAAGAGGGACCACCCCCAACAAACCTCAACCACGCCTTCTCTCCATCACCTCCAACACCGATATTGACTATGGGTTTTACAGTATTTCCTCTGGCGGCCAAGAACCTGACAAAGTTTATGCAATTGGACTTTGCCGAGGAGATCTTAAGAAAGATGTTTGCCGTAGTTGCCTCAATGACTCTACGGTTGCTCTCAAAGAGCTTTGTCCCAATCAGAAGGAGGCAATAGGATGGTATGACAATTGCTCCTTGCGCTTCTCAAACACCTCCATGTTTGGCATCAAGAGAGAAAATCCTAATTTTATGGATTGGAACTTAAAGAACGTATCGGACATAGATGGGTACGGCGAGGCGCTAAAGACCCAGTTAGATACCATGATAACAGAAACTGCGTCAGGTGGTTCGTCTCTCAAGTTTGCGACGAGAGCCTCAGTCGCCCCGGACTTCAGCAAAATATATGTTCTTGTACAATGTACTCCTGATTTGTCCGAGCAAGAATGCAGTAACTGTTTACAGATGATTTCTGTACAAATACCACTTTGTTGTGTTGGGAAGGACGGTGCGAGATATTATAAACCCAGCTGTAATTTTAGGTACGAGAGCTACCCTTTCTTCGACCCTACAGCTGCTCCCTGGTCGCCGCCAGTCTCTCCTTCGCCGGTAAAAGGTACGGTAATCCTATGACCTTTGTTTGTTACACATTTTGTGATTTTGCTGTGAACTTTGTTTTCATGATTTATTTACGAGGAACCACGTAGACACAACTTTGACTCAATACGGTCATTTAAAAAAAAAAAAAACAAAATAAAAAATAAAATTATTTTTTGAAATAATAACATTATATGGTCTTTTTTTTTATTTGGTATTTAAAAAAAAAAAATAGTCTTTTTCTTCAGAAAATTGGTCTTTTTTTTTTTAACTTTTTTTTTTTTAAAAGTAATTACCACATCAGAAAAAAAAATTGGACCAAAGTTGTGTCAAAAAGTTATCACTATCATTTAATTTCTCTTTATTTATCGACTGTGAGGTAGTAATTAACTTTTATGTTTTTTTTTTTTTTTTTTCTAAGCAAATAAGGAGCGGGTACAAGGATTAAAACACCAAAAAAGGAGTGGGCACCCCAATAAAACACCCAAAACGAAAATTACAGTGCAAAAAATACACACAAATAGTAGGCAATGGGTCATAAATGACCCGAGCCTCTCTAGAAGGGCCGCTAAAAGCGGTTACAAAGGCAAAACCCGGAGCTACCTGAAGGTACCTTACGAGCAAGCAGCGAACAAGGCATCCAAAAGGATGCCAATGGAAGGTAGGCACTGAAACCATTCAAAATGGGTCTGTCAGAGAAGCAAACCTGCATTTGGCAATAAAAATCCCCACAAACAAGCTCAAACAAAGCAGTACAAGGCGGTAATCTAATTTAAAAAGCATAAACATAGAGCCAAACCCAAAAACCAGAAACATTAGCAAGGGATTCAGGGAAGTCGCACTGGAGCGAGGTTGGCTATGACCTGAGCCTCTCTAGAAGGGCCGCTAAAAGCGGTTACAAAGGCAAAACCCGGAGCTACCTAAAGGTACCTTACGAGAAAGCAGCGAACAAGGCATCCAAAAGGATGCCAATGGAAGGTAGGCACTGAAACCATTCAAAATGGGTCTGTCAGAGAAGCAAACCTGCATTTGGCAATAAAAATCCCCACAAACAAGCTCAAACAAAGCAGTACAAGGCAGTAATCTAATTTAAAAAGCATAAACATAGAGCCAAACCAAAAAACCAGAAACATTAGCAAGGGATTCAGGGAAGTCGCACTGGAGCGAGGTTGGCTGGCGGAGGGGTGGAAGGCCGATGTAGACGGAAAAGAAGGGTGATGATGGGCCGATCTGACGGAGGAAGACCACTTTAGCTCCAAAAAAGTTAAAACCGAAACCCACAACAGATGGAAACGCCAATGATGAGGTTTTGAGAGGATAGGGGGTGAATTGCACAAGGCGATGGCAAAGGTGGTTAGAGATAACTCTAAACCAAGAAAAACCGAAAACTTCATGAGAAAGAAAAGCAGGAAAAAAAAAAAAATAATAATAAGGGGAAGGGAGGAAGGAAGAAGAAATGAACTTCTTCCCCCCTCCCAGAACAGGCAACAGAGGCGGCTAGGGTTTCTTAGGAAAAGAGGAGAGAGGGCAGAGCAAAAGAGATATTTTTTGTGTGAACTCCTTAACTTTTATGTTGTTATTTGTGCGTCAACAATTCTTTCCACTCTATCAGCGGCTGAATCAGGTTGAGCAGTTGACATGCCTTTAATGACCTGCTTTTGATTTTCACAGGAAAGGGGAGAAACAATCGAACTGCTATCATCATTGTTGTTCCGATTGTTATTCTGATGCTACTTATTCTCAGTATTTGCATCATTTTAAGAATGAGGAAGCCAAAGGATAATTTTGAGAGTAAGTTAAACTTAGTTCATGTGTTGTCTGCTTTCACATGGAGTAAACCAAAAACATCTTTCAGAGAAAATAATTATCTGAAAATACTTGCATTTGGTTTGAATTAACTCTTGGCTAATAATTGCAAATCTCTCTGTAAAATTGGATCTTGATACGGAATCACTAACCCATTTCAAGCTCCTCTGCTTCACTTACATAAAAGAATACACTTTAACCAGTTAAATATGTATTAACTTATTCCTCTTCTCTGAAGCTGCAGATGAAATAACAAGTGTCGAATCTGTGCAATTCAATTTCGGCACTATCAGAGCTGCCACAAACAACTTTTCTGATGCAAACAAACTTGGGAAAGGTAGATTTGGAGTAGTTTACAGGGTAGGAAAAAAGAAAAGGATCATCAATTGTCTTTCAAAATGTATCCGACCAATATTTGTAATTAATTGAAGTTTACTTCCAATGTTTTACTTATAATCTCACATATATCTTGGGTAGGCTTTCAAATGGACAAGAAATCACTGCGAAGAGATTATCAAGGAACTCTGGACAAGGGGATGTAGAATTTAAGAATGAGGTCCTACTAGTGGCCAAGCTCCAACACCGAAATTTAGTTAGGCTTCTAGGATTCTGCTTGGAAGGAAATGAAAGACTTCTTATCTATGAGTTTGTGCCTAAAACAAGCCTTGATTACTATATATTTGGTACCACTCAATTTCTACTCATACATTGTGATTGAAATACTTTCATTTAGGTACCAAAAATGAGCACATTTTAAATATTTGACTAAAAAATATGACTTGATGAATATGCAGATCCCATGAAGCATGCAGACTTAGATTGGGGAAGGCGGTATAAAATTATAGGTGGCATTGCTTGAAGGCTTTTATACCTTCACGAAGATTCCCGACTTCGGATTATTCATCGTGACCTCAAAACTAGCAACATTCTATTAGATGCAAATATGAATCCTAAAATTTCAGATTTTGGTATGGCAAGATTATTCGTATTGGATCAAACTGAAGGCAGTACAAATAGAATTGTGGGAACCTAGTAAGTATCAAAACAAGTTAGAGATAATGACTACAACTATGCATGCCTGTACAATTGATATAAATAGGTCATTTGCATTGGATTAACATGCCAAGATAGCCATAGGAAAGATTGAAATTAAATGGTTTTAACATAATCATTAACAACTATGTTACCATTCAAATTGAAGCAAAGTTTATCGATATTGATCTGCAGTGGATATATGGCTCTAGAATATGCAATGTTTGGACAATTCTCGACAAAATCAAATGTCTTCACTTTGGTATCCTAATTCTAGAGATTATAAGTGGTCGAAAAATTACTAATTTTCGTGATGCAGAGAATATGGAGTACCTTCTTAGCTATGTATGTATATCAATTGGTACTACATTCCTGACTTTTTATTAAAAAAAAAGTTGAAAATTAATATACAGCCTTTTGTTTAACATGGATGTGACACAATGATATATTTATGTAGGCATGGAGAAATTGGAGGAAAGGACAACTTTGAATCTCATAGATCCCATGCTAATGAAGAGTGGTCCAATAACTGAAATGATGAGATGTATTTACGTTGGTTTGCTATGCATTGAACAAAATGTAGCTGATAAACCAGAAATGGCTTCAGTTGTTCTCATGCTTAATAGCGATTCTATGGCTCTCCCTATACCTAAACAACCTGCAGGATTTACGCAAAGCAATGTTCAATCGGCCACATCACTGCAAGTACTGGACATCAATTGCAGAGGAATTACTAATTGCGAGGTTTCAATCAGTGAGTTATATCCTAGGTAGTGTTTTGTGGAAGGGGCTATAATACGCATGTTTGTATGTAAATTTCACTTCCCATGAACATCTGATGCCCCAAGATCAACTACCTTAAACTAACTCCTCATTGGCAATGTTTCTACCGAATTATTAGTTTGGTTGGTTGACACCTCATTGACCTCAAGTTGAAAGTATCATTAGGACAAGCCCTCAACGGATCGACTGAGAGTCCTAAGTGAACCAATTATAGGCGGCCAAAAACCCTCAGAGGCTTGGGTTTTGTTCTGGAATTTGTAGACTAGATATAATGCATGATTTCTGATATTGTCACGGAATATGACCTGTACGTGTTTATTAGAGCAAGAATAATTTTCTACCTATTTCCGTCCTCCTATAATCATGCAAATTACAAGACAGATCAGAAACTCCATTATACTTTTCATTAATTTTAGGCTGTCTGCATTCTTTTTCATATGATGTTGGGTTTTGTATGAAAATGACTTTTTTTGTTTTTATAGGTTCTTTTTAGGCCTAAATGCTAAGGACAATTTGAATACTAGAGCTCTTCATCTTTGCTCAAGCTCACTTAACCAAATGAACTTTATCAGGTTTCCTTTATGTATGCTGCATACAGAATTGGTTGGTTAATTACTGGAAATATGATCAACATTTCTCCTTTTTGAGATGGTTTGTCACGTTCCAAATCCCAAAGTAAACTGCATGATAACTGTCACTACAATAATTCGAAAATTGAAACAACACAATCAGAAGAACTAAAAATTCATCAACACAATTCCAATGTCGATGTAAATTGGTATCCAAATACCATCAAAAACCAAACTTAAGAAGTAAATAACAAGAACTTCATCAAATAAAAGACCACGATAACAATTTCAACTAATAGTAAAAGAGAAATGATGGGCTTACAAAAGTTCTAAAAAAAGCTTCTACAAAATGATGTGGCACAACATTAGTACAGGAGTTTCTCTAAAAAAAAAATAATAATTTAAAAATTGAGTTAATGAAAGCTTGAAAATTTCCCTTAAAAAAAAATGTACAGGAATTTTACCTAGGAGGACTAAGAAAAAAAAAATCTAAAAGCATTCCCAGCAGCTTTCATATAACTCATTTCATTTCCTTCCCTACTACAGATAGGGAAAGTGTAAATAATAATAATAATAATAGTAATAATAATAATAATAATTCAAAAAATCACTCATGTCGGTTCTCTAAACATTGGAAATGCTACCGTTCTAATAAATGTGTAGGAAACTAAAAGAGCTTATCATCTCTTTGTTATTTATTGAGATTGCGTTAAAATTTTGTAAAAATGTTGAGGGTAAGTAGGAACTTATATTTTGTAAAAATGAATATTTAATTGATATATAAAAAGATAATGGAAGATATTGTAGATTGTATTTGGATATGGAACAAAAAATAGTTTTATTTCCTAATTTTTCCTTTTTTTTTTTTTTTTTTTAAAAAAAAGGAAAATAGCTGGAAATGGTTTCCTTCGTAAAATATTTTCAGGAAAGCCATTTTCCCCAAAAATATTTTCCATCGAAAACATTTTACGGCGTTTACCTTGCACACGGAAAATAATTTTTTTTTAATATCTTTTTTTATATATATTTTTTCCAATAAGGTCCCCGCTGGGACTTGTTCGAGACCGCGCAGGGACCACGCCGGAACTTGTCCGGGACCCGCCCAAGACTTGACCGGGACTTGCTCGGGACCTGCTAGGGACTTGCCCAGGACCCCGCCGGGACTTGACTGGAACCCGCCCGAACTTGATCGGGACTCGCCCAGGACTTGCTCAGGACCTGCCCGGGACTTGACCGGGACCCCCACGGGACCTAATCGGGCAAGTCCCGGGCGGGTCTTGGGCAGGTTCGGTCAAGTCTAGGGCGGGTCCCGGCGGGGTCCCAGGCAAGTCTTGGGCGAGTCTCGGCCTCGTGGGTCCCGGTTAGGTCCTAGGCAGGTTCGGTCAAGTCCCGAGCGGGTCTCGGTCAAGTCCAAGGCAGGTCCCAAGTGGGTCCGGGTCAAGTCCGGCCAGTCCCGAGCAAGTCCGGTTAGGTCCCGGCGGGTCCGGCAAGTCCCGCAAGTCCGGCAGTCCCGCGGGTACCGGCAAGTCCCAGCGGGTCCCGTCAACTCGGCGGGTCCGTTAAGTCTCGGCGAGTCCCGGGGGGGTCGATCAAGTCCCGGGTAGGTCCCGGGCGGGTCTTGGTCAAGTCCCGGTCAGGTCCCGAGCGAGTGCCAGGCAAGTCCCGGTTAGGTCCCTGGCGGGTCCAGGGCAAGTCCCGGGCGGGTCCCGGGCAGGTCCCGATCAAGTCTCGGGCAAGTCCCGGACAGGTCTCAGTCAAGTCTCGGGAGGGTCCCGAGCAAGTCCCGGTTAAGTCCCGGTCAAGTCCCAGGTGGGACTCGGTCAAGTCCCGGCGAGGTTCTGGGCAGGTCTTAGCAAGGTCCATCAATTTAAGAATGAGATGCTCATAGTCGGAAAATGGTTTACGGTTTTCAAAACCGTAAACTATTTTTCGAAAATTAAAGAAGAATTTTCGGTCAAAAAGAAAATATTTTTCGTTGATCATTATTTTACCTCGAAGTAAACACCGTAAAATACGAAAATAATTTTTTGGAAATTATTTTACGTCGAAGTAAACGGAGCCTAAAATTGAATATATATATATATATATATATATATAAAAAAAATTTTCATAGATTTAATGATGAATTTGTTATCTCAACATTTCTCATAGTAGTGTGCTTAAAAGTTAATTTCATCGAAGCTGAATACTTCCACGTCCAAATTGACTAAGCGGTTTCACATTCTTTGCCTCTTTGGTTAATGCTTGACTCTCTTGAGATAAAAGGAAAGGTTGATTGAGAGAGAAGTGATAAACAAAAACCCACGAAACCAAAAGGTTGCTTCCTGGCGGTCCACGCGCATTGAATTTTCCATGTAAACGTGAAGATTTTTTCTTGTAACGTGTGGACCGAATCGCCCCGTTCCAAAACACTCATCTTCATTTCCTTCTTAAAGTCAAAAACACATTTTGATTTTTTAAATTTTAAAAATTGAAGAGCATTTGATTTTGAACCCTTAAGATACAATGGACGGTCAAGCGAAAGAATTCTAGAAAATCCTAATCCATCAATTGTGGGGTAACTAATTACAAGGCTTCAATTGCTAGGTTATCACCGTTATCTCCTAGGTAGTTTTTTTTGGGGGGTAAAGGGGGCTATAATAATTAATAAACATGTTTGTATGTAAATTCTGAAAAACTTCATCAACAGCGTGTTAATTGTTATTAGAAATAACACAAAATAAGGAATACCATATTTATCTTTACGTTTCATTTAATTGATAGGTACGTATCACAAGCTTTGTAGCCTGCTAATTAATTAGCTCAGAAAGGAAAAAACTATAACTTGGTTAAAATGTTGACTACATATGTTAAAGGCAGTCCAAGGTTGATCCAAAAGTTCAATTATTTATATGCTTATGCACGTCATTGTCATCGATGACTACATGGTCTTCAGTCAGCATCACAAAAGAAAACTGGTAAATGAAAGTCTCTCTCGCTTTGACTAAAGTGTCACTCCTTTATTAAAGTATCCGAGTCATACTTAAACCGCGATAAGATTTTGAGTAACATCTGCATTCATTCCGAAAAGTATAATTGGTCATTTGGTCCAAACCTTGGCTTCCGGTCCTTGTTTCTCGGTTTGCATTTTTTCTTTAATCGGTGTCGCTTTGATTTATTTAGGAAACACTAGGAACATGCACTCTGTAATTAATTATCTTCCTTATCCATAAATAAAAAAATAGAAAAGTCGCATGCAACAGTTGTACTCAATATTTAGGGAATCAAAAGAGTTTTTCTATATATTATTTTAATATAAATATTTATCTTTCATTTTTCATTTTTTTAAATTTTATTGAAAATTATGTTAGGATTTTGTAAAAAATATGAGAGTCAGTATAAAATTTATATTTTGTGAAAAAATAATATTTTGATGATATAGGGAAAGATAAGGAAAGTTATTATGAAATGTATTTAAATAGAGAAGTAAAAAGTAATTTATTGCTTAAATTTAGAAAAAATTAAATGGAAGCTGTTGCTAGTACTCTTACTACTTAGTGAATTTTTTAGAACTTTCTCTTACATTTAGAAAATAGAATGAGATTTCAAGAAAATTGCTGCTAGGACTCTAAAAAATCACCTGCAACAAATTTCCTTAGTCTCGGTTAAACTAGGGAACATATTTCGTGAATCTATGATAACACTTTTGCTTTCCTTAATATTATTTTAATATAAAAAGGTTTTATTTTTCCTCTTTTTGTTCTCTAGCATTTATTTGATATAATTTTAAAGGATTTTCTTTTTTCTCTCACTTTTCCCTAACATTTATTGAACATTTATTGAAAGAATAATTAAATTGTATGAGGAAATGATAAAGAAAGTTATCGTGGAGATTCCATCGGCCCCACCTTGACGACCATAAGAAGGGCACCCTGGTTGACATCTGCATGACCGATTCGAACAACTGATTTGAGTTAAAAAAAATTAAAAAAAAACTATTTTGACTAGTAAATTTGTTGAGGATAGCGTAAAGAGTAATGCTACAAGAAATTCTTGTGCCCCTCCAAGAATGACGTGATTTTTAAAATTATCATTGAGTTTGTGATTGATCATTATTGAATTTTGATCAAATGTAATTTTAAAAGCCACCTTATTTTTAGAGAAACACAATAAGAACTTTTAGAATTACTTAAAATATTAGAATGAAACTTCAAAGCTTTCAAGGCCGGGGCCTGTCAAGAGTATAAAATATTTGAATTTTTAATGTTTCCGTGACTCGATCGCTATAGATGGGTATTTACTCTAGAACAACCTTTTTCTAGAGTATATTACGATATTTAATTTTATATAATGGAATTTGATTTTAGCATTAATTGTAATTGAATCAAATCATATTTAAATATATTTAAATCTGATTTGATCTGTCATGTCTTTTTGTATTCTCTCCACCTTCTTATAATTTTTTTTTTTTTTTGAAGGAAAAATCATTCCAGTCTCATTAATTGATGAAGGATCGCGAGCATAAAGCTTTTACATCACATAGCAAAAGCTCTTCAAAAATCATAGCCGAAGCTACAAGGTTACAAGTCTTAGATACATACATAACAATCTGATATTCAAGACTTATCTATGACATTAATATCCGCTACCTATGACTAATCTTCAGTTGTAACAATAGATTTGTTCAAGACAGATTAAACTTAATGCATAGGTAGCTCATATTGCTTGGCCCTGGGGAGTAGAAAACGAAATGCCGAAACTCATCCTCCTTAACCCAAAAGCCAGGAAACTGTTCATATCCACAACCCAAGGGTCTGGACTATTCTTATTCAAACAAGTTACAAAGAAACTAAAAAAAAAAACACAAAATCAGTAGACAGCAACATATGTGGAGAGGAAGCAACACGCGTAGGAGAGTGAAGTTCCCCCGTAAGCGCATGTAGGTCACGCACTGGTGCGTGGTGGCAGTGTTACGACGAAGAGGGTGGCGACAGGTGGCAGAGAGGCAAGAGAAGGCAGGGGCGAGGTGCGTCGTTGACCTAACAAGCTCAAAAGGAATATATCTAGATTTGATTAGACCGGATCTAAAACTCCCAAGGCGACCATAACAATGGAAAATGTGACGACTGGATAAGGCGGCGAGTTGACAAGGTGGTGGCTAGGGGGTGGCGTGGTTGCTACCGGTGATGGGACCAAAAACAGGAGACAAGAAAAAAAACAAGTGCATAAAAGCAAAAGAAGAGGGGGTGGGGTGGGGGGAGGAAGCATGGAAAACCATCCATCCTCCCTAAAGGAACTCACCGTAGAGGAAAACTAGAGAGAGGTCAGATGTTTTCTCTCAAGGGCCGGCGCATATTAAACAAAAATTCCACCTTCTTATAAATAATTTCCTTGTATTGTACATTCATCAATTGAATATGTTGTTCAAAAATATCACAATTACGGTAAATAAGGTAAAAACTAACACACACAAAATAACATCAAGATTTAAGTAGTTTCTTTAATGTCAGGTATGTCTAAAGCTACTATCTCCAATAAAAACAAAAAAACAAAAACAAAAACAAAAAAACAAAAATCAACTCAAGCTTCTAGGAGTTTGAAGAGATGTTAAAATATATTATGAGATTTAAGCGGAATTATCCTTCCATCATTCATTTTTATGGGGGTGTGTTAGATGGTGCAAAGTCGTAATCAGCTGAAACGTCGTCCTCACAAATTTTAATCTTGTTTGTAAGGTTGATGCATGATCAAGACAATGGCCTACTCTGGCTTGCTCTTCTTCTTTTCTGTCTTAGGCTCCGTTTGTTTTGCCGTAAAATGATTTACGGAAAATGTTTTACGTATTTTCGGGTGTTTGACGTGACATAAAATAATAGTCAACGGAAACTATTTTCCATTTGACCGAAAATTTTTCTTTAATTTTATGAAAACCATAAACTATTTTTCGACTTTGAGTATCTCATTTTAGAATCAATCGACCATGCTAAGACCCGCTCGAGATTTGCCCTGGACCCGCCCGGGACTTGACTGCGACCCGCCAAGGACCTGACCGGGACCCGCCCAAGACCTCATCGGGACCTAACCGGACTTGCCTGGGACCTGCCCAAGACCTTCTTGAGACCCACCCAAGGCCCCACCAGGACCCGCTTGGGACTTGTCCGAGACTTGCCCAAGACTTGCCTGGGGCTCGCCCGGGACCTCACTAGGACCTGACCGAGACCTACCCGGGACTTGATCGGGACCTGCCCTGAACCCCACCGGAACCTAACCGGAACTTGACCGGGACCCGCCCGGAACTTGATCGAGACCTCGCTGGGACCTAACAGAACTCACCTGAGACTTGATCGGGCCCCGCCTACGATCCCTCCGGGACCTTGCCTAGGATCCCGCCGGGATTTGATTGGGACCCGCCCAAGACCAGACCGGACCTGCCTGGGACCTGCCCAAGGCCTGCCCAAGACCTAATTGGGACCCGCCTAAGACTTGACAGGAACTCGCCCGGGACTCGTTCGGACCTGCCTGGAACCCACCGGGACTTGGCCAGGACTCGCCCAGGAGTTGACCGGGACCTGCCCGGGACCCTATTGAACCTGCATGGGACCTGTTTGGGACCCTGCCGGAACTTGCCCGGGACCAGCCGATGACCTGCTCGGTCGAGTCCTAATCAGGTCTCGGCGGGGTCCCGAGTTGGTTCGGTCGGGTCTCTGTAGGTCCAAGGAGGGTCCCAATCAATTCCCGGGCAAGTGCCGGTCAAGTCCGGGGCGGGTCCGGTCGGGTCTCGGCAGGGTCCTGGGAGAGTCCCGATCAAGTCTCGAGCAGCTCCCGGCGAGGTCCCGGGTAGCTTCCGATCAAGTCTCGAGCGGGTCCTGGTCAAGTCCTAGGTGGGTATTTTTATATTTTATTTCTTAAATTATTGTATTTTAGTATTTTTATGTTATGAATATAAAAATATTTGTAATTTTTCGTGCGAGCACCAAACGCCGAAAAATGTTTTCATCGTAAAATATTTTACTGTAAAATGATTTTCCTAAAAATATTTTAGACGAAAAATATTTTACGCCGAAACAAACGAAACCTGACTCATGCAATATTTTCTTGAAAAATTAAATATAAAAGAAATAATGTAGAAAGATACTTTATTCTTGAATGATTTTATAAGGCATTGCACAAGTCAATATATAGACTTGCTATGAGTGAATTTACAGATTATTTATGAGCTGTCAATTGCATATATTCAGCAATATCTCTTTAAATGAGATATTTCATATTGAGTTGACATTGGAGCTCTGTAGGGCCATATCCAAAAAGATGGTGGACTTGGAATTTCCTTCGGTGGACGACTTTCGGAATTTGGCTAGCTCCTTCCCATAGCATAGATTTCGCCGGCCACATGAGATCGCAGCTTTCTCATGTTCTAGAATAAAAGCTTCTTATTACAAAAAAATAAAAAATAATAATAATAAAAGCTGCTTCCTTTTTTTTTTTTTTTTTAATTATTATTATTTTTATTATTATTATTATTATTATTATTTAAAGTACATGTCCCTCTCAAACTAACAATTAATTTGTAATAACTCCAAACAAAAAGATTTGTTCAATGTCTTTTCAAATTATTAAAAAATTTACAATGTCTTTCAAATGACAAAATACCCTTAATAAAAATCAATTTACTAAAAAAAAAAAACAAAAAAAGCAATCTTACAAATTTAACTCTTATATAATTGTGTTGATGTAGAGCGATCATAAATCAATAGATCAACCTTTATTAAAAAAGTGCTGTAAATTCAATAATTTATGGTTACTCTACATCAGTTGCATATGAGTTGTATAGGAATTGAATTTTTAGATTTACTTAAAAAAAAAAAAAGATTAGCGTCAAACTGACTTCGGGTCACAGACTGCCTTTTTCCTTTTCTTTGAAATTTATAGGGATTTTTTTGTTTTATTAAAAGAATTTAAAGACATTTGATTTACCTATATTACGAGATTTACGCGGATTAATCATCCTTCCATCGTTCATTTTTATGGGGTGTTAGATGGTGCAAAGTCGTAACCAGCTGAAACTTCGTCCTCGCAATGATCAAGACAATGGCCTGCAGCTCTGGCTTGCTCTTCTTCTTTTGTGTCTTACTCATGCAATATTTTCTTCTAACCACTGCCCAACCTAGATACGCTCGTCATTATTGTAACTACAAAGCAAATTACACTTCCAATAGCGCATTCCCAGTAAATCTCAACATTTCCTTTGCTTACTTAAAAGCTAAAGCGCAAAGCAACGGGTTTTACAATACCAGCACTGGCCAGATTCCGGCGAAGGTGTACAGTCTCTTTCTATGCAGAGCAGATATCTTCCCCGAGTTATGCCAGAATTGCATTATGAACGCCAGCGAAGTCATAAAGAAGATTTGTACAAATCAGGAAGAAGCTTATATAATGTACGATGAGTGTATGTTACGGTACTCGAATCGATCTATATTCTCTGTTATGGAGATATCTCCAAAAATCATGTACTTTGGCTTCTACAATCTTAGCACAGACGTCTCAGACCAATTTAATGCGACTTTGGCGGGTTTGATGGATGGCCTTGTTATGAAAGCTACTTCTTCTAGTGATTTGTTTGCTGCTGGAGATGTGAATTATACATCCTTGAGTAGGATATATGGTCTGGTGCAGTGCACCCCGGACATTTCTCCAGTTGATTGCAACACTTGCTTACATGTGTCTGTTGTTGATATACTTTCTCTCTTTGATGGAAAGCAAGGAGGAAGAGTTCTCAGGCCAAGCTGCAATGTTAGGTACGAAATATACCCTTTCTACCAGTCCAGGGCTGCTACAGTACCAGCTACTTCCTCAGCTTCATTGACCAAAAACAGAGGTAAGCTCATGGCTTCAGTCTTCAGAGAATATATCAATGACTCTGTCAATCATATTTACTCATGAATAATATCTAATGCATGTGCGGTGACCTCGTTTAATATTAATGTTTTATGAGGGAGGAACCATGAATCTCTCAAGAGTTTGTCGGGGAAAAATCCTTCTCTAATTGATGTTATCTGATCTGAACCTGTGTATGTTTTGTTTTTGTTTTTAACATCAAAACCGATTTACAAGCGCAGGCATCAAAGGAACACGATCACACAAGCAACAAAACAAATTATTGTTCCATAATTGATTGTCAAGTCTTAGATTCTAAGTAGCACGGTAACAGGACTTGGAGTCTTGAACCAATTCGTGAAAGAGTTTGAGGAGAAGCTGTTTTGGTTGCATAACCAAAACAGAGGTGATGTTTCTTATTATGCAACCAAAATAGAGGTGACGTTCTTATATATAACCGGAGAACCAGAGAGTAGTTTACAAGGTCATGATTTAGATACGGTAAAACACAAAAGGAAACCCACGTGTATGTGATACAACGAGGAAACTAAAAATGGAAATGAGAAAATACTTCTGGTTCCGCTTGGCAAATGGTTGTTTTTTTGTTTTTGTTTTTTTTTTGTGATTTAAGTAGTAATAAGAAGTGATTGACTTTTGTGAGGCAAAAATAAGGATCTTGACGAGCTTAACTTTTGGTCTAGTTGATTATGCTTAATGTTTTTAGGGTTAAATACCTAGCTAATACCCCTGGAGTTTCGTTTTTTTATTTTTTAAGTAGTAATCAAACCCTAAGAAAAAAAAAAAAAAAAACAAGGGGGTATTAGGTATTTAACCCATGTTTTTATCTTTTAACACTTTGATGTCCGGTTTCATATGGAAACACTGGATGAATGTTTTATGTTTATATTATCTTTTGATGCTATAGTTTACACTTCGGTGATTATCTGTTGTGGGTTAATTAGTTGCTATCTTGTTTGTTTTCAAGTGAAGTCTTATGGTGCATACGCCATTTTTTACTATGAGAGTTAAACGTTCCCCAATGCTTTCATTTGGTCCAAATGAAAATGGGGTGGCCCATCATAAAATTAATTATCAGTTAATTTCTTTAGGCCATTACACTAAGATCTCTAATTTATCAATCTTTATTTTTATTTTTTATTTTTTTTGAGCAAATGGCATATGCCATATATTTATTGCATAGCTTGCAAAGCAGAGATGTCTGCTTGCAAAAATTCACTAATACATTCCGGTGGATTATATAACCACACCATGTGTGCATTGTCCTTAATTGCCATCCTAGCTAAGGCATGAGACCTTGTTCCCATCTCAACTTACATATCTCATCTCCCACTCCCGAATTGGACGTAAATACGAACGTATGTCCGCTGTCAACTGTCCCCTACTACTATCATCAGTATTTTCGGAATTTATTGCCTCAATCACATTTTTGGCATCACCTTCCAGCTGAACACGTTGCAGGCCCAATTCCTTGCACAGCTGCACTGCCAGTATAGCTCCCATGGCTTCTGCCGCTGATGGATCCAGGGGTCGCTGTCTTATCTGGCAGCTAGCCGCCCACATCTTCCCCTAATGATCATGTACAACAGCCCCCAAGCCCACGCATCCCTGCTTTAAACCAGCCAGCTGGCGGCGCTGTCCACGCACTCATACTCGTCATTCGTCAAGATAGATTCGGTTGTTATCAATCTTTATGCAACATGCGTTCGACAACTAAAATTTCTTCAGCCCTATCACAATAAAGTATCTGGTATCGTGTATTAATAATGCTATAATCCTTTAAAATTGTCTCAGTTGCTATATCTCAATTGTCCCAATATGTTGAAGTAGATGTGTACAGAAAAAGCGGTAGCTAAAGTGAAAGTTTGCACTTTTCGATTAAATGTTTTATCTATTATTGCTGGAGATATGCTCTCAAATAGTTATAAGGTGTAATTTGGGTGTCAATGAGGGCAATTGAACCTTACTGACTAGTTCATGTTCAGCAGCTGACATGCGTTCATATATATGACGAAACGACGTATTTTTGGTTTTCGCAGGAAAGGAAGCAAACGCTCGAACTGCCATCATCATTGTTGTTCCAACTGCTATTATTGTTATGCTTCTTGTTCTCAGTGTTTGCATCTTTTTAAGAATAAGGAAGCCGAAAAACAATTTTGAGAGTAAGTCGGATTTTGTTAACGTATTTTGGAGGTTTTATTTTTTATTTTTTATTTTAAAATGTATTAACTTGTTCTTCTTCTTTGAAGCTGCGGATGAAATAACAAGTGCTGAATCCTTGCAATTCAATTTCGACACTATTAAAGCTGCCACAAACAACTTTTCTGACGCGAATAAGCTTGGGAAAGGTGGATTTGGGATAGTTTACAGGGTAAGAAAACATTATGATAAGAAAAATATATATATCATTAATTAATAATTACCTGCTAACCAGTATATTTAAGTCTCTGAAGTTGACTTGAATCATTTTATTTATTCCTTATTTTCATATATTTAGGGAAGGCTTTTAAACGGACAAGAGATAGCTGTAAAAAGACTATCAAAAAACTCTGGACAAGGAGACATGGAGTTTAAGAATGAGGTCCTACTAGTAGCCCAACTCCAACACCGAAATTTGGTTAGGCTTCTTGGATTTTGCTTGGAAGGAATTGAAAGACTTCTTATCTATGAGTTTGTGCCTAAGACAAGCCTTGATCACTATATATTTGGTACTACTGAACTTCTACTCGTACATTATGATCAAAATACTTTCATTTGAGTACGAAAAAGAGCAAATTATAAATATTTGACTAAATAATATGATTTCATGAATATATAGATCCCATTAAGCGTGCAGATCTAGATTGGGCAATGCGGTATAAAATTATAGGTGGCATTGCTCGAGGGCTTTTATATCTTCACGAGGATTCTCGACTTCGGATTATTCATCGTGACCTCAAAACTGGCAACATTCTATTAGATGGAATAATGACTCCTAAAATTTCAGATTTTGGCATGGCAAGATTATTTGTATTGGATGAAACTGAAGGCAGTACAAAAAGAATTGTTGGGACCTAGTAAGTATCAAAACAAGTTATAGCTAATGAGTACAACTAAGCATGCTTGTATATATAATTGATTCATACAAGTAAATTGCATCAGATTAACATGCCAAGATAGCCATAGAAAATATTGTCATTAAATGATTTTACAAAGTAATTAGCAACTCAATTACCATTCAAACTAAAGCAAAGTTTATTGATATTGATATGTAGTGGATATATGGCTCCAGAATATGCAATGTTTGGACAATTTTCGACAAAGTCAGATGTCTTTAGCTTTGGAGTCGTAATTCTGGAGATCGTAAGTGGTCAAAAAATTACTAGTTTTTGTGACACAGAGAATACGGAGTATCTGCTCAGCTATGTATGTATATTAATTGGAACATTCTTAACTTTTATTAAAGAAGTTGAAAATTAATTATAGAGCCTTAAGTTTAACATGCATGTGATATGGTGAGTTGATATATTTCTGCAGGCATGGAGAAATTGGAGGGAGGGGACGACTTCAAATTTCATAGATCCCACGTTAATGAAGGACGATCCAGAAGCTGAAATGATGAAATGTATTCACATCGGTTTATTATGCGTTCAACAAAATGTAGCAGACAGACCAGATATGACTTCAGTTGTTTTCATGCTTAATAGCGATTCCGTGGCTTTGCCTGTACCTAAACAACCTGCAAGCTTTATGCGGAGCAATGTTCAATCAACCACATTGCCGCAACTGGACACCAATTGCAGGGTAACTAATTATGAGGCTTCAATTACTGAGTTATCTCCTAGGTAGTTTCTTCTTCTTCTTCTTTTTTTTTTTTTTTTTTTTTTGGGGAAAGGGAGCTATAATAAGCATGTTTGTATGTAAATTTCACTTGCAATGGTTCGTCTGATGCCCCAAGATCAAATACTTTTTCTCTTCTTGATTCAGTGTCAGCTACAATTCATCTAATGGCCCATGACCATAAACATATATCCACCCAAATATATATATAATTGAACGGGAAGTCATTCTAGCTTATATATAATTTGAAAATATTTGTAGGATTAATACCAGTCAGAAGTGTTAAATTTTAAAGTGTATTTTGTAGTGAGGAACTTTTGTAAGTTTAAATGTATGTAGGGAGACTCATTTACACATGATAGATGACATATGTCATTCTCTCATTGTTTAGTCTTTCCACCTTACCGCCTTCTATCTTAGTCATCTAACTATCACTACCCTCATTCAACCCACTTCATCTTTCAATACAATCTTACACATTCCCATGAAACATTATTATCATTTCTTATACAAATTTGTTATACTTCCTTGGTCACATGACAAGTCATACTTATCCTGTTTATACCCTAGCTAGGTATGCTTCCATGCCTATCATTTGCATCATATCTCACCAAAACCTTCTACTATCTTGTGCAAATGTATAGTCCAACCCAAGTTTTTCTGTTGCTGTAATATTTCATAAATAAGAATACATTTTCCCTTTAGTTATGATCTTTCTTCTACTTTTGGTTGTATGTCAATGGACTAGTATAACTTTGTTGCACGACTTGAAAATCGGTTTTTCCTCAACTTTTGGACACTGTATTTTTCTTACAAGAAGTTCATCTCAGGCTGGTAAACTTGGAAAATTAGTCCAAGGCAAATAACATTTTACATATTAATATATACAAGGCAGATTATGTCCTCGTCATCACATGGGTGGGGAGAAAAGGACTAATTTTGATGTGCTGCGGCCTGCGTGCGTGGAAGAGCTCGATTTCTATATCCATATATCTCGTGCAGCCTTCAATTAGTCCCAAAGCTTCCTAACTAAAAAAATCAACGAATTAGGATTTTCTCAACTTCAAAAGAACCTAGACTATCCCGTTAATTATATTTAGAGAAATGTTTGGCTTCATTAAAAAGTCCATCTTTTGTCCATTTTAATCCTAGGTGGCATGGTCAATTTTAAAATTGATAGATTTTAAATAATAAATTAATAGATTTATAGAAAATGGGTCATGCCACTTAGGATTAAAATGGCCTAAAGATGAACTTTTTAATGAAGCCAAACATTTTTCTTATATTTAAGGGGTATTTTTGTCATCTTAAAAGGTGAAAAAAAATACCATTAAAATATAATTAACTGGATACTGATGCAGCATGACTTAGTAGCTGTAGCGAAGAACATCAATAAGCAGCAGATAAATATTTATAGATCTTGATTCTATCAATGATTTAAGAAATCTTCTTGACAAAAGATAGATACTCTCTAGGTTTTTAAAGAAAAGAAAGAAGAACATTCAACTAGTCTGAGGTTTCTTATTTAACAAAATCAATAATCAACATAAACTGCTTTTCTCTGGAGGCTATAAGCATATATTTATAGCCTAAAACCCTAAACTTAATAAAATATGACATAAATACCCCCAAAACCCAAAACCTAATAAAATAACGAAATAAAGACTCCCAAAACCCTAACCCTAATAAAATAACAACATAAAGCCGGCTAAAAAATAAAACAAACTGACATATGGCCATCCAAACGGCACGACACTTAAATGACAAAAACATAAAATAACATATGGGATCGGAATACACTCCGATCTACATCAGATATTCTCCAGTTCATTTGAACTAGGGAGGATCCAGTTCCTTTATAGTGTTGTGCATCACCGTAGAATGATAATAAAGGGTAATTTGTTGCTTTTTTCACGTGTGTGAGTTGTGGACAAGGAGATGTGGAATTTAAAAATGGGGTTCAATACAATATATATATATATATAACACTGGAATTTAGTTAAGCTACTTGGTTTTTGGTTGGAAGGAAATGAAAGATTTCTTATCTTTGAGTTTGTGTCTAACACAAGCCTTGATCACAATATATTTGGTGCCACTGAATTTCTATTTGCACATTATGATCAAAATACTTTTATTTGGGTACCTAAAAAGAGCAAATTTTAAATATTTGACTAAAAGATATGATTTCTTGAATACGCAGATCTTGTGAAGCGTGCAAACTTGAATTGGGGAAGGTGATACAAAATTATAGGTGGCATTGCTTGAGGGCTTTTATACCTTCAGGAGGATTCCCGACTTCAGATCATTCATCATGACCTCAAAACTTGCAACATTCTATTAGATGCAAAAATAAATCCTAAAATTTCAAGATTTGGCATGGCGAGATTATTTATGTTCAATCAAACTGAAGGCAGTACAAATAAAATTGTTGGGACCTAGTAAGTATCAAAACAAGTTATCTAATGACTACAACTATACATGCTTGTATAATTGATACTTATGTATAAGTAATTGCATCGGATTATCATGCCAAGATAACAATAGAAAAGATTGAAATTAAGTGATTTTAACATAGACATTAGCAACTCTATTACCATTTAAACTAAAGCAACATTTACTAATATTGATATGCAGTGGATATATGGCTTCAAAATATGCAATGTTCAGGCACTTTTCGACAAAGTCAGATGTCTTCAGCTTTGGTGTCTTGATTTTGGAGATTGTAAGTGGTCAAAATATTACTAATTTCTGTGACACACGAAATATGAACACGAAATATGAAGTACCTTAATTCTCAGTTATATATGTATATCAATTAGTACCAGATGCTTGACTTTTATTAAAAAGAAGTTCAAAAATTATTTATACACCCTTTTGTTTAACATGCATGCGCGCATTGATATATTTATGCAGGCATGGAGAAATTGGAGGGATGGGACAGCTTCTAATCTCATAGATCCAGCCTTGTTGAAGGGCACCAAACGTTTGTGTCCTCAAGCTTTCGTCATTTTGTCATTTAGACCACAAAACATTAACGCGTACCATTACAAGTTTGTAAGGATTTATAATGGGCCTATATCAAATAAGTGAGGGAGTAATTAGTTAAGACAGTTGGACAAGGTTAAGGGTAGTTGGGCTTAACTATTAAAGTAGTTATCAATCAATAGAGCTTTATAAGCCCAAAGTGTAGAAGAGATCAATACGAAATTGCTTTGAAGCTTTTGCTTGTAATCTGAAACCATGGAGACTTGTTGAGTGTCTCGAAGACTCAATACAATTCCTTTGGATTAGTCCAACTCAATCTCACTGCCCTTTCCATCTCTCTATCCCTTTCATCTCTTACATTCATACGTACATCCTATTCTATATACAGAAAATATATAAAGAATATCAAAATTCTTTACAAGTGGTATCAAAGCAATTTCCTATTGATCTCTTCTACAGTTTGAGCTTATAAAGTCCTACTAATTGCTAACTACTTTAACAGTTAAGCTCAACTACCCTTAACCCAACCCAGCTGTCTTAACTAATTACTTCTTCACTTATTTGATATAGACCCATTATAGATCATTTACAAAGTTACGCACTCCATTAACTTCTAACGTTAAAGAACAAAAAAAATATCACAATTGACATGTACGTGAACGTTTTAATTTAAACTACCAACCCCACGAGCTGTGGCCCTGTGGGGCTAGTGGGTCCACCCTAACTAGTCGAGGGAATAAGTACTGTAGATGCTAAATTGGTATTGGACCTTTCTTTAATATCTTGGGCCAAGACTTGACGTCATTGGGGTTGGGCCATTTTGGTTTGATGGGTTCGTACCTTATGGACTAGTAGTAAACAAATGGGCTCTTAATTATTATCTCTAATTAATTTTTTTGTTTTCCCCTTGATAATAATGATTGAGAAAAGGGAAATGATAGAGAAATGAGGAAAGGAAATAGAGTGTGTATGCATTTTTCGTTTGTTATCCGACTTTCCCACCGCCCTATATTTCAACAACTCCTCCCTAAAGTTAATTTGTTAGAACTAGTGGCTCATATTAATACCAGTAGAATGAATTTTTCTATATATATGTATGATGTAACTCTGAATCATTAAGAGTAAAAATATAGCCATCTCTATGTGGATGTAGGCAAATTATCGAAACACGTTAAATCTGTATTTCGACTCTCTCTTTTCGATTCTATATTGTTCATTAATTATTGTGCAGGGTAACAACACAATTGAATGTGGCTGGATTGACTTTGTCGTCAAGCAGACCCCTTGTCCTAATGGCAAATGTTTGCATCTTCCTATGCTTTCAACATTGTACCAACACAAACCTGATTTCTGCTTGCCATAAATCTGTGCATGTTACAGACACACACATGGCAATGGTTTCTTCAAGATTGCTTCGTTTCTTGTCTTCAATTTCCATATTAGTTACTCTAGCCTCTGCCCAGCCACCCTTCATATACCATGTCTGCTCAAACATTCAAGGTAATTATACCAAAAAGAGTACCTACGAGGCGAACCTCAACCACGTCCCGGACTTCAGCAAAATACATCTGCTTGTGCAATGTACTCTTGATTTGTCCCACCAAGAATGCAGTAATTTTTTTTTGAAGATAAGAATGCAGTACTTTCTTACAAATCATTTCTCGAAAAATTCCACTCTGTTGTGTTGGGCAGGCCGGTGCGAGATATTATACTCCCAGCTGTAATTTTAGGTACGAGAGTTTCGACCTTACAGCTGCTCCCTGGTCGCCGGTAAAAGGTACGCTAATCCTATGAACTTTGTTTGTTACGAATTTTGTGATTTTGCTGTGAACTTTGTTTGTGGTAAACCTTAATTAATTACTGAAACAGAATCAGCAGTTGACATGCCTTTAATGGCCTGCTTTTGATTTTTCACAGCAAGGGGAGAAACACTTGAATTGCTATCATCATTGTCGTTCCGATTGTTATTGTGATGCTACTTATTCTCAGTATTTGCATCATTTTAAGAATGAGGAAGGCAAAGGATAATTTTGAGGCTAAGTTAAAATTAGTTCATGTGTGGTATGCTTTCACATGGAGTAAAAAAAAAAAAAACTTTCAGAGGAAATAATTATTCTGAAAATATTTACATTTGGTTTGAGTTAACTCTTGGGTAGTAATTTCAAATCTTTCCCTAAAATGGGATCATGATACGTAATCACTAACCCATTTCAAGCTCCTCTGCTTCACTTACTTAAAAGAATACACTTTAACCATTTGAATATGTATTAACTTGTTCCTCTTCTCTGAAGCTGCGGATGAAATAACAAGTGTCGGATGAAATAACTTGTATCCATAATGGCGAGAATGTAGAGTATCTTCCAAGCTATGTGAGTATGAATCTCATTGGATAAATTCTGGTTTTACTTGAAACAATGCACATGAAGTTGGAAAGTAATTGGAGTATAACTGATCTGTTTCTTTAATTTTGTGCAGGCATGGAAAAATTGTGTTGTGACAAATCCAAATTCCAAGATCACCAAAGAAGTAGAAAAGTACAAAATAGAAAAATAACACAACCACAGAAGACATTAAGATTTAAGTGGTTCGGCTTAACAAGCCTACATTCACTAGCGGAGACGCTCCAGGAGAAATTTACTAACAAAAGAGTGAAGTACAAAGAGTAGTATGAATAAAACCACCCAAACCCAAAAGCCCCAATACACCCCAATCTCACTAAAAAAAAAAAAAAAAATACAAAAGAGAAAATATTCTCTAAAATTTTCTAAGCTTTTCAGCATTCCAAATGTGAGATCAAACTAAATAAAATTGGTGTATTTCTTCTTCCCCTTGCAACACAAGTCTCTCTCTCTGGGCAACTTCAGCTCTATCTTTCTCTCTCTCTATTTTCTCAACTAAAGTTGCTGCATTCTCCTCATGACCGAATGGCTTCAACTTTTAACTACAAAGCCATTTTGTCAAAGCTTCTAGAAGAAGCTTAATGAATGAAGAGACAAATGGGCGTGCATGAAGAAGGTAAGTCAAAAATGAATAATGGGATGTAAAAGTAACCATAATGGTTTGGGGCCCACGGTAAGACTTGTGAAAACAAGTCACCTAATCTGACAAATTGGATGGAGGGGACTGTGTCAAATCTTATAGATCCCACACTGAGGGACAGTTTAATTATAAAAATATGGAGATGCATCCACATTGGATTACCTTATCTTCAAGAAAGCTCGGCTGATAGACCAACTATGGCTTCTGTGGTTTCCATACTTAATAGTCACTCTCTCACTCTCCCCATACCCTCCCGACCGGCATTTTTTTGGCATAGGACCTCATCACAACAGGAATATAGTTCGGGGGGTAGTCCTAGCGGCAGCAAATGAGGCTTCAGTTGCTGAACTTTATCCTTGCTAGGGTTTGAGGATAGTAGCTACATTTGTGGACAAAATCATGGGTTTATTTTGAAAGCTATAGTAGCTTGGATAAAGATTTTTTCTTTCTTTCTTTTGGTTCTTTATACAAGAAACACATTGAATTGATTTACAGTTGGCTTCAGTGTCATAATTAATAAATGTGTTGAATCTCTTTTGGATGACAAATGAACTTATTCACAAAAAGCAAGAAAAAACAAAACTACATGTTGCGGCCTCCTAGAACTACGTAGTTCACATAATATACAACAAAGCATTTCAAGAGATCCAGAGTCAAGGGCAATCCTGAACTGCACATGGAATAGCTCACAAATTCTTATTTGTAGCCGAGTCTCTAAATCTTCCACATCTAGAGAAAGGGTGACAATTTATTTTCGCGTGTCGAATTATAATCGTATCGAAATATGAATATAAAACTATATACCTCAACACTAACCCAACTCTTCAAACTAAATGGGCCACGCCCTTTAACTTTAATCTAATAATTTCAAGTTGAAGTTGAATAAGTGCCGGGTTTGTATAAAAAATCCTTGTACTCATTCGACACCAAATAAGATAGATGTGGGCTTCGCCTGCTAGTTTGGTTCAGTTACGGAGTACTGGTGTAAGCCATCCAATCACCATTTAACACATCATTAATTTAAGAAAAATATAAAAAATAAAAGTGAGAACAAACACACCAAATCAAAATGAAAAAGAGAAAAAAACACTCCTGGCCCGCCAGACCGAGCCGTGGGTCTAGGTTGACTTTCTCACCACCCTATATTTCAACAACTCCTCCCTACAGTCAATTGATTAATGGCTGGATTGACTTCGTTGTAAAGCAGACCCCTTGTCCTAATGGCAAATGTTCGCATCTTCCTATGCTTTGAACATTATACCAACACAAACTTGATTTCTGCCAAACCATTTCCGATTGCCATTAATCTGAGCATGTTACAGACACACACATGGCAATGGTTTCTTCAAGATTGCTTCTTTTCCTGTCTTCAATTTCCATATTAGTTACTCTAGCCTCTGCCCAGCCACCCTTCATATACCATGTCTGCTCAAACATTCAAGGTAATTATACCAAAAAGAGTACCTACGAGGCGAACCTCAACCACGCCCTCTCCTCCATCACCTCCAACACCGATGGTGACAACGGGTTTTACAGTAGCACCTCTGACGGCCAAATCCCCGACAAAGTTTTTGCAATTGGACTCTGTCGAGGAGATGTTAAGAAAGATGTTTGCCGTAGTTGCCTCAAGGACTCTACAGTTGCTCTCACACAGCTTTGTCCCAATCAGAAGGAGGCAATAGGATGGTATGACAATTGCTCCTTGCGCTTCTCAAACACCCCCATATTATGCATCGAGAGAGAAAATCCAAGTTTTATAGTTTGGAACTCAAAGAAGGAATCGGACGTAGATGGGTACGGCGAGGCGCTTAAGACCCTTCTAGATACCATGATAAGTAAAGCTGCATCTGGTGTTTCTCACAAGTTTGCGACGGGAACCTCAGTCGCCCCGGACTTTAGCAAAATACATCTGCTTGTGCAATGTACTCCTGATTTGTCCCAGCAAGAATGCAGTAATTGCTTACAAATCATTTCTCGAAAAATTCCACTCTGTTGTGTTGGGCAGGCCGGTGCGAGATATTATACACCCAGCTGTAATTTTAGGTACGAGAGCTACCCTTTCTTCGACCTTACAGCTGCTCCCTCGTCCCCGGTAAAAGGTACGCTAATCCTATGAACTTTGTTTGTTACGAATTTTGTGATTTTGCTGTGAACTTTATTTGTTTTCTGGATTTATTTAATGACTGTGAGGTGGTAAATCTTGTTAAATTACCATTTATCTCAAAAGTTTAAGCTAATAAGGAAAGGTAAATTTAATTACTTAATTATTACCTTAGCACTCACCCTCACGTGTGGGTTCAAATTCTCTTAAGGCTCAACACATGGGGGTAAATTGACGGAGTCAACGTTCAATCTCAGGACCTTTAGCTTTGATACTATATTAAATTATCATTTATCTCAAAAGTTTAAGCTAATAGAAAGAGGTAAATTTAATTACTTATTTATTACTTTAACATACCATGTTAAATTACGAGTTATTCCAAAAGCTTAAGCTTATAGGAAGAGATAAATTTAATTACTTAATTATTATTTTAACAAACCAAATCTGCAGTTGACATGCCTTTAATGGCCTGCTTTTGATTTTCACAGGAAAGGGGAGAAACAATCAAACTGCTATCGTCATTGTTGTTCCGATTGGTATTGTGATGCTACTTGTTCTCAGTATTTGCATCATTTTAAGAATGAGGAGGAAACCAAAGGATAATTTTGAGAGTAAGTTAAAATTAGTTCATGTGTTGTAAATTAGTTCATGTGTTGTATGCTTTCACATGGAGTGAAAAAAAAAAATCTTTCAGAGGAAATAATTATTCTGAAAATATTTACATTTGGTTTGAGTTAACTCTTGGGTAGTAATTTCAAATCTTTCCCTAAAATGGGATCATGATACGTAATCACTAACCCATTTCAAGTTCCTCTGCTTCAGTGTGTCCCTGTTTCAATTCTTAAACAATTCCCTTTAACCATTTGAATATGTATTAACTTGTTCCTTTTCTCTGAAGCTGCGGATGAGATACAAAGTGTTGAATCCGTGCAATTCGATTTGGGCACTATTAGAGTTGCCACAGACAACTTTTCTGATGCAAACAAACTTGGGAAAGGTGGATTTGGGACAGTTTACAGGGTAGGAAGACATTATGATATATAAGAAAATAATCATCAATTGTCTGTCAAAATTTATCAAACCAATATATTTAGTTATTCGAAGTTGACTTCCAAAGTTTTACTAATAGCATGTTAATCTGGCATGCATTCAGGGTAGGCTTTCTAACGGACAAGAGATAGCTGCGAAAAGACTATCAAGAAATTCCAGGCAAGGAGATGTGGAATTTAAAAATGAGGTCCTTCTAGTGGCCAAGCTCCAACACCGAAATTTAGTTAGGCTCCTTGGTTTTTGCTTGGAAGGAAATGAAAGAATTCTTATTTATGAGTTTGTGCCCAACACAAGCCTTGATCGCTATATATTTGGTACCACTTAATTTCTATTCGTACATTATGATCAAACTACTTTCATTTGCGTACAAACAAAGCAAATTTTAAATATTTGACTGACTAATACAATTTCATGAATATGTAGATCCCATGAAGCGTGCAGATTTAGATTGGAGAAGACGGTATAAAATTATAGGTGGCATTGCTCGAGGACTTATATACCTTCATGAGGATTCCCGACTTCGAATTATTCATCGTGATCTCAAAACTGGCAACATCTTATTAGATGCGACAATGAGTCCTAAAATTTCAGATTTTGGCTTGGCAAGATTATTCGTAGTAGATCAAACTCAAGGCAATACAAATAGAATTGTGGGGACCTAGTAAGTATGAAATTTTTTTTAGCTAATGACTACAACTACAACTATGCTTGCTTGTATAATTGAATGATTTTAACATAGTCATTAGGCACTCTGTTACAATTCAAACTAAAGCAAAGTTCATGGATGTTGATATGTAGTGGATATATGGCTCTGGAATATGCAATGTTTGGGCACTTCTCAACAAAATCAGATATCTTTAGCTTTGGTGTTCTAATTTTGGAGATTGTAAGCGGTTAGAAAATTACTAATTTCTGTGACACATGGAATATGGAGTACCTGCTCAGCTATGTATGTATATCAATTAGTACTACATGCCTAACTTTTATTAAAAACAAAAAAAAAAAGTTCAAAATTAATTATACAACCTTTTGTTTAACATGGATGTGATGCATTGATATATTTATGCAGGCATGGAAAAATTGGAGGGATGGGACAGCTTCCAATCTCATAGATCCCACCTTGATGAAGGGTAGTCCAATGGCTGAAATGATGAGATGTATTCACATCGGTCTGTTATGTGTTCAACAAAACGTAGTTGACCGACCAGACATGACTTCAATTGTTCTCATGCTTAACAGGGATTTGGTCGCTCTCCCTGTACCTACACAACCTGCAGGCTTTATGCATAGCAATGTTCAGTCAGCCACATCACTGCAACCGGACATCAATTGCGAAGGAACTAATTATGAGGTTTCAATTAGTGAGCTATATCCTAGGTAGTTTTTTGTGGAATGAGGCTGTAATAAGCATGTCAATATATAAATTTAAGGCCAGGCTTGACAATTGAAATTATAAAATGCGTCCACATTGGGTTACTATGTGTTCAAGAAAATGTAGTTGACAGACCAACCATGGCTTCAGTGGTTCTCATGCTTAATAGCTACTCCATCCCTCTTCCAATACCCTCACAGCTTGCATTTTTTTCCATAGTACTGTTGACTCAGAGGCAGCATCCCGATGGGAGCAAAGCACATGGGTTACAGAGTCAAATGAAAGATCTAAAGAAAACTCCGTCCAAGCCTCAGTAAATGAGGTTTTAATTATTGAGCTCTACCTGCGCTAATACTGCTTTGTAAAAGCTACAATTAAGAATGTATATTGTGTAATGTTAAACTACTATGATCCATGATTATGTATCATATATAGTAGCTTTTTTAGTTCTTTTTTATGTTTGTATGTAGCAAGTGCTGTTTGGTAGTCGAGAAAAAAATGATCACATTGTCCCTTTAATCCAATTGAAAATTTTTCTCCCCGTTTTGATTATAGTAGTCTCATATAATTTTAGTTTATTTTTAGTGCACCATTTAACAATTTTTTCTTTACTGTTAACCCATATTATTGTCATTTGAATATTTGAGCTGAAGAAGGTCTCTTTAGCTTCCCATTTAACTATTCATCTTCCAATTGTCACGTACACTTTAATTTCGAAAATCTCTTGCAAATGTTTTAGAAAAGAATAGCAAAAAATATAAATAATGATAATAATGAAAAAAATATAAGAAAAAATAAGAAAGAAAAGAAATAAGTTATGCTGGCTGAATTTTGTCACCCGCATATTTAAATGGTTCATGCCAAATTTGAGAGGAATTACTCTTTTAAGTAAATTAGTCAAGTTTGATTTAACTTATACAATTTTTTATTTATATCTTGACATAATTCAAGCCCGATAACAACACCAATATATAAACACCTCAAACAAAATCAAAAATACAAAATTATGTTCAAAATTTAAAGTTAAGCATGTAATCAACTTTAAAGCATGACTATTAAAATGAATAGGTTCGTTGTCCCTTTCTTACATGCCATCACCCTTGACCGCGTACTGGACCACTGAAGAAAGTTGTTGTCCATTGATTATGGCGATTGGCGTACTATTCCTTCGTCAATGGAGAAACAGTAAAGTGCACGGCACTTGCATGGACTAGTACTAGATTGCGATTTTAAAGTGTAACTTCTGTCTCAATCAACTCTTAGTCATTTCAGCGATTAGATTATTAGTCAAAGCATGTGAAACCATAATATTACATTTTAAATTTTATAAAATAATATCTAAATTCTTTCTATGCGTCGGTCTTCCAACACTACCAAAAAAAAAAAAAAAAAAAATTTAGTGACATAGTCATTGGGGCGTGTTTTTGCCAAAAGAAAAAAAACGTCACAATTGATTTCACAACGCCACTTTGAATTTTTCCAAAGAAAAATGCTTTCCTTTGTAAATGATCTCGGCATGTCGGGGGTAAGTCGCTCTTCTTTCTTAAAAACAGACCTTAAGCCTAATAGCCTTTCTCACCAGAAAAAGTTTGTTACACAAGAAATATTTTTCGAAATAAGCCACATTAAATTTATCAACAGAGAATAGTTTGTTGAGGAATTCGCTGACTCATATGAAGAAGACAAAAAAAACGAAGAAAGACATATGTATTGGTCTCATGAATTTCCGTAATAAACATTAACCCTCAGCTGGTATTATCTGGAAAAATGCAGAATTCAAAAGTGGTTTTGAAAATCTCTAGCTATTTACATAATTGTTTCTCTGATTTTGTTAAGCATTACGAGAATTACCTTCGGTAGTAAACTTTTTTTTTTTTTTTGGATCAATTGTAAAAAGATTAACCCTCAGCTGGTATATATTATGATTAGCCCTTGTCTATACGTAACCACTAATCCCATTTCAAGCTCCTCTGCTTCAGTGTGTTACTGTTTCTTAAACAATTCCATTTAATCATTTGAATATGTGTTAACTTGTTCCTCTTCTCTGAAGCAGCGGATGAAATAACAAGTGTTGATTCCTTGCAATTTCATTTCGGCACTATTAGAGCTGCCACAGACAACTTTTTGACGCCAATAAGGTTGGGAAAGGTGGATTTGGGGTAGTTAACAGGGTAAGAAAACATCTTGATAAAAAATGGATCATCAATTGTTTTTCAAAACGTATCAAACCAATATATTTAACTCTTTGAAGTTGACTTGAATTGTTTTATTTATTGCTTATTTTCATATATTCAGGGTAGGCTTTCAAACGAACAAGAGATAGCTGTGAAAAGACTATCAATAAACTCTGGACAAGGAGATGTAGAATTCAAGAATAAGGTCCTACTAGTGGCCAAGCTCCAACACCGAAATTTAGTTAGGCTCCTTGGATTTTGCTTGGAAGGAAATGAAAGACTTCTTATCTATGAGTTTGTGCCTAACACAAGCCTTGATCACTATATATTTGATACCAATAAATTTCTATTTGTACATTATGATCAAAATACTTTCATTTGGGTACCAATAAAGAGTAAAGTTTAAATATTTGACTGAAAAATATGTTCATAAATATTACAGATCCTATATAGCGTGCTGAATTAGATTGGGGAAGGCGGTATAAAATCATAAGTGGCATTGCAAGAGGGCTTTTGTACCTTCATGAGGATTCTCGACTTCGGATTATTCATCGTGATCTCAAAACTGGCAACATTCTATTAGATGCAATAATGAATCTTAAAATTTCAGATTTTGGCATGACAAGATTATTCGTATTGGATCAAACGGAAGGGAGTACAAATAGAATTGTGGGGACCAAGTAAGTATGGAAACAAGTTAGAGCTAATGACTACAAGTCTACAACCATGTATGCTTGTGTAATTGTTCAAATTTCATTGTATTAACACGCCAAGATAGTCATAAAAAAGAGTGAATTAAATAATTTTAACATAGTTTTTAGCAACTCTGTTACCTTTCAAACTAAAGGAAAGAGTATTGATATTGATATGCAGTGGATATATGACTCCAAAATATGTAATGTTTGGACAATTCTCAACAAAGTCAGATGTCTTTAACTTTGATGTCCTAAGTGGTAAGAAAATTACTAATTTCTGTGACACACAAAAATATGGAGTACCTTCTTAGCTATGTAAGTATATCAATTGGTAAATCTCTTACTTTTACTAAAAAAAGTTGAAAATTAATTATACAGCCTTTTGCTTAACATTTATGTGGTGCATTGATATATTTATGCAGGCATGGAGAAATTGGTGGGAGGGGACATCTTCGAATCTCATAGATCCCATGCTAATGAAGGGCAGTTCAAAAGCTGAAATGATGAAATGTATTCACATCAGTCTGTTATGTGTTCAACCAAAATGTAGCTGACAGACCAGACATAGCTTTGATTCCTCTCATGCTTAATACTTAATAGCGATTCTATCGCTTTGCCTGTACCTACACAACCTGCAAGCTTTACGCAGACCAATGTTCAGTCAGCCACATCACTGCAACCGGACATCAATTGCGGAGGAATGACTAATTATGAGGTTTCAATTAGTGAGCTATATCCTAGGTAGTGTTTTTGTGGAATAAGGCAGTAAGAAGCATGTAAATATATAAATTTAACTTGCCATGATTCATCTGATGCCCCAAGATCGAGGGAACTGACACGTGATGCCCCAAGATCAAGGGAACACGTGATCTGCTTCCTCCGTTGGATAAAATGCTTGTAGCAACTGTAAAAAAAAAAAAAAAAACCCTCCAATGACACACAGCATGGGAAACGATAGAAAACCATTTGCTTAGTCAAAACCCAGGTGGATTTGAATTCTGGAGCAAACAAAAGAGTAATGCTATTTTTCAGCCTCATTTATTAATTAAAAGCTTTAAGTGTTAAAAATGGGTGTGATTGCGAAGATGGTGATACCATGGCAATGAAACTTGTGAATAAAACTTGTGAATAAAGCTTTAAGTGTTAAATATAGATGTTCGAAAATTATGTGAATAAAACTTGTGGAAAATTTCGTGTTTGCCATGGCAATGACATAGCTTAAAAAAAGATCCACCAAGGATAAGATTCTTTGATATCCCATTTGTCCTCAACCACTCATCTCAAGATCAATTATATTAATATATTCAGAAGCTTTGAATTAGTCAAGAAATTTGTCGGGTCCATCCATTTGTAATACAGAAAAGTAGGCTAGTCATGTAGAAAGCAAAAACTAGATATTGAAATTAATAATACAGAAAAGTAGAACGGGAATAAGAGTGCATAAACCATAAAGAGTATGGAAGCACTTTAAAATATAATTAGGTCCATCCATTTGTAAAATGTAAGAAGTGGTTTCCACGGCTAAAATCCACGTTTGTCCAAAATAAACTTGAAAGTTTATCAGACTCGGAATTTTCAACATCGTGCACTTGGGTGCTTGGAATATTGAATTGAACATCGGAATGATGATCATATAGGTTCCGACATCCGAGAAAAAATCTTCCCATCTTACGTACTTCAGAGTCTACAGAGAGGAACAGCGAAGATGTGTTGTTCAAGACTGCTTTTCTATTTCTGCTTCATTCTCTTACATACTGTTATTGTCACATTTGCCCTGCAAGACCCTTACATCTGCTCTAAATCTGTAAACTACACCAGTAACAGCACCAACAGGGCAAACCTCAACAGCCTCCTGGCCTCCATGTCTTCCAACACAGAAATCGATTACGGGTTTTACAATTTCACCGCCGGAGAAAACTCTGACAAAGTAAACGCGATTGCGCTTTGTAGAGGAGACATCTCTACGGAAGAATGCCGTAGTTGCGTCAATGCGTCGAGTCATGATCTCTTACAGTATTGTCCCAACCAGAAGGAGGCAATCATATGGTACACAACCTGTATGGTGAGATATTCGAACAAACTCATCTTTGGTGTTATGCAAGATAACCCTTTGCTTGCCTACTCCAACGTACAAAACGTGTCAGACGTTGAAGGGTTCAACCAGGTGCTAAGGCCCTTGTTAGATGGGCTAAGAAACCACGCTGCATCAGGAAATTCTACTCGCAAGTTTGCTGCAGCAAGCGCGGCTGCCCCAGACTTTCAAACAATATTTGCACTTTTGATGTGCACTCCTGATTTGGACGGGCTGGAATGCAGCAGCTGCCTGACGCGGGCTACCGGATATATTCCACAATGTTGTGATGGAAAGCAAGGAGGGAGATATATAGCACCCAGCTGTGATTTAAGGTATGAGATATACACTTTCTACGACCCTGCAGCTGAGGAGGCACTACCGCCACCACCATCCCCACTGTCATCGCCACCACCATCCCTCCCATCAGTACCACCGTTTACACCAACAGAAGGTATGCTTTTACCAATGTCCAACGTCCATAAGAGCCAGTATCATAAATTAATTTCAAGGCTAAATTATAATCTTGCCAATTTATTGACTCATGCTACCCCTGTTTTTCTCGGTATCCACTGGAAGAATGTTGTAATGAAAGCAGAGTTCTGGTGTTTGCAGGAAAGGAAAGAAACTCATCCCAATCTGCAGTCATCATAACTGTGCCTACTGTTGCTTCTGTTTTACTAATCAGTTGTATCTACATCTTCTATTTAAGAGTGAGCAGGCCAAGGGAGAAAGATGAACGTAAGTTCAAAAAATCGGTTTATCTTTCCTTGTTTCTAATGATATCATTTCTAAGTAATTTGGTAGCTAATTGTAAAGATATGAGTAACTGCCGAGACCCTTGTTGATTTACATTGTATGCACATAATAGCAATTGCATTACTCTTCTTCGGGCAATGCACGAATCTAATTCAGATGTATTGACTTGCTCCTATGAAGCAGTGGATGAAATGAGTAGCACGGAATCATTGCAATTCGACTTTAGCACGATTAAAGTTACTACAGAGGACTTTTCTATTGCAAATAAGCTTGGAGAAGGTGGATTCGGTGCTGTTTATAAGGTGATTTGAGATTATCCAGTGGAAAATTAAGCATATCATCTTTAATAAGATGTTATATCCAAAATTATGAATTCTTGTGAGTTACATATGTTATATCATGAGATATCTGAATTTGACAGGGAAGACTTCCAAATGGACAAGAAATAGTTGTGAAAAGGTTATCTAGGGAATCCGGACAAGGAACTCAAGAATTTAAGAATGAAGTCATTTTAGTGGCTATGCTTCAACACCGAAATCTGGTAAAGCTCTTAGGATTCTGCTTGGAAGGAAATGAGAAACTTTTAGTCTATGAGTTTGTACCTAATGCAAGCCTTGATCGCTTCATATTTGGTATGGTTGCACTTATAGTTAAATATTAGATTTTATTCATAATAATTTATTTTTTAAGTGAAGGATCTAGTCTTCAAAATATATTTGCTTAATAAAATAGCATTTTTGCTTGCATATGTAGATCGAATCAAGCGTGCCCAGTTGAATTGGGATAGGCGCTACAAAATTATAGAGGGAATTGCTCGAGGGCTTCTTTATCTTTATGAAGATTCTCGACATCGTATTATTCATCGAGATCTCAAAGCTAGCAGTATTCTCTTAGATGAAGATATGAATCCTAAGATTTCAAATTTTGGCACAGCAAGATTGCTAGATTAAACTCAAGGCAATACAAAGAAAATTATTGGGACCTAGTAAGTATATTAACATAGCCTAGAGGTAATAACCAAAATACACCATACTTTTATCCCACCTTCTTGATATAAAGCATTGTCAAGCAGCTTTTGGATCAGCCCTTTGTTAAAAAATAAATAAATAAAAAATCCAAGGACTTATTGATAAAGCCATATCAGAAAAGTGGGAGAAAAGTGTGGTCTACAGCATTTATAGAGTAGTATTACAAGCTATTTGTACGTATCATAGAAACAATATGGAAAAGTCTTCAAAAATACTCAAAAATACTTTTAGCGATGCCATAAATCGGATGCAAATTCATTGAATTTAACAACATATGGAAAAGGTAAGTTAGAATTCAAATTAAACTAATATTATTGATGCTCACATGCAGTGGATACATGGCTCCGGAGTATGCAATGCGTGGGCACTTTTCAGTAAAGTCTGATGTCTTTAGTTTTGGTGTTTTAGTTTTGGAGATAATATGTGGGCAAAAAAATAGTTCTTTCGTTGAAGGAGAAAATGTTGAAGGCCTTCTAAGCTATGTAAGTGTAATAATCTTTGTCTACATTTCTTTCAGCTTCAAATTGTGACTAGCGATGCAAATGATATTGCCAAAGTGAAAGAGTACGTAGTTTCTCCTATATCATTTATGGGCATTTAATTAAATTATCTTTATAGGCATGAAAAAATTGGAGGGAGGGGACAACCTCAAATCTTGTCGATCGCACATTGAGGGCCAGTCAAACAACTCAAATAATGAGATGCATCCACATTGGTTTACTATGCGTTCAAGAAAATGTTGCTCAGAGACCAACAATGGCTTCAATCATTCTCATGCTCAGTAGCTACTCCATCACTCTATCGGTACCAACAAAACCTCCGTTTCTCATGTACAGCACCATTGGACCGAACATGTCATCCCAATCTCAAAATAAATTAGAGGTGACAGAGTCAAATTCATGCCGAAGCAGTTCTATCGAAGCCTCAAAAAATGAGGCTTCAATTACTGAGCTATATTCTCGCTAGCATTTGAGAGGAGAAATGTTTTACCATTTTTGTTTTTAAATACAATACTACCTACCCTTTGTTTTTCTTTTTAAGAGTTTTCTCTTGAATATAAAATATATTTATCAATGAAATCGGGTTATTTCATTAAATTCAGTAAGGAATTCTTTCATTATTCAATCTCAATAAATCTGATGGCCGGAATGACAATCACGTACACAACACAAGTGATTTTTTCCCTACTCCCTATTTTGCCCTCATTATTATTAACGTTTGAGCAATTTTTTTTTTTTTAAAAGACCCCTCTACCGGTAAAACGTGATCATCACATTTGTCCTAAAATTTTGGCATTTTCTTAAGTGGCGATGCTACCGCAATGCAGTTATTTCTCATCTGCGTGTCTGGATAGCGGTTAGTTGCATTAATAACCGACCGCGTGATTGACAAGAAAGTGCCAACAACTGGACTTGTCTCATAAATAACAACCAACACTCAACAATTCGCAAAAGCACAAAAAAAATTGTTTGAAAAGTTGGTTTATGCTGCCAATCCGGTCTTTTCTTTTGTTTCTTTGATTTCATCGGCTGGATTCCCTTATTTACTGTTGGTATAATAACTCTTTCTACCCTCCCTTCAGCTGAACTTGTTGGAGATTTGACTCTAAGATAAATCACTTCTGTTTCCTTATTTCTAGATGTAAACCATGCTGTAAAGGTGGAGGCTGATCTTCCTTAGCACACTACAAAAAAAAGGTCATTTCTTCACGTGGCAAACAGTAATATTTTTTTGGCACGTCAGTAAATGCTGACGTGTCAAAAGTAGCACGTCAACAAATTATTTACTGACGTGTTAAAAGTTACACGTCAACATTTACCGGCGTGTTGAAAACAACACGCCGCATTTCTGGCGTGTTATAATTGACACGCCGAAGAATTTGAACCAAATTTAATCGACATCATTTTAAAATTAATAAATAATTGATTGATTATTTCTCGGCGTGTCAAATCGACACGTCAAGAATTGTTGACGTGTCATTTTGACACGTCAATAATTGTTGACGTGTCAAAATCACACGTCAATAATTATT